>LPNX010163919.1:221233-356666 GCA_001517045.1 Pseudotsuga menziesii
TGGAAGCAAATCAAAAGTTGTTGGACTTAGTTGGAAGTCTCCTCAAATGATTGCCAAGACCCAATAGAATCTTGGGGAGATGCTCAAGATCCAGAGAAGGCAGAGTGAAATGAACCACCAGATTTTGCAAGACTCTATTGTTTGCAAAGGGAGGTGAAAAGCCTTCTGGGAGCAATCGGCAAGGGAAAGGAAGGTGGATCAGCAGTGGGACATTCGTCCAAGCAACCCGATGAGAAATGGTCTAGGCATGAAGACTCAAAGGAAATTGAGCAGGTAAAGATGAAGCAGCCAGTGAGATGCTAGAGATGCGGATGGACATCATTTACGCTGGGACTGCCCAATGAGGGAACATGATGAGGGAAATAGCCGCAAAGTTCCTAGAATTTGGGATGAGCTGAAAGCTGAGAACCAGCAGGAGAAGTCCATGGAAGCCGAGGGGCTTGGTCGTGAGCGTTCAGAGTAAATGATAGAACGAGGGATAGATCTACAAAATTTTGAAATTTTTATGTGCAATTGTATATGTATTGTATATATGTAATGGAACACTGAGGACGGTTTTATTCCAAGGGGGAGGGGAATGTAACACCCCGGTTTCAACCCCGTTTGCATGATGTATATATTGTAATTAATCGTGGTGAGGAGCTAAAGGCAAAATCCCCACCATCGATTTGGTTGTGTAGGTTCGGCAATGGGGATAGTTGCCGATGGTATGTCGTGCTATTTGGCACATTATAATTCGGCATCATGTAAACATGCACATCAAATAAAACTAAAACCACAACCAGCTACGACAATGCAACGTTGAATGAAAAGGGCGTGATTCCGAAGGATAAGGGGTGGGGGATGTCAAACCTTGATGGGGGAAAAACCCATGTGTTTCCACCTTGTTTTGTTTTGCCATCTTCCCTTGTCAACCTCTTTATGGTTTTACCCGACCACCTTCATGGAGAATGGTTGCTGGTGGTTGGGGCAATTATGGTCTTTGGGAGTGGGGTGGCAGGACTGTCAGTCCCTTGCCCACATTCCCATTCCACCCACAACTGTCTTCACTCCACTCTCCCTCGACTCCCTTCTCGCCATGGTTTGTTGGTTCCTCGCGTTCTGATGTTCATCCACGCGCAGAGGAGGTTCGGCTTCCTCATGCCGGTTCACTCCCAATGCAGGGACACGCGCAACAAGAGGTCGACTCAGTTCCCTCACACGCTGGTTGGTTTACTGTTGGTTCATCTCCTCACGCGAGGCTAAGTGAGGAGGGTGTGCGACCTCTGTTCGGGGGATCCTTATGCAGAGGTCGGGTCTATTTTTCCTCATGCACAGGCAGTGGTTTTGCTGGATCTCATGCATCCAGGAGAGGAGCTGTTGATCGATGATCATTCACATTCTTCCACAGAGTGGAATCGGGTATGTTTTCCCCTGTGTTTTGCTGTTGGGTGCAAGTTTTCCTCACGCACACACCGTTGGATTTGTTTTCCCATGTCGTGAGTCGTGCTCACTCATTGCATTCTGGGACTGTTGTCTTCCCCGCGTGTTTTGTTGGCTGTGGTGTCCAATTTCATTTTGGACCACTGTGGATTTCCAATCCGTGGGTTGAGTTTTCCTCTGTCCACGCTGGGAGTTGGCCTCTCCTCTGTTTTGTGGACACTGTGATGTTTCCCAGCCGTTCCATTGGGGAATTGTGTGTGATGTTAGCTGAGTTTTCCTTGTTTTGGAACTGTGGATTGTTTCCATCATTCATTGTGAGTTTGGGCTGCTGATATACCCTGGTTTGGGTGTTGTTGCTGACTTGTTTTGGCCACGTTAGGGCCAAGACCAACTCTGTGTTGTCTGGTGGACTTGAGCTGTGCTCATCTTTTGTTTGGGATTATCCCCGGTTGTCTTTGCCTTCTTCACATGGCTATGAAGGGATTGTTTTGCTACGTGTAAGCAGTGGTTGGTCTTTAGACTGTGCTGGCTTGGCTGGTTGTATATGGCCTGATAAACCCAGCGGTGTTGGTTTGGCTGATTGTGTCCCTCGGCTATGTGTAAGCCTGCGTTGACCCTTATCCTTGGAGGAATCATGCCCAGCTCGGGGGTGGCAGCGTTGCTGAGAGATTGATGAGCACGCTGGCCTATGGTTGGGTGGAACGTTGCACCGACGTAGTTGGTTGCAGGCGAGTTCTTCATTGAAAGATAAGTGATGCTGGTTACTTCATCTCTGCAATTTATATACTGTTTCGTGAGAAATGATGAACATGATTAATGTTGGAATGTATGTTTGCTTCCACTATATGATTAAAGAATTATGCATTAAGTAACTGTGCATGTAAAATGATGGATTGTGCATCCTGTTATGCATCATGTTAAGCTTTTAATTTCAGCATTGATCTCTTTTGTTTATGTTCATGGGGTTGTTTGCCGTATTCTTGGTGTTGGTCGCGTCCTCTTCACCAGTCTGAGGGATGGGGACGTGACAACCATCCCTCATCGACCAAGCTAGCCAGGATGAGAAGAGATTGAAGCACCCTAGTAGACCTACCAAAATGTTTGATATGTTCCTTCCCGAATTTTTGAAGGAACGCACCCACTGTGCAGTTGTGGTGGCCTTGATATATTTTGCTTCTATAATCCGCAACCATAGACTGTCACCAAGAATGACCAACCCAAGGATTTTTTATTTGAGGGATAAAAAGACATGTTGCATATTCTTCAAACCCCAACCCCCCATCTCCACAAGGCAGGTGATGTTGGCATCTTCTTCAAACCTTGACAACTACCTATGCTTACCAACCTGACAAGTCCTTTTAACAAATCACAAAATTTATTAACATATTTATGTTTAACTTTTTTTTATAATTAATTATATTATAATCCGTTATTATGTCTCTAAGGGATATATCATTCTCGCAAAGTTAATTTTTGTGTTGATAGAGATTAGTTTTTTGGGAAGCGAAGGTTGAGCTCTAATATTTTTTATTATTATTAATGTGGTATTTTAAATAAGGTATTAATGGAAGACCTTTTATTAGCTAGTGGAGAGATGATGCCAGGTTTGGTTCTTGTGCCAGGCGTTGTGATGTATAGGGATTTCATTGCAGGGTGTTTCTAGTTTTAAATGTGGTCTATTCACGACATTCAATGAGGCCATGTTTTGATATTGGGGCGAGGAATGGCATTACGACAGGCTTAAATGTGGAGTTTATCCATTGAAAATAATTTGACTCACACTCAATCAGTTTGCTTTTCGATCCTCGAAATTTCATCATGCTACTAGCAGTGTAAATGGTCATGTGCTTTGAGGTTTTGAATTCCATGCTTAAGGAAGATTGGTGGATGATGTTGTAATATCCCGATTTTGACCCTATTGCATTAAACTTGTACATGATGTAAATATCATTATTAAATCATGGTGTGGAGCTCAAGGCCAAGGCCCTACCATCGATTTAGCATTTTTTGTATTAGAATTAAAATCAATACCTATGGTTCTCATGCTATCCAGGAACGATATAAATTGAGACATAATGTAAATATGCAATTTAATAAAATACCCACAACTAGCTATGCAATGCAACAAAAGATGGGGGCATGATTTTCACAAGGAATTGGGAGGGAAATTATTCAAACCCTTGAGCTAGTAGTGTTAATCCAAATGTCAACAAGAGAACCCATAAACTCTCAACTACCAATTTTATCTTGTGCACCCAATCATTTAATTCTTCCAGAAGTTGGTTGAGGCAGTTAATGCATTGGGAATGGAGAGGTATGGCAATCAATTTCGTATTGGGGCAAGCCATGAATTTTGGAAAAAAGTATTTTTGCTTGTGGGGCAAAAAAACACCTAGAAATGTGTGCCCAAACCATTCCTCACCCACGTTTTTCACTTCCTCATGCAATTGGAGCTAGCTGGGTCTTTTTCCTTCATGTCTTCTGTAATTTTCCTCATTTTTCCATGGCTAGGAATCCATTTTTGAGTTGCACATTGGATGGGAAGAGAGATTCACAATTTATGGGCTCATAGAGTCCATTTCTGGCCTTGTAATGCCCATAAACGTTTTCTGAAATCAAATTGTCTCTCCCAAGGTTGATTTCCCCATCTACCATTTCGTATTTGGTTGCCAAAACATTTTTCTTCATACCCAACATTTGTGTTTGTTGTTATGTGCATCCTTGTTTTGGTTTGAACTGTAAGTAAGAATTAGGAGTGGAAGAGGACCAGAGTTGACTTGATAAACCTAGTGAAGAGAGGAACCTCACAAAAGATAAAAAGGGGTTGGCTACTCTTCTATGCACACCCTGGAGATAACTGGAATGGAAGGTATGGCCTGAGGGACTGTGTAGCAGTGAAGGGAATACTTCCTTGTGTTGGGTGTGTAGGTATTGTGGAGGCCAAGCTAGATAGATATTTTAGAGGTGTCCATAGCTCTGTGGTTGAGCTCACTAGCTTAGTAAGTCTTCCTTTCCACTGCCTTAGTAGCCTGATAAACCCAGCTGTGGATTGGCTTGGCTGAACCTTGGTGTGTATTTGGCTATGTGTGAGCTTGTTGTTCCCTTTTTCCTTGTGGAAATCATTCCCAGCTCGTGGGTGGCATTTGTGTTGAGATATTGATGAGCACAACTGGCCTATGGTTGGGTGGAACGTTGCAGTGATGTAGCTAGTTGCTTGGGGCAACTCATTTTCAAGATATGTACTCTCTTGTATTAACTATGCAATGTATATAGTTTTAAGAATTATTATGAATGTATGGAAGTATTTACTTCTATTTTATTTTCTTGCCTTATACATGTGTACATGTATTTTAGTTCAATGCATTTTTGCTTATGTTCACGAGGATAGATAACCGGTTACATCGGAGTTGCATCCCCTCTATGGCGAGAGAGGAGGGGGCGTGACAGATTTTTATCGCACAATCACTCTCATGTATCAATGTCTAGATTTTTCCCTTGTCAGCTTATGTCTTGAATTGGATTCTCCCTATATATATCTTTTGTTTTGTCCATACTATCGCCCTTGTAGACCAACCACGCATCTAGGTGATTTAATTGCATAATAAACAAGAAAATACTTTTAAACATCGAGTTTTGTTGGCTTAACGTAATATAGAAAAGACACTATAGATCATTTGCTTATAAAGGGCATCTACTGTGTCTACAAACTCACAAAAATAAAATCCTAGTTTTGACAAAGCTTGTCCATTTGTTAGAATAAGTCCAAATTCTTTGTACAACCACAAGCAATGTAGCTGGTGAACTTTATTACGCACAACCAACCATTTGATTTTTTTCAAAAGGCTTGGTTATTAAGCAAAGGATGGACATTAAACTAGTTACAAGATCGTTATAGTTATCCGTCTATGGTGTAACATAGACATTGCGCCAAGTAATCTAAAACATTAAACAAAAAATTTTAAATAATTACAAAAAAATTGTTGTTGGTATACCTTCCTTTAACCACCAAAAATTGTTTTGAATCTTTTCTTCCTAGGCTTAACTAAGACACGACAACCATGGAACAAATCCTTATTGCAAACTTGTTGTGCTCAACTTAATCCTGTTAATCTTGTTATATCACTTAGGAAAGTCCAAAATATGATATAATATGTGGATGCTCTATGGCATTGTTACTTATAATTGTGGTCTTGTTATAGTTCCCAAAAATACTTTTATATTGAACAAGCTATCATGGTCTTGCCTAATGTTTTGTTCCATATGTGCATTCCATACAAAGTATTTGTTTATTATAAATATATATATCTCCCTTGTTTGTTGTACTCTTCGTTTATGCAAAAAAATAAAAAATAAAAAATATTCCATCATCTTCATATGTTCTTCAGTTGGTGGATGGTTTGTTTATGGATTTAGGACAATGCCAAAGATAAACCCCCAAAGAATTGCTAGAGAGACCCATTGTTGTGTTGTGACTAGTGCCCGCAAGACCTTTGGATATGAAGGACGAAGATGCCTTTTGCTTGTTGACCATTGCAGTCTTTTATCTTATTTAACTGCTTGATTAGGGAACACTAACTCACAAAAAAAATAAGAAAATTTGTTAGGGTTTAACACTTCCTCCCTGATTCAGGCTTAGCATACGGTAAATAAAAGGAAACTACCAAAGAATGGAAAACTGGGGTAGATAGATCTATTTATAGACACAAAATCAAGTCTAAATGAACTAATGCTTGAATATTCCATAGGATTTCCAATGTTTGATCCTAATAAGCAGAGAATTTAGGATAGATATTCAAGTTCATTCCATACCTTTAAAAAGAAATATTATTTTTCATGTTTCGCCTATGAATGAAGACATATTGTTAAGGATACATGCCTTAACAATATTATGCTTAAGTCTATTACCTATTGATTTTTCTTCATAGTCATGTGATTTCGATAAACTCATGTAGAGATCATAGTCATGTGATTTCGATAAACTCATGTAGAGATCATTTCTGATTAGGAACATCATGTTTCATATACTAATCCAATTCATATTGTCCAACATCGTAGGTGATGTTGGTCCATTGACTAGTTTATTTGGATTTTATTTTTTTCTTTCTTGTTGGTACAAAAAAATATTTATATATACATGAAACAATGAGACACTAATGAATGAAGGCGATGGAGGTGAACCCGTGATGCTGGAGGATAATGGGGGTTTCTGACGAGGGTTTCAGTAACCAGCACTGTGCATGGATCTCCCCTGCATTTGGCAGTGGGGGAATCCCTCTCATTGGTAGTAGGAGCACAACAATGGGGGATTCTACAGGAAGGGTTTCCAACCCCTCCCAAAAGGATCCGATGACAAGTGACTCCATGAGGGATCCATAGTTTTTGAGGACTGAAAATACAGACGACAAATGTAAAGAGGGAAGTAGGAAAGAGCAAGGAATGGAAACCATGAACATCAAAGGAAGATGCATAACGAAGGCCGAAGATGTACCCACTCTACACATCCAGGCAGAAGGATTCAGATCACACTTGCAACACATGAGATATCATGCTCTCATTGGGAAATTTGTTGGGATTTGGCCCTTAGAGAAAGCCCTACTGTGGTGGATTAATGTCACCTGGAAAACACTGGCGCACTATGACCTACATTTGGGTGCAAAAGACTTCTTCACTGTTGTTTTCTTGAACCTTGAGCATAGAAACAAAATCTTTGAAGAAGGACCCTACTTCTTCAACTCTATTGGGATCTTCTTAAAACATGGAAGGAGAAGTTCAGCCCAGATAAAGAATATTTGACATACGTTCCGATATGGATCAAACTTTACTCCCTTCCATCAGAATACTGGCACGAGATCATTCTGGAGGCTCTAGGGAATACATTAGGAGAATTTGTCAAAATAGAAAAACAAACTAGAAGAATAAGATATACATCATTTGCTTGCATATGCGTATATCTGGACATAACAAAGGATCTACTAGAAGGAATAAATCTGAGCTAGGAGGATAAATACTGGTTTCAATCTCTAGACTATGAACACATACCATTCAAATGTAGAAGATTCCATGAGCATGGGCACTTGTTCAGAGATTGTCCCAAAAGCAACCATACGAGCCTGCAAAAGGGAAAGGAGCTGAAGGATGTTGAAGGCTTCACCAAAGTTACAAGGAGAAAAATAACTGCCAAGCGCAATCAAGGACTGGAGGTAAAGAAAAAACCCATGTCCACCAATACCTTTGATTTCTTACAACAAGATAACCCGTAGGTGAATCACAACACAGCTGAACCACACATCGAAGGAAACAAACAACAATAAAATAACGAAGGAAAAAAGAAACAAGAAAATAACAAAGGAAAATATACTTCTCAGACAACTATCTCGGAGCGGCAGAAAGACATGGAACTGGTAGAAGACGATACAAAAGATATGGATCTAGGAGATCTAGATCTGGATGAGCTAGAAAAAGTTGTTCAAGACCCCAAAAAAGGGATTATCCCATCTCATCAAGTGGTTTTACTCAAGGAAGCTATCATTAAAATTAGAAAATACAAAATACTAGGAATACGCACTCACAATTCGGGGGCCAAGATCCATGAAGTCATAAAACAAATAGGTAATGAAAGACAAGGAAGAAGAAGCAATCAACAACACTTCAAGGATATAAGGGAAAAATTGGTCGCTTCAGGGCAGTTTCCGACCATTGAGGCAGATTTGTCCATACCTTTCAAACCCCCCTGTGAAGCTCATATCCTGGAACATCAAGGGCTATTGTGATCCCCACTATTATCACTCAAAATTTACAACAGAACCACTTTAAGAAAGAAAGTTGGCTTCTTTCCTTCTAGAGAGGGATCTCTCACAAATTTGTTTAACAAGGCCAGAGGTATAAATAAATAAAAAGATTTAGAATTTTTTGTGGTTGAAACAAGGTAAGTATACATTGGGCTATGGAGTCACAAATATTTTTGAATCACAGAACTGTTTGCGTGGGAAATTCTACAAAGTAAAGATAATATTTCGGTCATAGTCAAAATGTTGTTTGTCTGGTGATAAAGAAGAAACAATGGCAGTGCATCAATACAAAGCACCAAAAGATGAATTCTGTATTAAATTTTGTTGAAACATTGGTGAATATCTAAAACAATAGCCTTAGCATAACAATATGAATTCTGAAACTATTACACACTCATTCGAGATATGAAAGAACACATAATGACAATTTTAACAGGAAAGACATGCACATAAGAAGGGAAATAACAAACTATAACTACGAAATACACATGAAGCTTTGTATAAAAAGGCCAGCATTAGGATCTGTAATTTTATTAATGATAGGTCACAAATACGTAACACAAAATCTCTCGGGGTCCAACCCTTTTTTCATAAAATGAAGTTATACATTGCTCCATGATATGAAAAAATAACTAACTGCTAAAAATAGCTCTAATTACTTTTACATGTGTTAGTCAACACTTCTTAACTAATACCTTCTTCTAAAGGAAAAATAAATAACTAATAACTAATATTCAACTTTAAACTCTCTATGATATTTGTATCTTCAAGCATGCAAGGTTTACTTAGTCCTTCCGAACTTTTCTACGGTCTTCCACTGATCTAGAGATGGCAGCTCCAGGGTGGAAATTTCCTTTGCCAGCACGCATAGCTATGGATGGTCCTTGTAAGAATAACTTTGCAGATGCGCACAGGCCTCTTTAAAAGAGAAAAGTATCTCAAATTCATCAGCTAATTTATCAACAATTATCCTGCCTAACAATGACTGGTTCATATCATCAAAATTGGCGTGATCTAGTCTGCAATCAATCAGTTTATCATAGTATTCCTTCTGAGTTAACATTGCACTCTTTTATTGCTAGAATAAAGGATGTCCTTTCTTAAAAAAAGGATCAAACATGTCAATAAAAAACTTCACTTGATGTGCCATAATGTGCACCTTTTCCTGGGCAGTGTCTATGTGGTGATATTTATTTACTACTTTCTTGTCCCTAGTCATAATTGAAATTCTATCCTTGATGTTTTCCTTCTTCAAATCGTCTTTTGAAAAACCATTCAGAAAATGGATGGAATTATTGGCATAGTCAACTGGCTTTTTGTTCAATTTCTCTTTAGCTACTTCCAAAACATATCTAGATGAATATATCACCATTTCTTTATCCAATATATAATCTAGGTAGGGCTTGAACTTGTCTGCTTATTCTATAATGGAATCCCATATGATATGTTTAGCCCCCTGAACTTGCGATTGGCATGTTACCTGCTTCATTAATTTATCGTTCTTTGTTTTTAATTCCTGGCATTTGGCCTCCCAAGCTTGGGATTTGGCTTCCCAAGTTTTCGTCTCTTGTTCTCTTTGCAATGCCAAGTTCTCCAAGTTATTGTTTTGGTTATTCAATCCAGTAAGTTCTAAATATTTTAATCTTACCTGTGACATATCTTGGACTATGGTCTATTCACTGGATTGAGCTATAGTGGATGTTAGAAAACAAGACTGCAGAGAAATAATAGTTATACAGTTAAATCATTAAAAAATATGCAAAACACATTAAACACATTACAGAGAGACAGATATAACGTGGTTCACCCAAAAGATGGCCTACGTCCACAAAGAAATTTCCAATCCTTTTATTACCGTCCAGAAAGACGAAGGGATACAACCTGCAGCAATACCGTTGCACTTCCTCTTCATGCTCTCACAGTCTCTCTCACACAATCACATATATTGTTTATAATACAATACAAGACAATACCATACACAATCATATTACAATGCTTTTCTTTTATAGGGGAAATACCATGGGAAAATACTACGGTTAACCTAATACCATGGGTCCGCAAAACTGTTGGCCAACAAACATCCCCAGACCCATGCGGGGGGACTAAGTCCCCCCGGCTGGGACACATGTACAGTAAAACTGGGGTACAAACATGACTGCTCAATAATATCTCCAAAGATTAGGCTCCACAACCAACAATGGGAATAATCTTACTCTCAAGTTCTTTCTCCTTATCTTGTAATTTCTTTTCCATCTCCTCTAATTTTTCTTTCATATTATTCTCACTTTTCACTACCAAGGCCATATCTTTATGCAATTTTTTCTTCTTATCAGCAAATTTTAATAGTTTTGCTTTGCAATTAGTCAGCTCATTTTTCAGCAAATTCAGGTCCCTGTATCAACTGAGTAGCAGGTATTTTAAGCTTATTTTTTAGCAACGGAATGACATTCTCCTTTTCATTTAATAGTGTATGTATTCCTTCTCCCTTGTCAGCTTGGAATTTGGCATCTAGTAGATCTATCTTTAGTCTATCTATTTGCGTCTGATGTGCTTTATTTTCCACTTTTTCTTATCTTAACTGATTTTCAATTTTTCTTTTGAGGGTCTGCAACTTTGATAATCCCAGAGTGGCATTTAACAAATTAATAAACAAAATATCCCCTGTATGCTTGTGTAAATGGATCATATTAGGTATTGGGATATCCTCCAAGTTCATCTTCATTTCTGCAACTCTGTTCTTGGTTGACAAGGCCAAGTTCAGAGTATTTTGAGCATCGTCTCTAATTGAAACTAGAGATACATCTTGATTGGAAATCTTTCTCAACTTTGAATACAATTTCAAAGTTTCCTCTGAAGTTATGTCTTTGGTTTCTTTGTATCTCTCCAATAATTCTATTTTTCTTTTGGATTGGGAAGAGGAGTCAACTAGTGTATCTGCAAATGCATACTTCTTTACTTCAAAAGAAGGCCCTATTATTTTCATCTTCTTATTTCCTAGATATTCATCTATACGCTAAATAAGTTGTCCTTCTCCTTCAGTCTTCTGCTTTTTGGGAGTTCTAGCAGTGTCCTCTTCCTCAGTATCAATTGCATCTAAAAAATCTCGTTTATTGGTTCTTTCTGAATGACTAGCTAGAGGTGTGATGTTCTCAGCTACTGAAATCAACTTGGAAATTTCATGCAGTAATGAAATAACCTCTCTTATAGGAGAGTTTTAATCCTCTTGCATGTCAATATCCTTTGGGACTTCTTTTGGATAGTCAGACCAATTGGAAGCATATGCCAATCCCATAATCTCCTCATCATTAGAGGAAATTTGAGATCTAAAATGGGCCTCCTAAGGAAAATAATAAAATAATAGTTAAAATAATAAAATAATAGTTATTAATTTTGGAGGAAGAATGAAAAAAACTACTTTTTTTATTCGTATTTTCGACATATCTTCATGTGGTTTTACTCAAATTCCAAGCGGGAGAGCTCGTTGGATGCGGAATTTAATTCTGCATCCAACGAGTACCCACACTGCATACTTTTGGCGAACCCTGCTACCCCAAAAATAAGAAATACTTGAAAAAACGTGATGATGATGTACCCACGCTGCATACTTTTGGCGGACCCCCCTACCCCAAAAATAAGAAATACCTGAAAAAATGTGATGATGACATCAACATCACATTTTTTCAAGTATTTATTATTTTTGGGGTAGCAAGGTCCACCAAAAGTATGCAGTGTGGGTACTCGTTGGATGCATAATTAAATTATGCATCCAACGAGCTCTCCCGTTCAGAATTTGAGTAAAAATACAGGGAGATATGTCGAAAATACGAACAAAAAAAAGTAGTTTTATTTTATGACAAATATGTCAATTCAACCATTATGGTTGACTCATTTTATTGAAATTCTATTGGTTCCTGAATTCCAACTCACAAAATTTATTGTTGGCACGTTTTCTTATAAGGCCCATTTTAGACCCCAAATTTCCTCTAATGGCTTGAAAGGTTTTATGTTTAGATATTTTCTTCTGTTTGAAATAATGGGGATCATAGTTAAATGCAAGTTTTGTCACAAATCCCATCTCTATAAGTAATCTCTCAATCATTGGTAAAGAATCTTTATTCTTGATTATAAATGGCCCTACAAACCATAGATACTTGATTTCAGTAGACTTCTTGAAGTTTAAAAAGTGTTATGTCTCTACTATTAACTTCTGTCTGATGGATTCCATGGAAAACACTCAAGGAGTTAGGAAATATGGAAGAATATAAGGTGGAAGCACAAAACAATACAATCTACAATCTGATCACTATTCCATTCTCAAACAAAAACCAATCACCTATCCTCTTCTCTGTAGAAAGATGCAAAATAGTTCTCATCTTTGGCAGTACGTTGGGCAGCTTCTTTGAAAAAATAGCAGTATAAACCTCTGACATGAGGAATTTCATAAATTTCATATAATCTTTGTTCATTTCTTTATTCAATACCATTTCTAGTAGCTGAAAATTATCGTCATTGAAAGAAAGAAACATCTTTAGCAGATAAGATTGAAATCTAAAGGTTTTGGTTTTGTGGAAGTTCATTAACTGAGAATGAATATTCTCAGCTAAGAAATCATCAAACTTAAGGCATGAAACTTGGACTGACTGACTTGACTCATCTGACTCAATTTGATACGTACTCAAGACTAACAGTAAACTCACGAGGGGCTCAGTAATGTACTTATCCGTGTCTAGACCTAAATATTGACAGAACAGGGTTACAATGCACTGGGTTTCTTCGTTGAAAAGGGAGGCATTGACTGGAAATGGTTGGTTTGATGACACGACATCTGGTTTGAAACACTTCTTGAAAAATTCTTGCTTCTTCTCTATTATGGACTCTCTAAAGCATTGGACTATAGATTCTTCATTGTAATCCTTGGATTTCAAGATAAATTCATCAAGGACTAACAGGGTTTTCCTAACGACCAAGGAATCAACATGACACAATATTTTAGAACTGGTAATGTCCATTATCACCCTCTTAGAAAGAGAGTAATTATCGGCACACCATTCAATAAATTATGGACAGTTCAGGATTTGGTCAGTAGTGAAAAACTGGAAGTAGGATTGGTAAACATTATGAATATCAATTCCTTGGTATTTAAGCCGTTTTAGCTTCTACTTAACAGCATCAATGGGCCCATTTAATAGAATAGTATCAAAAACCTCAGCGTCTCTATCTTCAAACAACTCTTCTATCTTCTGATATTCTAGGCTCTGATCTTATACACTTTCCACTTGGTACATTTTTTATAGTTTCAGAAGGAACAGAGGCCTACCTAGTGTAATGACAAGTGGACAAAGGACAACATATGAGTTGGTTTCTTATGCACTGTTGTTTCCTTCATTTTCCAATGCAAGAGAATAGAATAATACTCAAATTTCACGTGCACAATATTTTATAACTTTTTATATTCTTATCCATCTCATACCTTTTTCACTTGAAACAATTCTCAGCCTGATTGATCCTACACCATAGATCCTTTTACCAACTTAATATGTTGTTTCCCTCCAATATGACATTACTTGCCTTATTCTTCCTGCAGCTCATCATATGAAATCAAACTGTAACCATGGATATGGATACGACCTTTTCCAATCCATTGATATTCTTTTATTTTAACCAATTTCACAAATTTATTTCCAAACCAGACTGAGCATGTCTCCTGTGCGAAATGATTCTTAACCTTAGATCTTCCCCAGATGAAATATGCACTGTTGATTCTTTCCACCATTTATCTCTATTTTGCATCCATCACTTTTTTATTTCTCGTTGCATCTTTAAAATATGAAATAAACCTCAGTCGTAGATCTTGATCTACAAGAAATATTAACCGTCCAACGATGCACCCTTTAGCCGATTTCGCAATCTGCTAACTTGATAAAATTCCTCCTCCTTTCCATTGCAAAATTGATTATGACCATAGATCACAAATCCGCCAAGATATTTGTCGTCCAATCCTACTGGGTCTACCCAATTTCATAGTCCCCCATCTATATTAACTTCCTACTTTTTCCCAATGCGAAATTAATGTGGGCCATAGATCAAAAATTCATCTAGATCCCACAATTCAAAAGTGTGGGGTCTACAAGATTTCGCAGCCCCAAAATATTTTATCTTTTGTGCATGTTTTGGCTATGAAATGCACATCTACCAGATATCTCTTCCACCCAAAATCATGACCGTTGAGATGTGCGGGTCCTCCAAGATCTCATGGATGGAGAAACTTGATTACTCCGGGATTTTTTCCATTGTGAAATCTATAACAACCATAGATATCTGACATCGTTAGGTCTCTGTCGTTGAAGCATGAAGCTTGTATAAGATTTCATGATGGCAGAGATAGGATATCTTCATGCAAGTTAGGTTCATGAAATAAATACCCGGCATTGATCTTGAACACCTTTTAATCTCATCCATTGAAACCAAAAGGATATATCAAATTTCACAATCCTCCAAAATTTATTTCTCCACGCATGTCTGCTCAGTGAAATCTTCATCCTCCATCGATCTGAATTACCTGTTCATCTGATGGTTGATTCGGCGTGTAATTTAAGATTCTTTTTCCAACATCAAAATTCTTTTAAAACGTGCATATTACCTTGGTGAAATCTCCTACAACCATTGATTTCCTCTTCTATACATCAATGCCATTCATTTTTACCACCACATAATCTGGAGCAGATATTTCTCATTCATACACATTTGCAAGGTTAGAACTATAATTTTTTCAATTATTTTACATTTCCCACCTATAAATGTCCCTTCAAAACAACTGCAAGACCTTATTAACATTCTTCAAGGTCATACGATATGAAAATTGACAAACCTTATTTCTCCTTTCATTGGTCTAATCCCCTGCCAACCACATAGCCCAATTTAGTGCTAACAGTTGGCTCCACTAGGGACGTTATCCACCCTGCGAGGTAGCAAAGAACCTCTTAGACCAGTGCCTTATCCATTGGGCTATTTCCAACCCTTTCACATTTTGTTTTTTAAATAAAAATGAAGAATTAAAAGAAACACGGCTACCGCTCAAGATATTAGGGCCTTCTCTGTGGGATTTAAATCCTTTGGCTCACCATGTGTACTGTTTGAAAAGTAAAGAAATAAAAACAACTATGATACAAAATTTTCCTCCTCCCTTCATGACAAGTAATGTTTGAGAAACCTTCCATTGAATGGACCTCCTTTCAGTTGAGACCCATCCTGATTATGTAGAATGAAAGAGTTTTCACCTCTATATGCTACAATAATTTATGGACCTACCCACATATGATCAAACTTCCCATGTTTATCTTCCCTAGGAGCATCCCACTTTAGAACCAGATCATTTATCAAGAACTGTTCTTCTTTGACCTTCCTATCAAAATTGTTCTTCATTTTCTCTTGATGTATCTGCACTTTATCATAAGCTTTTTCTCTCAACTCATTCAGTTCTATAATTTGATTTATTCTCCTTTGCATGTGATTTGGTTCATCCTGTTGTTCCTACAAAATTTTCATGACCGACACTCCTAAAGATGCTGGAAAAACTACCTCAACTCCATATACTAATTGGAATGGTGACATCCCAATTGCTCTCTTTGTGTTGATTCTGTCAGCCCACAAAGCATATTTCAGCTTTGTATGCCAAGCCCTTTTTTTTTCTTCCAACAACATTTTAATAATTCTCACCAGGATTTTGTTTGAAGACTCTGCCAGTCCATTACCCCATGGATAGTAAGTAGTATAATTATTAAGACTAATATGATACTTGTGACAAAAGCTTACCATCTTATTGGACTTAAAAGCAGCTACATTATCTGTCACAATCCTTCTACGGAAACCAAACCTAGCCAAAATATTTTCTTCTAGAAAATCCATAATCACTGCATATGTATCCCTTCTTATAGGTATTGCTTCAATCCACTTTGTAAAATAGTCTGTTGTTGTTAAGATCCATATATGATGTCCTGAAGAATTTGGATTTATCTCCCCAATAAAATACAGTCCCCACTTCTGAAAATGTGCTTCTACTAATATTGGATTGAGAGGGAGTGGAACCAATTTCCTAGTACCATCAAAGATATGGCATTGGTGACATGTAGTAGTCTCCTTGTAAACATCTGAAAACATTGAAGTCTAGTAAGAACCAGCTCTCAAAATCTTGTTTGTTGTCACCTTCCATGAATGATGCCCACCACAATCTCCTTTGTGAAATTACTTCATAGTCTACTTAGCTTCATTCTCCAAAAGGAATTTGAGCAAAACACCACTAGGATCCTTCCAATAGAGGTATTGATTCATAATACAAAACTTCGTAGCCTTCAACTTCATTGATCTTGCTCTTGTTTTGCTTAACCCTGCATGAGCTTTTAAATTATGCAAAACATAAACAATATCAGAATGCCATGGAGACATAGAAAATTTAGACAATACATGTACCCCTCTATCAAACTGATTTTAATGGTTAGATAAAAAAATCAGCTGTAAGGATTCACAATTTGAATCTACCATCATCTTTGCAAGTCCTTGTCCTTTAATCACCTTAGTGGACTTAATTTCAATGTCATTCTCTAGTAACACAACAATCCATTTTTCTCTTTTTTCCTCTGGATATGGCTGTGTGAGAATGCTCTTCACTACATTACTAGGAACATAGGCAATGATATGTGAATGAAGAACATAAACTCTAAAATATTTCAAAGACTTTACCAGAGCATATGCCTGGTTTTCCATAATCTCATATTTTAATTCTCCATCCCTTAACACCTTGCTGAAGAAAGCTATGGGATGTTCAGCATTCTGATTATTCTTTTGTAACAAAATTCCATCAATAGTATGTTTCAAAGCATAAGAAAATATTAGGAAATCCTTACTAAAATATGGGCTTACCAGAACTGGGGCTTCCCTAATAGCCTACTTAATTTCTCTGAAATATTTCATTGCATCTACTTTCCACTTTATCTCATTGTCCTTTTTCAGCATATTAGTGATATTCATTAATATTTCAGCAAAAATGGGAATAAATATCCTCAAAAAGTTTACCTATCCAATGAATGGTTGTACTTAATTTTTACTCCTTCGTTCCTCAACCTCCAGAATTGCACTAACTCTGTCTGGATCTATTTTTATACCATATTTTGAAATGATGTGCCCCAACAATTTCCCTTCCTCCAATGCAAAATTTGATTTTCTAGGATTCAATGATATGCCATACTTCCTACACTCTAGAAAAACTTTCTCCAAATGCTTCATGTGTTCCCTGTCAGATCTTGAATATACAATAATAGCATCCATGTAGATAACCACAAATCTATCCATTTCCTCTGCAAAAGCGATGTCCATGGCGCACTCGAAAGTGGCCCCTGCATTCATTAAATCAAAGGGAATTTTCGCATAGATGAATGTACTCAATGGTGTAGTAAAGGAATTCTTTTCTTGTTCTTCAGGAAACACTTTGATTTGATTTTATCTTGAAAAAACATCCATAGTTGAAATCCTTTCAGATCCCACCACTTTCTGCAAAATATGATCCATTTTGGGCAATGGATAGTTGTCCTTCAATGACACTTTGTTAAGATTTCTGAAATATATGCAAAGCCCGATTTCACCATTATTTTTTTTGATAGGAACCAAATTAGCATCCCATTTGGAAAATCTCAGAGTCATTGTAATCTTAGGATTGAATAATTATTTAATTTCTTTCTCAATAACAGGCAACAACATTGGATTAATTCTTCTCAGTTTTTGTCAGAAAGGTTTTTCACCAAGTTTAATAAAAATGGTATGTTGTATAATATAGTATAATACTCCTTTGGGAAAAAATATAAGTATCATACTCCTTGATATATTCATAACTCCAGGAAAACACGTCAGTGTACTTTTTCATTAGATTGGCATATCCTTCTTTTTCCTTAACGGGAAGATTCTTGGATAGTTTTACAATTCATGGAGTTTCTTCAGTACCTATATTTTTATCTTCGACAACATTATCAACGGGATTCACCTTTGGATCTTTCCTAACATCACTCTGGTCATAAAAATTCTCTAAGAGAATCAAACCTTTTGGGATGAAATTGCTTTTTAACTGGATTATGTCTTTTTCCCCAAGTGTGTTTTTCAACTTCCTTTTTTTTAGCATTTTCTTCTTTGCCCCCTTCATCATCTTGGAAGTTCTCAAAATTATCATTTATATTTTCAATCTTAGTATTTACAAATTCACGAGACAACTCTAAAAATATTTTCATATCATCCTCAAACACTTTCTAGTATTTTGAATTGTTTGGTATGGAGGGTCTATTCACAATATCAACTTTATACTTTCTTTGGGAAGCAATGGGAGTTTTAAA
The DNA here is from genome assembly GCA_001517045.1 of Pseudotsuga menziesii. Lineage (NCBI taxonomy): Eukaryota > Viridiplantae > Streptophyta > Pinopsida > Pinales > Pinaceae > Pseudotsuga > Pseudotsuga menziesii. The sequence continues at coordinate 239,817 of LPNX010163919.1, forward strand.
CTTACCAGCAACAATAGCCAAAGAATCAACTACCATGTTTTCAATCCCGGGAATTACTTTGATTTTGTGCTCTATAAAATAATTTCCAAACCTATCCCATACTTCATTCATATAAGCCCTCATCTTGGGATGTTTGGTCTAATAACGGTCATTCACCTGGTTTATTACAAGCTCTAAATCTCCAAAGACTTGTACCCTCTTTTCTCCCATATCCTTTAAAGAATTCAATCCTAATAATAAAGCTTCATACTCTGAAACATTATTTGTACACTCAAAATTTAACTTAAATGACATAGCTTTAAAATCCCTGATAGGAGATATAATATATACACCAGCACCAGCACCATTTTTTTCCACAAACCCATCAAAATACATGGTCCAAAGTCCTTCTTATTTCTATTTTTGTTCCAAAGCCTCTTGTCTTTTTGCAAACTCTTCCTCCTCTTTAACTTCAATTGGTATAGGAATTTCGGGATCACAGGGAGTACCAACATTAGAGAAAATGGAAGATCCTAAATCAGTATAACGAGACTGTATATGATGATTATCTAACTTTTATTGGCTGCTAACTACATAATCTGATCTCTTCTTACTGTATAACCTTTTATTCCCACCAACCACAGGAATAGTAGCATAGGACATATCCATTTGCAAAATTCCTTTCAATTTAGACGTCCAAGATCTTGACAACAATATTCCAAATTTAGGAGGAATTTCTGCTACAACAACATCCATGACCACAGACTTGGATGGAATTTTTGTCAAAGTTACCACCATATCCTTAATCAATCCAAGACACCTCACCCTCCTAGAATCAAAAGAATATAAATTATTATATGGTCTAGTAACTTCCAGTCCCAAACTTTCTACCACCCCTTTGGGAATTAAATTATGAGATGCACCTGAATCTAGCATAGCATTGTGCAAAATCATATCATGTACATTTTAGCTTCGATAAAAGGAGGTACCTCGTCATCATCCATATCTTCAATTTTTGACCCAAAGACAATGGTAGGAGCATCATCTGTCACCTCTAGCATATCTGGTTGAAATTCTCCCTGACTTTTGACCATATCTGTGATTTTATCTCTATATTCCCTGTTTCTCAACAGCTCATTGAAAGGAATGGAAATTTTCATCTTTGACAGTTACGTCTGCAAATTAAAAGTTGAAACAGTTTTTTCTACATCCACGAGTGCTGGTGTTTCATATTTTTTGTTTTATTTTCTAATTCTTTATATACAATGGGTTCTTTTTGTTTTCCATTTTCCTTGTCTATATTATGTTGACTACTAGAAGGATGATTTTGATTGAACCTTCCTTTATTTATAGTAATATCTCTATTTCTGAATTTAATCTTTGACTCCTCCCCTAAATCATTATTTTCATCCTTCTGAGCAAACATGTTATGCTCTTCTTATGTGAGGTATATTTCAAAATCCAAGTCACCAATTTGGTGGATTTGATCTTCAATAGACTCGGCCTCGTCTTCGTCTGCAACATAATTCTTAGGAAAAGGAGGACGTATTTGTTGATCATCTTGATTTCTAGGATTCCTGATATCTATCTATCTATTTTGTGGAAGTAGTGGAGGATTTGTCCTTCTGAATCTTGGATTCCTGAATTGAGATCTAGTATGTTCTCTATTCAATGTTCTATTATCCACATTCTGCCTATCCATCAATATTTCCATTTTCTTCATCATCATTTCGAATTTAGCATCATTAGGAGAAGAGGTAGCAAAAGTGGAAGGCACACTTTCTTCTCTGGCCTTCCTTTCATCTGTTTCTACTTTCTGCTTTATCTTTCCACTTTCCATCATATTAGCCTCCACTTCTAACCCATATTTAAACATAATAGGAAGACTTGTTGACTTTTTCTCTCTCAATAATAAAGCAAAATCATATTCAAAGGAATCAACAAAATGGAGTTTTGTGGCACCTACTAGGGGTTTGATATCAACAGGAATAGAGTTATACACCCTCATAAATCGACTTGAAAACTCATGAACATATTCAAAACCTCCTTTCTTAATATTATTATATTGAGAAAGCACTTGTAATGGAATTTTCTTATGATCCTATCTTTCTAAGAATGAAGTTTGGAAAGCTTCAAATGTGCGAATGGATCTAGCAGGTAAATCCCTGAACCACTTATTTACCTCTTTGGACAAACTTTGTGCAAATAACCTCATTTTAACATCATCATCATCAACCTCCTCTAAGTCAATAAAATCATCAAATATGTCAACATGTTGTCTCACTATGAAATTACCCTCTCCATCATACAAGGAAATTATTTTGGCGTTATTTTGAGGAAGGTCATGCAACACAACAAGTAAAGACAAAGGGGAAAACCTAACCGCCGTTGGTCTAGGTAGATTTGGAACAAAAGGAGGATCTTGAAAGGCTAGAGGATTTTGGACAATTTGTGGGATGTTAGGCTGTAAATTTTGAACAACAGGGTTTCTTTCTTCAACATTTGCATAATGTTGAAGGTTTTTCCAAAGAGAATCAAGAAGATATGACTCTAATATACTGGGATTAATTTTTGTATCTTTCAAATCAGATTCATATTTTGACTTTAATAATGATCTTTCAAAAATGGTTTTCCACCCAAAATCCTAAATGCTATGAAACTCTTGAGAAGACGATTCACCAACTTGATAACTGTTTATTTTTTCTTTACCCCTACTTCTAAACAACCTTTCCGGGTTTTCCACAGTTTGAAATATTTCAATATTAGGGTTACCTTGTGTATGTGACCTCCTAGAATCTAGGATGCCTTCTAAAATATTTCTTAGAATGAATGTGGAGATACTAGGTAAAATACACAACCTTTTTCAAATAAAGAAGTCTCTTTTTTCCCATATAAATCCTTTCTTCTTGAAATATTGAAGTCATTTGTCGTCTTTCCCAGGGATGATTTGCACTTTCGTTCCACGACATTGGCACCAATTTGTTATCACTCAAAATTTACCTCAGGTTGTAGAAGGAAATCTCAAGGTAACAACAAAACCACTTTAAGAAAGAAAGCTAACTTATTTCCTTCCATGGAGGGATCTCTCACAAGTTTGTTTAACAAGGCCATATGTATAAATAATAAAAAAATATTTAGATTGTTTTTGTGGTTGAAACAAGGTAAGTATACATTGGGATATGGAGTCACAAATATATTTTGAATCACATAATTGTTTGCATGGGAAATTCTACAAAGGTAAGATAATATTTCAGTCACTGTCAAAATGTTGTTTGTTTGGTGATAAATAAGAAACAATGATAGTCCATGAATATAGAGCACCAAAAGATGAATTCTACATTAAATTTGGTTGAAATATTGGTTAATATCTAAAACAATAGCCAGAGCATAACAATATGAATTTTGAAATTATTACACACTCATTCCAGATATGAAAGAACAAATAATGGAAATTTTAATAGGAAAGACATGCACATAAGAAGGGAAATAACAAACTGTAACTACAAAATACACATGAATCTTTGTAGCAAAAGGGAAGCATTTGACTCTGTAATTTTTATTAATGATAGGTCACAAAATCTCTCGGGTTCCAATCCTATTTTCATAAAATGTAGAAGTACTTATACATTGCTCCATGAGATGAAAATATAACTAACTACTAAAATTATATCTAACTTCTTTTACATGTGTCACTCAACACTTCTTAACAAATAATTGCTTCTAAAGACAAACTAAATAAATAATAACTAATATTCAACTTTAAACTCTCAATGATCTTCATATCTTCAAGCGTGCAAGGTGTACTTAGTCCTTCCAAACTTTTCTACGGTCTTCCACTGATCTGGAGATGGCATCTCCAGGGTGGACATTTCCTTTTCCAACACGTTTAACTCTATATGGTCCTTGTAAGAATAACTTTGCAGATGCGCACATGCCTCTTTAAAAGAGAAAAGTATCCCAAGTTCATTAACTAATTTATCAACAATTATCCTGCCTGATAGTGACTAGTTCATATCAGCAAAATTAGCATGATCTAGTATGCATTCAATCAACTTATCATAGTATCCCTTGTGAGTTAACATTGAACCCTTTTCTTTCCAGACGAAAGGAAGTCCTTTCTTAAACAAAGGATCAAACGTGTCAATAAAAAACTTCACTTAATGTGCCATAATGTCCACCTTTTCATGGACTGTGTCTAAGTGGTAAAATTTAATTACTACTTTCCTGGCCCAAGTCATTATTGAGATTCTATCCTTAACATTTTCCTTCTTCAAATCGTCTTCTGAAAAACCATTCAGAAAATTGATGGCATTGTTGGAATATTCAACTGGATTTTTGTTCAATTAGCTACTGCCAAAACTTGCCTAGATGAATATATCACCATTTCTTTATCCAATATATAATTTAGGTAGGGTTTAAACTTGTCTGCTTCTTATATAATGGCATCCCATATAATATGTTTATCCCCCTAAACTTGCAATTGGCCTATTACCTGCTTCATTAATTTATCATTCTTTGTTTTCAATACCTGGCATTTGGATTCCCAAGCTTGGGATTTGGATTCCCAATTTTTCTTCTCTTGTTCTCTTTGCAATGCCAAGTTCTCCAAGTTCTTGTTTTGGTTATTCAATCTAGTAAGTTCTAAATCTTTTAAGTTTACATGTGACATAGCTTGGACTATGGTCTGTTCATTGGATTGAGCAGTAGTGGGAATAATCCTACTCTCAAGTTCTTTCTCCTTATCCTGTAATTTATTTTCCATATCCTCAAATTTTTCTTTCATATTATTCTCACTTTCCACTACCAAGGCCATATATTTATGCAATTGTTTCTCCTTATCAGCAAATTATAATAGCTTTGCTTTGCAATCAATCAGCTCATTTTTTAGACTTTCTTTTTCTTTCTCTATCTCAGCCAATTCAATTCCCTGTATCAACTAAGTAGCAGGTATTTTAAGCTTATTTTTTAGCAACTGGATGACATTCTCCTTTTCATTTAATAGTTTATGTATTCCCTACTCCCTTTTCGACTTGGCCCTCAACTGCTAGAAGATCTATATGTAGCTTCTTTATTTGTGCCTGGTGTGCTTTATTTTCCTTGTTTTCTTGTCTTAACTGATTTTCAATTTTGCTTTTGAGGGTCTGCAAATTTGATAATCCCAGAGAGGCCTTTAACAAATCAGTAAAAGAAATATCCCCTGTCCGCTTGTGTAAATGGATCATATTAGGTATTGGGATATCCTCCAAGTTCATCTTCATTTCTGCAACTCTGTTCTTGGTTTCCAAGGACAAGTTCAAAGAATTTTGAGCATAGTCTCTAACTGAAACCAAAGATACATCTTGATTGGAAATATTTCTCACCTATGAATACAACTTCAAAGTTTCCTTTGTAGTTATGTATTTGTTTTCTTTGTCTCTCTCCAATAATTCTATTTTTCTTTTGGACTGGGAAGTGGAGTAAGTTGGTGTATCTGCAAATGCATACTCCTTTACTTCAAAAGCAGGTCCTATTATTTTCATCTTCTTCTTTCCTAGATATTCATGATCTGTACTTTGAACAATTGGTCCTTCGGCTTCAGTCTTCTGCTATTTTGGAGTTCTATCAATGTCCTCTTCCTCAGTAAACATTGCATATGAAAAATATCATGTATTGGTTCTTTCTGAATGATTGGAGAAAGGTGTGATGTTCTCAGCTGTTGAAATCAACTTGGAAATGTCAGGCAGTAATGAAATAACCTTTCTTATAGGAGAATCTGAATCCTCTTGCATGTCAATATCCTTTGGGGCTTCTTTTGGATAGTCGGACCAATTGGCAACATCTTACAAGCCCATAATCTCCTCATGCTTGAAAGGTTTTCTCTTTAGCGCATTTATTATGTTTGAAATAACTTGATGGGGATCATAGTTAACTGCAAGTTATGTCACAAATCCCATCTTTCTACATAAGGTCTCAATCATTGGAAAAACATATTTATTCTTTATGATAAATGTCCCTACAGACCATAGATACTTGATTTCAGTAGACTTATTGAAGTTTAAAAAGTGTTATGTCTCTACTATTAACTTCAATGTGACGAATTCCATGGAGAACACTATAGGAGTTAGGAAATCTGACAACATATAAGGTGTATGCACAAAACCATACAATCTGATCACTGTTCCATTCTCAAACAAAAACCAATCACCTATCATCTTCTCTGTAGAAAGATGCAAAATAGTTCTCGTCTTTGGCAGTACCCTGGGTAGCTTCTTTGAAAAAATAGCAGTATAAACCTTTGACATGAAGAAGTTCATAATTTTGGTATAATCTCTGTTCATTTCTTCAGTCAACACTATTTCTGGTAGCTACAAATTCTTCTCATTGAAAGAAAGAAACACCTTCAGCAGATAAGATTTAAATCTAAAGGTTTTAGTTTTGTGGAAATTCATTAACTAAGAATGAATATTCTCAGCTAAGAACTCATCAAACGTAAGGCATGAAACTTGCACTGACTGACTTGACTCATCTGACTCAATTTGAAAATTACTCAAGACAAATAGTAAACTCATGAGGGGATCATTAATGTAATAATATCTATCTAGACCTAAATATTGACATAACAGGGTTACAACGCACCGGGTTTCTTCATTGAAAAGGGTGGCATCGAATGGAAATGGTTGGTTTGATGACTCCGAATCTGGTTTGAAACACTTATTAAAAAATTCTTCCTTATTCTCTATTATGGAATCTCTAAAGAATTGGACTATAGATTCTTCATTGTAATCCTTGGCTTTCAGGGTAAATTCATCAAGGACTAACATGGTTTTCCTAATGACCATGGAATTAACATGACACAAGATTTTAGAACTGGTAATTTCCATTATCACCCTCTAAGAAATAGATTAATTATCAGCACATCATTCAATAAATTCTGGACAGTTCAGGGTTTGGTTAGTAGTGAAAAATTGGAAGTAGGATTGGTAAACATTGTGAATATCAGCTCCTTGGTCTTTAAGCATTTTTAGCTTCTAATTAACAACATCAATGGGGCCATTTAATAGAATAGTATCAAAAACCTCAGCATCTCTATCTTCAAACAACTCTTCTACCTTGTGATATTCTAGGCTCTAAGATTCTATGGTTTCCACTTGGGCCATTTTATATAGTTTCATAAGGAATAGAGGCCTACCTGGTGTACTAAAAAGTGTACAAAGGATGGTGTATGAGTTGGTTTCTTCTGCACTATTGTCACCTTCATTTTCCAATGCAAGAGAATAAACTAATACTCAAATTTCACGTGCACAGAGTTTATGAGTTTTTATATTCTTATCCATCTCGTACCTTTTGCACTTGAAACAATTCTCAACCTTCTATCCAGCCTTATTGATCCTGTGCTGTAAATATTTTTACCAACTTAATATGTCGTTTCCCTCCAATATGAAATTATTTCCCTTATTCTTCCTGCATCTCATCATCTAAAATCAAACTGTAACCATGGATCTGGAGACGGCCTTTTCCAAGCCGTTGATCCTCTTTTATTTTAACCAATTTCACAAATTTATCTCCAAACTCAGAGTGAGTATGTCTCCCATGTGAAATGATTTTGAACCTTAAATCTTCCCTAGATGAAATTTGCACCATTGATTCTATCCACCCTTTATCTCCATTTTGTAGCTATCGTATTTTTATTTCTCCTCGCATCTTTAAACTGTGAAATAAACCTTAGTCGTAGATCTTGATCTACGAGAAATATTAATCATCAAACGATGCACCCTTTAGCCGATTTCGCAATCCACCAACTTGATAAACTTCCTACTCCTTTCCATTGCGAAATTGATTCTGACCATAGATCACAAATCCACCAAGATCTCTGCCATCCAATCCTACTAGGTCTACTCAATTTCACAGTCCCCCATCTTGATTAACTTCCTACTTTTTCCCAATGAAAAATTAATATGGTACATAGATCAAAAAGTCACCTAGATCCCGCCGTTCAATATTTTTTAGCCCTGAAATATTTTATCTTCTATGCATGTTCTAGCTATGAAATGCACATCTACTGTAGATCTCTTTCACCCAAAATCATGACCGTTGAGATGTGCAGGTCCTATAGGATTTTACGAATTGAGAAAATTTATTACTCTGCGCTTGTTTCCATTTCAAAATCCATAACAACCGTAGATCTCCGACATTGTTAGATCTCAACAGTTGAAGTATGTAGCTTGTATGAGATTTCGCGATGACGGAGATATGATATCTTCATGCAAGTTAGGATCGTGAAATACATACCCATCGTTGATCTTGAACACCTTTTAATCTTAGCCATTGAAAACTGAAGGATATATCAAATTTAGTAATCCTCCAGAATTTATTTCTCCGCACATATCTTCTCAGCGAAATATTTTTCCTCCGTTGATCTGCATCACCTGTTCATCTGACGATTGAGACGGCATGTCATTTAAGCTTCTTCCACCAACATCAATTTTCTCTAAAACTTGCATCTTACCCTGCTGAAATCTCCTGCAACCATTGATTTCCTCTAGTATGCATCTACGCCATTCATTTTTACCACTGCATAACCTGGAGCAGATTTTTCTCATTCATACACATTTTCAAGGTTAGAACTATAATGTTTTCAATTATTTTACATTTCCCACCTAGAAATGTCCCTTCAAAACAACTAAAAGACCTTATTAACATTCTTCAATGTCTTATAATATGTACTCCACAACCGTAAATCCCATACCCTCGTACATAATAGAATTTGGTGGGGAAAAATGGAGAAGACGTGGCTCCTCTTGCGGCTAGGGTTTCCCTAGCCACCATCCCTTACAGAGTCTGGATCGCTGCGTCCTCAGCGTCCCCTAGCCACCGTCCCTTGCTGCGCAGAGCTGCTGCTGTCCTCAGTGTGGGGGTTGGCTACCAAGCGTGGAGTTCTCAGGTTGCCAGCTTCAGCGTGGAGTTCCTTCAGGTTTGGTTGCTTTCAGCGTGGAGTTTCAGGTTTGGCTGCCGTTGCTTTCAGCCGTGAGTTTTCTAGAAATGGACACTCAAGCCCAGCTTGCCGCCTTCAAGGCCCTTGTTCAAGCTGCCGCTCCTCAGGAAGCTTCTCACTCTTCTTCCAAGTTTGTGAAAAAGATGGACGAGATCCCTTCTCTGGAGATCTCTCCTTCGGATCATGCCAAAAAGCTCTCATCCTCTCTGAGCAAGCCCTCATTGGTAAGTTCACAGGTTTGTGGCCCAGCCCTAAGGCGGTCGGGATCTGGATTGCAGAACATTAGAACCCTCTTCTGTCAGGACAGGTTTCTCTCTTTGCAGCTGGTCAAGGGTTTTTTGTTTTCTTGTTCTCAAATAAAGCATAAAGAGACCTTGTCTTTCGTTCGGGCCCCTTCCTCATGGGTTTGAGAGGTCTGTTCTTATCCCCTTGGTCTCTAGGGTTTAACCCAGAAGCAGAGATCACCGCCGCTCTAGTCTGGGTAAGACTTCCTAACCTCCCTCTTCATCTTTGGGGGAAAAGCACTCTGATTGACATTGGTAATAAGTTAGGTCGCTATTTAGACACTGCAGAGCCAAAAGGGGGTCAGTACAGATGTGCCCGTATCTGCGTAGAGGTGAATCTAGAGAAAGGGCTCCCTGAAGCCCTAAAGCTTACTTTAGGAGAATGGATCCACATTCAAGAACTGGACTATGAGTAGATCCCTTTTAAATACAACTTCTGTCATGTATACGGCCACTTCGCTAAAAGCTGCCCCAAGCTTGCAGAACCACAAAAACTAGCAAATCTCCCAGCTTCCAAAGATACAGAGTTTCAGACGGTCTCTAACTGACGCCGTCCTCCCAGGCGAAAGGAGCCTCAAGTGTCTCAACAGAAGGCCTCCCAAGATCCACTTGCAGATTCTCCACGGCCGAAAAACAAAAATAGTTTTGCAGTTCTCCAAGAAGATGAAGTACAAGAACCTGAAGTAGCATCTATCCAGGAGCAGGGCAACCATGATTCCATTAGCGCCTTGGAGGCAGTTTCTCCAAAACCCGCTTCCCTTGGCTCAAAGAAAGATCCCATCTATTTGGGTGGTGAGACCTCAGCCCAGGTAGGACTGGCATCCTTGGTCCCTTCATCAGAGGAAGCCTCCGACTCTGAAGACTTTTCAACTCCTTCTCCTCCCCTCACCAGAGGACGAAAGACAAATAAAGAATGTAGAGAAAAGGAAGTAGCCTCAAACATCAGCACGGGTTCTCAGAAGAAATTGGATCCTTTCATTAAGGGACACTCCTATCCGCCTGTTTAATGCTTTGCTTCTGTATTCTTCTCTGCTCACAATTTGTGAGAGTCTACTCTTGTAAGCAGTACTTTTCTCGAAATAGCTTCAGGAACATTTGGGATTCATTCTCAAAGCACTTTTAAGAAGGCTGACTGTTTTAATTGAGGCCATTAGCCTTTTTTCTCAGAATTCCTCCTTGTACGCCTGCCTGGGCTACATCCTTTTTTAAAATTTATAAAAATTTCTCAGTTTCTGTTAAAAAAAATAAAAAATCTTCAATGTCTTATTATATGAAAATTGATAGACCTTATTTCTCCTTTCACTAGTCTAATCCCCTGCCAACCACTTAGCCCAAGTGATAACAACCACAAGAGAAGATTACTAAGAAGGAAAATTATAGTGGAAAAACCCACTGTTGTATTTATACAAGAAACCAAGTGTTTTGAAGACAACTTCAAATCTATGGCCACAAAAATCTAGAAAATAGCGATTCGATATAAATTGATTCCTCAGGTGTTGCTGTAGGTTTGGGAATTATATGGAACCCCCTTGAAATCAGTCTCTCCAACTTATTGGCCACTAGATTCACCATCTCAGCAGAATTACACCTCCTGGGTACCAGCTTCAGAGGCATAATCACCAACGTGTATGGGCCCTTTGCGTTGGAACCTAAATACTCCTTCCTCAAATACTCGAAAAATATGAATCACTGGGTGGGGAAGAAACACTAGATACTCGAAGGATATTTCAATCTCATTCACCACCTACAGGAGAAAAAGGGAGGAATCCACACCCTTAGCTCATTTAATGTCGATTTTGATAACCTAATCAATGACTTGGCTCTAGTAGACATCAGCATGATTAATATTATGTACAATGGAATAACAAACATGCTGGGGATCGACATATTTCCTCCAGAATGGATCACTTCCTTATTTGAGTCTCTTCTTTCATGAGGGGCAGGTATAGTAGTTCACATCCTCCCTGCGGTAGGTTTGGATCGTTGTCCCATAAGTCTTCACTGGTGCAAAATAGGAGAGCATTGAATAAGTCCCTTCCAATTTGAAAACTTATGGCTTACTCACCCCGATTTACATTTCCTCATACAGCAATGGTGGAATGATTTCCATCCTCTCGTAGGTACTCCTATGTACAAGTTTCAACAAAAATTAAAATACATCAAAGTGCAAGTTAAATTCTAGAATAAAGAACATTTTGGCAACATTCACATAGAGAAATCTCAGATTGAAAATTAGCTAGTGGATCTTCAAAGAACCATCATGTGTGAGAGATACACAGAATACATTAAAATAGAAGAGAGAAACTTGCAGGAAGCATTGGAAAATAGAGAAAAAATGAAGATATTTTATGGAAATCAAAATCAAGAAACCTTTGGCTCAAAGAGGGGGAAAGGAACTCATCCTTCTTCCATAAAGCAATTATTCAACACGGGAAATCCAATAGAATTGTGCATCTAAAAGCAGGCGATGACATCATTGTGGAAAACCATGAAGACATCAAGAATATGCTCATGAATCACTTCAAGCACTTAATAAAGGAACATATCTTGGAAAGAAACATTGAGATGGAAAGAATCCTTGATAACATCCCCACCCTAGTGACGTCGGAGAAAAATCAACTCCTTCTTCGACCCATTGAGATGACAGAGTTGGAGGAAGAAGTTAAGCAATTAAAAAATGACAAAGAACTAGGTCTTGATGGTTTCACTATCAACTTATTTCATGCTTGTTGGCACACCATCAAAGACGATGTCTTGGATCTTAGGGACGATTCGAGAAAAATAAGGAAAATCCTGAAAGCCTTCAACTCAACTTTCCTCTCCCTTATCCCTAAAGAAAATGGAGTGGATTCTCCAGGAAAATTTCGACCCATTTCTCTATGTAATGTTGTTTTCAAAATTGTTACCAAAACCATAGATAATAGGATTAAGCCACTACTACCTGGTCTTGCCTCCAAATAGAAATTTGGTTATGTGGAGGGTAGGAAAATCCTAGACGACATTATTCTCTCAAATGAAATCATTCATTCTCTCAAATTTACCAAAAAACATGGGATGCTTATTAAGCTCGATCTCTCCAAATCCTATGACAGACTCGATTGGATTTTCATGAAAAAAATGCTTTTGGACTTTGAATTCTGCCACCACTGGGTCAACTGGATCTTCACCCTAACCTCTGCCTCATTTTTCTCCATCCTTATCAATGGCACACCCTCGCATACTTTCCAACCCTCTAGGGGTATCAGACAAGGCGACCCCCTTTCCTCATTTCTTTTCATCCTTATGATGGAAGGCCTGGGGCACCTTCTTAAAGCAAAGATTCTAAACCATGATCTCAAAGGCCTATCCCCTCACACCGGATTGGAGCCCCAATTTCACAAGCAATTTGTTGATGACACTATGCTTCTGGGTAATGCTTCGGTGTAGGAAGTGAAATCCATTAAGAAAAGAAAAACCCTATATTTACCAGTGGTATTGAAATTAATAAAGAAAAACCCTATATTTACTTCTTCAATACCTGTCAGACCACGAAATGTAACATCTTTCGCATCCTTGAGTTCTCTGAGGGTTATCTCCCTTCTAAATATCTTGGAGCACCCCTCATTGGCTCTTTAATTAGGAATGTATCATAGAGAGATATTTTAGATCACATGAAACAAAAACTCTCCTACTGGACTTTTCGTTCTCTTAATCTCCCTAGCCGCCTGATATTGGTCAAAGTCATTTTACAGGCTATGTCACTTTACGTGTTATTCATATTGGATGCTCCTAAATTGGTTCAAAAAAATATACACCCTATACCTAGACTACAATAAGAAATGGTCGCTGGTTGACTAGAACACCCTATGCCTTCCCAAACTGGAGGGAGGTATAGGACTCAGAGAACCCACCATCAACAATCACATTGGCAATGCTAAGATTTGGTGGCGATGGAATACTCACAACTTCAATCCCTAGGTGATTATTTGGAAAGAAAAATATGTTCCCACCTGTACCAAGAAGAATCTCATTAGATATGACAACAATACCAAAGGCTCACAAATATGGAACTTATCTCATGCCAATCGCAATATAATACAGACACTAAGTTTCTGGGAGATAAGGGATGGCAAGGTAGTGGATTTATTCCAAGACTCATGGAACCAAATAATCCCACTCAATGATGACCACAATATGCCCAAAATAAAAGAACAATTGCAACTCAGACACCTCTCCAAAGTCAGCGATTTTTGGAGTGAACCCAATCCAGAGAATCACTTCAGGAAATGGAAATTCTTGGAATGGTGGCAAAGCATCATCCCCACTAAATACCTTCATAATTTTTGGGAGGATCTCCAAACTCACCAAATACAGTCAAGCAATGAAAATGAAAAAATAAGATGGGGTTTCTCACAATCTGGAATCTTCAACTTGAAAGAAGAAGTTGCTACTCTCAACAACATCATCGAGGACGATCAAGACAAAAGATGGAAAAATATATGGAGAGAAAACCTCTGGCCTAATATTTCTACTTTCCTCTGGATTCACCTTCGCAGGTGCATTCTAACTAGTGAAAATCATCAAAATAGAGGATGCATAGGACCATATTGGTGTTGTCTTTGCAAAAACAGTGGAGAGACTATAAACCAACTTCTTCATGAATGCAACTTCGTGGATAGAATGTGGAATGAAGGAGAAAGGATATTCATAAAAAGTGACAGAAGAAGGGGGCGTCTTGACCACTCTATAGCTCAATGGCCTCACCAACCTTTTAACAATCAGCTGCTCAATAGAATCCAAGAACTATTTCCAGGATTCGTTATTTTGGAAATATGGATTGAAAGGAATAACAAAATTTTTTAATAACTGATCAGAATGAAGAAGGAAGTTTAGGAGACTCTAATAAATCACATGCTTGAAACCCTGAAGTTAACTATGTGGAGTGACAAGGATCTTACAACTGACAACAAAGAAAATATGGATTGAAAGGAATAACAAAATTTTTAATAACCGATCAGAATGGAGGAGGAAGTTTAGGAGACTCTAATAAATCACATGCTTGAAACCCTGAAGTTAACTATGTGGAGTGACAAGGATCTTACAACTGACAACAAAGAAATGAAAATTATTCAGGATTGGAGCATCAAAACCATCCTAAATTACAATAGGCATGCCATTAAGAATACGATCAGTGTAATTTCTCCCATCTAGTGGGCTTGTCCCCCCTAGGCACCTATAAACTGGACTTTGATGGATCCTCCAAAGGTAATTCTGGTCTTGCTAGATTTGGTGGAGCTATTCGAGATAAAGATGGTAAAATACAGGGAGTTTATTGGGGATCAATAGAAATATCCACTAACAATGCTGTCGAGTTGGAAGGATTGTTAGTTGGACTCGACTAGGAAATCAATCAAAATTGGCTCCCACTTATACTAAAAGGGGAGTCACTCCTAATCATCAACATGGCTAGTATATTGTAAGCCAAATCTGCTAAAAGTAAGATATTATCCAATAACTGGTGGTTGGAGAGTAAACTCAGAGCTCTACACCCTATCCTCATGAAATATATAGCAGTCATCTTCCACCATGTTAAAAGGGAATCCAACAAATTGGTTGACTCCATTGCAAACAAGGGAGTCCTTGTGAACTCCATATTTCAATTCTTCCACTGGAGCAATTATCCCATACAGGAATACAGATGAAAATGGCTCCAAATAGATACTCAGGACCATGGTCCTCCGGATGTGGGTGAACAATATCTTGAGGATGGAAGGTAGGAAAGTGGGCAGGCACATGCAGGGACAACAATATGCCCTTCCTTCACTCTCATGCATGCTTACAATAAGTGAAAGGGTATTTTGAGTGATAAGAAGGAAGGAGGGTGATACATCAAGTATATCTTGTGTTATGACATGGATTTGGATGGAAACTCAAGCACGGTGAGTTATGTACTGGTGAGGACCTTACGCCATCCCCAGACTATGTCTTTGTGGACCTGGTGCAATCATAAGGGGGTAGTACAATGGAGGACGAGCAATAATTGAGTGATGAGCAGTAGGAGAGAATGGAACTCAACATTCTCAAGCTTTTTTGGGACAAGCATTATCGTGTCGGTCTAGAAAAATCATTGGTGGGAAGACTTAGGTGAGTTTGAGCCAAGAAGCATAGGCATTCTCACAAGAGAGATCACTCCACCAAGTTTCTTGGTTTAGTTCCTATCATGGTGGCACATGCGAAGGGAGGAGAGGAGGTAGAATGGGAGGTTCTGTTCAACTAGGAAACACTAAAGCACATCTGCAAGTCCATCGTGATGATGGATATTGAGATTTTTGGGGAGTTCAGGCTTAGGATTTGTCGCGACGTGACCATGTCCAATTATTGGAGGATAAAATTCATCCTCTCTCGCTCCATGAATGAAAGAGAGAGCTTTGCAGATCTGGTTAGTATCACTTTCAAAAATTTCAAAGAGGATGCGGAGAAGGGATTGGTCCATATGAAAATCTTGTTGCAGCTGGCAGAGCCACCATGTCAACAAGGATCCAAGGGAAACACCGACGAGGTATCCAACAATGCCAACAAGGATGAGACAGACTATGCCAGGAAGGCATAGTCTGTTCTCTTTCCCTCTTTTGATAAAGTCCTCTTTTCTCTATGTTTACTTTCATGTTTCCAGATCCTAGAAGAGTGAGGTTGTCATTGTTTGGAGGTTGGGCATCCCTCACACTCTTAAGACACTTGGTATGGCCAATTTTGTATGTTTTCCTCTTTTGGCTACAAGACCATGGCCTAACTCCATGTTTCAGGAGTCATAAGTATGTATGTATTTGGTTTTGGTTTAAAAAGTAATAGAAAAGGGCGCTACTTACTAACAAAAAAAACCAATGAGACACAAACAACTATCAAACTGAAGTTGGTCATGTTAGAAAGACAACAAACCAAGATACAATCATTAATGGAAAAGATGAGGCAATTGACACTAACTTTTATATATTTGTTCTTTTCCATTTACATTCTTTAAACTATATAGCCGATACTGCCTCTTTGATGCATTTGCAGTGTTGCTACATTTTCGCTATACATTGTTAGAGATAAGAGAAGAAATTGTCAACCATTTCCAGAATAGATAGCTCAAGGAGATCTAATGGCCTGGTCATCATTATCCACATAGATTTGCTTTCAATTCGTTTCAAGTTTGCATAATGTTTCTTCTTACCAAGACTATTTGTTTTATGGAAATTCTTCAATCTATGCAGACATAGACTGCTTCCCTAGTCTAAATGATGTAGATCTAGAAAAAGCAAGAACAACTATACAATATTTCCCTAGTATGTCAAATTACTTGGATATTAAGCTCTCATAGCTTATACAAAGTTTGTCCTTGTCTCTTGAATGTTGTTTTCAATCCAACTTATGTAGAAGAGGATACTTGCAATAGAAACACAATAACAAGAAAACAAATTTAAAGCAACGAGATAATAAGATAATCCTATTTTAATGATCAAGGAGAAAAACAATCAACAATATAACATGATACATACATTATCTATGGGAAAAATAGAACATATTTGTGTTAAATTGAGTAGGAAATAATTACAACCAAGCCTTAATGTTGAGAAGAGCTTCCAATGGAAACTTTACCTCTAAGCCTTGCCTAGTTCCAATGCATCAAAAGTTCAACACTATTTGGCCAACATTTGGGTGCTCTCACTCATTTCTTCCTCCTCTCAGCTATGAGGGATGAACGTATATTGAAAGGCCAAAGAAGTTAGAATAGGTTGAATATTTTAAGGAGAAGGTTAAGGGATCATCGCAAAGATGGAGGAATTCAAGTTCCACCTAGGCAAGTCAGTTGGGATAAGGCTCCACAAGGTTTTCTTCTAGAAACTTCTCAAAATCTTCTCTTTTTTTTACATTTTTGTGAGGGAACTACACTTTGCAAGGGGACAAGAAGAATTAATCAAGGATAATGCATGTTTTATTAAAGAAAATAGGGACATCACCACACTTTTCTAGTGTTCAAGGTGTGTTAGGGAGGTTTGGCGCCTTATGTCAATGGGAAAGGTGTGTTAGGGAGGTTTGGCGCCTTATGTCAATGGGAAAGGTGTGCTAGTGCTTCAATATAAAGGAAAATTCTTCTTCCAATCAGTTTTGGAAAATTCACACTCCGAGGGATTGAGGAAAACAATGAAGTACCAATCTCATGAACATGGTGGTGATGAGATTTAGGTGTAACATAATTCCCCCCAAAGTATGAGGCTAGAGGGAAATGATAGGAAAAATATTTTGATAGAAAAGGTTATGACTTTGAGGAAAAGGTCCAATGGTTAGAAATTATCAACAATCAAGATCATTCTGTAGTACATTACACTTTTATACATGTCCCAAATGACTCATAACATGGCCTCTAACCAATACAATGAAAATCCATGTGAGATGCAAAAAGTTATGGATATTGAAATAAAATGTAGATCCATGCAAACAAGACTCAAATTTGGACATAGCTACTAGACATACAATGTAGGTCTATGTCATACTGACACAAATATGAGCATAGCCACTGACATACATGGTGGATATATGCAATAACTCATACAAAATACTCCATCGCAACCTGAGGGGAAGAAAAATATAACAAATGAATTCCTAATGAAAACCCAGGGTCTCCATCTCATTCTGGAGAAAGTATGATTCTATCCATGCAAATAGATGTATTTAAGTCGAAAATGGTAGAAACCACTTGATTACCAATCAATGATTTAAACCATTAACAAGTTCAAGGTAAATCACCATCAATGTTAATGATTCCCAAGGAACCCTAGTACATTCCTCCCAATGTGAATAGATGAATTGAAGTCGAACACTCAATGGAATATTTCGATCAAAGGAGAATGATGAAATCATATTGTCAAAAGCAGGGAAACTTTCCATTGATGCATGCAGGTCTCAAGGTAATAACTTGTTTCTAAGACTAGTTCCTGGAATATGTGTTGATATCGACGGGAATAGTCTCATCGAAGGAGGGCCATGATGAATCCCACATCAACGACACAAAACTTGGAACAAAGTTTTTGGAAATAATTTTGAGTATGAAGTAACCATAGGACTGAATCAAAGGTAATCGACACAAAAGAGAGGCAGGATTGACTGTAGAGAGTAATTTTGACACGCAACTTTCCTTTTAACATTGAACAACACGATCGAAGATTTGGTATCATTCACTTAATGAAGAAGATACCAAGACATAATGTGATGAAAGACAATGGATTCTTTTAAATGACTCAAAGGAGTGACATGACTCATGAAAGTGGATCGACTCATAAACAATTTCAATGCCTAACTATTTGAATGAAATGCAAACACGTACTATGTTCAAAGGTGACTAAAAGCTGCCATTAATACAAATGATAAAATAACCTCCCATTCCCTTCATTTCCCCATCATGATTGATGAGTTCGTCTTTTCTTTTTAATGAGCTAGAAAAGGGTAACAAACAGGGTATTTTTTAAGGATTTTAATATTATACTTAAGTATAGTATTCTAGGTGATTGTTTTGGATTGCAAAAAACATGTTTATAGATAGGTAGGCGAATATTAAATATGAAACATAAAATTAACACTGAAATGTGTAAATTTTGGTGAATATTATGACAAAAATACATATTTTATGTAAATATAGGCGATGTTAGACACTAAAAATGACCAAATAACAAATTTATTTTTTACAAAAAAACCCCAAAAATAGCCAATTGGCGAAATTTCGCCACTAAAAATTACCCCGGTAACCAATGCTTGATATAGCTCGTCCTTCGAACAAGTCCAATCTCACATTTTTTATGAACCTGAGAAAGGAGGGGTTCATTACCAGAGAGGGTATTTCAATGTTTGATTGAAAGAGTCCAATGAAAGAAAACTTGGTGTTGTTCATGTT
The DNA here is from genome assembly GCA_001517045.1 of Pseudotsuga menziesii. Lineage (NCBI taxonomy): Eukaryota > Viridiplantae > Streptophyta > Pinopsida > Pinales > Pinaceae > Pseudotsuga > Pseudotsuga menziesii. The sequence goes on from LPNX010163919.1 coordinate 258,958, forward strand.
TAGAGATTCTGAACAAAACTAAAGAAGAATATGAAAAGTTCTTTTTCGTAAGTTTAGTCCCTAAGACCCAAAAAAGTGTAAAATAATATGGAAGAGAACTCTTCTAGTCAATGATTTGGATAGAGCATACCTTTTTTGTAAATTGATCGACCCAGAAGTTGGAATTGTTTGTCGGAGACAATGAGTGCCAACATCAATTTTGACAAGTTTCACACCTTGACATGACCTCAAAGGTTCAACATCAACTTCGGCAAGTTTCACACCTTAACATGACTTTGACATATTGTTTCTCTATCTTCCAGTATTTTGTAACGGTTGAACTTTCGGAACAGTTCCAACTTATCTTGTAACTGAATGTAACGGGAATACAAACCAAGAATTCTCAACACTATATTTAAGCATGTGAATTATTGTAATATACATGCATTTTACAGAAGTAATCGAGAAGGAATGAAGTAACATAGATTGGTTCGAATTCTTGCATATTTTTTGTGTGTGTATGTTTATGTATGCAGTATATTTCCTGCTTTTCTTATTCTTAATATGCTTCCACCATAATAGTACTTGATTTATATAGTCAAACTGTTGTCCCCGTCATGCACCTGGGCACTCGGATCATTGGTATCAGATATTGTTCATGCTTAAGTCGTGTGTAGGTAGTTCTATCGAGGTAACCTAACTTATGCACGTTCAAACATGCTTGCAAACTCAACAATCCAAGTAGACACTACCTTCAACTTCGTACTATCTACATGTAACTGACGAGACATAAAATAATTTATCATTGGTTACTATTATTTCAGGAATTTGAATTCGAAGTCGTAGTTCGACCAAGAAAAACAAATTTTGGACCCAACCAATTATCGATAATAGACACAGGTGAAGAACCAACTGGAATTGAAGATGACTTATCGGATGCTCATTTATTTAGAATCGAATTTGTACTATCCGAACTAGCAGAGATTTATCAATTCCTAGAAGAAGGGAAAGCTCCAAAGGGAATGAATGAAAAGAAATAGACAATACACATGTGACTCATAAGATAGAGAAAATTGTAGAGAAACCACTGGCTTGACATCAAACCGAAATGTTCACCTAGTTCAATGATATTATCACATGATTTGCCTCAAAATCAGGAGGATTCTCAACAAGATCCAACTCCAATCAAATTAGTCCATTTAAAGTGCAAATGAACTTGGAAATACCAAATATAGAAGGCAAGATTGGCATGGAATCCGTAGACAATCAGGTACAACAACTTGAATCCTATTACTCTGTGATCCAACTCTCAGAAGCTAAAAATATCACCATTGCATCCTTAAATATGTCGACCTATGTGCATTGTTGGTGGGAGAACCTATCGATAAAGATGGAGAAATACAGAGACCCCATAGATACATGGGAGAAATTTTTTGAGTACGTCCGGAAGGAGTTATACCCACCCAAGTACATTGAAAATCAATATAACAAGTGGTAGTAACTAAGGCAATGGGAAGACCAGTCCGTGCTGAGTTACACCAATGAGTTATATCGACTCATGGTTATAATTGGTGCTCAAGAAGAAGATAAACTGCTTGTTTTGAAGTACTTTAGTGTATTTTCCCCGTACATTCAGCAAGACATGGAGTTTATAACTGTCAGTACGCTTGTCGATGCATTCCAATATACTAGTAATCTTGAAGCTAAATATAAAGGAAAATCACGCTTCACAACTAAGCCGATAGATTGAACATCCAACAAGAAGTCACCAATCGACTCTAAAAATTCAAGACACATGTTCGAGGAGCCTAAGTCGACTAGCCGACTAGGTCCTCTGGTCGACTACTTATACAGTATATCAATAGATTATGTCGACCTCACAGTTCGTGTCAGTTTGTTGAACCAGAGCTGGATAAAGAATCAGTTCGATCTATGTAATAGGCTGGAGAGCCGGATAAAGAATCAATACCATCTATGTAATCAACCTTGTATGTGTTCTTGAGTAATAGAAATACTTGTTGTTCTATATACCATTAGTTGTCTCTTGTTTGTATCGTTGCTTATATAATCTATATATGTATAACTGGTGACTATGCAATCTGCTCAACTACAACATTGGTTCTATTGTCAGTGGTACTTGTATAAGATGACAATGAGCATGACCCAATGATATTAGAGTAAGAGATTAAGGACTAGTGGGGGCGAAAAATAGAAAATTATCTACAAAATTATGCTAGAAGAAACAAGTTGACTATCACTCAAGCAAGAGAGAAGTTATTCTCTGAGATGCATGAAAATTTTGTCAGATCTGTATCGATCACATTGAAAAAAAATCCTGGATGAAAAGACCCATGGATTAAAATGAGAAACAACTACACCAAACACTAATTGGAGGAGGCCACATCAATTTATCAGATTGGTTTGAAGAAATTTCCGACAAGTTCTATGAAGAACGTGCTATTATAGAATGAGTTTATATCGATAACATCAAAGAAAGGTTCTACAACAACGTTACTAAGCATTTTCTTTTTTTGCTACCAGCACTCTTATTCATATTCTTGAATGACACAAGAGTAGCATATATTGTTGAACCTTGACCATTACTACTAACGCCACCTAAAACAGGAACTGGGAAGAAAAACAAAGGAGGTGGGAAAAATTTGTACAATAGAGAGAGTGGGAATACTTCCTCAGCAAGTTAAATACTTCTCCCTATCTCACTAAAAAAATTTCAAGCCGCAATGGGGAGGTGGACAACCACAATCTGATAAAGTAGATGAATACCAGTCGACAGATGAAGACACAACATGACCAGCGGTGGGAAATCAAAACAGAAAAAAGGAAAAAATAGAACAATGAAACACAAAAGCACTTTGGATATCCAAAAGATCGAATGGGAGAAGAGAAGTAAGCGATAGGAAGATATAAGGGAGCAGGTAGGTGCACTCCAGAAAGAAATAAAGTCAAGCATAGTGACAAAGACAGAAGGAAATCCACCAAGGTCGAGTCAAGTTAGACAAGAAGAAGGCGTTGATGAAAACTTGTCACCTATGGATGAAGATTCAGGGATTGAGCATGGCAGATCTCTCCAAGTAAATATACCTGAGACTATAACACCACATTCCCTCCTAAATCTTACCCGAAGATCCAAAGTGCAAGACATTGTGGAAGAATATATAAGACTCAATGTTGGTCAGTCAGGCATATGGATTCAAAAGAACGATGAAGGAAATGAAGTCAACAGACTATTAATTCATCGACTGCAAGAAGGGAATTGGGTCACCTTTAAACCCAAAATATCCAATCACAGTTTTCATCTACTTTATCCAGAACGTGAAGAAGCACCCCCCTAGCCACATCCATCATCGAACAGTTCATCAAGTTAGTTGGTATAACCGATAAGAAGCACAAACCAATTCGAACGGAATTTCACTTGGGTATCAATAGAAGCAAGAGAATAAATTCAATGTCTGAAAATCGACAAAAATCCAACTGACACCGATGATAGTGTTATTGAAAGTGGAGAGTACACACACTCGAAAACAATACATGTAGAAAACAACTATGAAAGAAGTGCACCTAAGGGAACTAAACCACCATCACCACCACCGACAAGAGAAGTAGAAAACCCAAATGAAATGGCACATGTCACATCACACATCCCCCCTTTACGAGGTAGACGAGGATCCAAAAATACATTTGTTCATTTGTGAATCAATATGGGAAGCTAATTCCATCACCAACAAAGATCGACAAATGGCGGAATTTTTTGGCGCCCTTCGAAAGAGAGCACTAACATGGTACATGAACTACATAGAAAAAACTCCAAGTGCAACGAAAGATCAAATAAAACAACAATTTTTGTCCCTCTTCAAGACCCTTGATGCAAAACATCTCACAGATAAAAAGTTGAAGACTATTGTGTAAAAGCTGACATAAACTGTCAGGGAATTGATAAATGATTCAAAGATATGTTGATCCAAATTGAATACAACATCAATGAACAACTATTGATCCAATGGTTCATGGAGGGACTATTACAGAAAATCAAAATGTATATTCGGTTGGAAAACTTCAATACATGTGAATATGCGTTGATGAAAGCACTACAAATAGAAATGGGCAAGGATTATCCCGTATTCCCTATCAATTGATGTATCAAAGAACAACTCGAAAGTATGCAAAATTACATTAGGGAAATGAGTCTCAGGGGAAATGAAGTATGGTGTACAAAATGCTCCACAACCATCCATACAAAAAGCTATTATTGACAAGAGGATCGACGACAAGACGTTTGGTTTGTACAATCAAAATGTTTATGCGATATATGCCAGAGAATGACTCACATCCGACAAAATATTTCCCATACAACATGAAGAATGAGCAAGCTCATTAGTGCGTTATATGCAAATTTAAAATTCATTTCACAGTAGAGTGTCAGCTAAACTTGAAGAATATAAAGAACCATCATGCAGTATATCAAACCAATGTTTTCAACTAGAATGATAACATGGAAAGGAATGATAATAGAAATGACCTGAACAACATAAATAATAATGATCCAAAATATGATGGTCACCAATATGATCGACAGAACAACTACATATACCGACAAGGGGGATTCTAAGGAAGAGGTTGAAACAATGGAAATAGAGAAGATATTACACATCATCCCATTCAGTGCTACACATGCCTCAATGAAGGCATCAACATGCATAATGTACTTACAAATATCAAATAGATCTAAAATTTTGTATAAACTGTGGGATAGGCGATCACTTCTTGGACGATTTCCCTACTATGCTTGAAAAAGTTTATAATAAGAAGAATGTTAATGTCTTATTTAGTGTTCTTAAGTATGATATTATCAGAACTAAGAATCTTCATATCGTAACTTGACAAGGAACAAAAATTGGTCTTGATAACCGACAAATTAGTAAAGTAAAAAGTAAAGAAGACTATCCTATTCTTATTGAGAAAAAATGGTTGTATAATAATGCATCAAAAATGTTTCAAGAACTGACATCAAAACAAGACTACGATGAATCTCGACAAGAAGCTATTAGTGAATTGATCAATTTAATAACTAAAGAATAATATATCTCAAAGTTAATAGATCTAATGTACAATATAAAAAACAAGTCCGATGAAGAAAAAAAATCTAAAAATATATGCAGACTAAATCATAAAGACAAAAATGATGTAGATCCACACATCGATTTGGAAATAAAAGTTTACCACATCTGACAAGTCATTATTGACTTCGGATTGCAAGTAAATATTATAACCCATGACACATGGGAAAAACTTGGTACACCAAAATTACATGAGTCAGGAATTTACATAAAACTAGTTGAACAAGGATTAATTAAACAAATTGATGTATGGAAAAATGTTGATACAACCATCAAAGGAATCAAAACTCAAGTCGACTTTGAAATCATCAATCCCAGGGAAGGATCTAGTTCCTTCCATGCACTAGTTGGTTGATCATGGAGAATAAAAATTAAAGTATCAATTCACTGGATAAAGAAAGAATCAACTAAAAGGAAATGGATAGAAATTTATTGTACCAATACACCTGTCACAAGGAGAACCTTGGATATAACCAATTGACGACAATGTCAATACCCGAAAACTATATCAAATAAAGAATAATGAATAATATACTGAACCAAACACATATGGGGAAATCTATCTCAAAAATCCTGAATCAATCGGCTACAATTCGAATGCTGAAATTTACAATTGGCAGATAGAATAATATGAATCACAAGCACAAGATTACTAGACAATTGAATCCATCCCTAAAAAGAAAAGAAAACAGTTATTTTCCATCACTAACATCACAAATATTTCTGAAAGAAAAATCAGAGAGTATCCAATCTTAGCACCCATGAAAAACAAATAGTCGACTGGCCCATTGTTGAGATACAAAGAACATGAATCCCCAACTTCTCATGTCGAAGAAGTCTCAAAAAACATAGGAGAACAAGGTCGACTTCAAATTTAGTCGAGACATTTATAGGAAAAGCCGCAAGATGGTGGGATACACATCAGTCGAGACTACAAACTTGGACCACAACATCAACATAATCTATCAAAATATTCAGAGGAAAGAAACTCATGGAACAAGAAAATATTCCAATATTTACACAAAGGAAAGATCCTGAGAAACACATTAACATCTGTGAAAGAGAATGGAGAAAATTGGGCTACAAAGACGAAATATCCTGGCCTCACTTGTTTCCAAATACACTCAATGATTTACCAAATAAATGGTACAAAACGGAGGAAGAAAGAGGAGAAACATCTACTTGGAAATATCTCAAAGAAAACTTTGTCAAAGACTTCAAATTTATACCGCAAGATGAGTCACTAATTAAAGGAAGTAACCATGTCGAAATTTTCCTACAACCGACAAGCAACAAAGTGCCATCGGAGGAGTATCAACTTGTCTGACATAATGCTACATGTAATAAATTCAAATCAATTGAAATCCAACGTTCAATAAAAATTTAGTTGGAAATGGAAAGAACATAAGTGAAAATCTTGTCGAAAATAGTTGTCATTGATGTCAAAGGAGTTTAGTAATGACAAAGGAATAACCAAGGACATTATGGCAATGAAAACTCAGTATAAGGAAAAGGAATAAAAAAGGAATTGATGACATGGTATGCATAATGATGTGGCATATGCGATGAGGATGGAAAGACACATGAAAGGATCCGAGGAGGGGATCAAGTCAGGAAAATTATGATTGACCTTGATTGATCAATCCTCTTATCAATCGGCGCAGAGTCATGGAGTTGCAGTCAACTTATGTAGCATAATTTGTATGACTAATATCATATAAAGAAAATAGATCTATGGCAGAGAAATAATCTACAAAGTAAATGTGCATGGAAGATGACATTCCAGAGCACCAAAGTGAAGTTTTGTGTTTGATAACTGATCAACGGATGAGGACGATTCTGCAAAGTGATCGACGTTTCACAAGAGTTGTAGAAAGAGATTTGTGGAATCCCATTATGAAAAAAGTTGGGAGGCACATCCGCAATCCAAAATACACAATGCAGAAGGAATTTGCAATCTGCAATTCGGAAGGAAGACACAACCTGAAATCCACAAATTGTGGAAGGAAGATGTTTCTGATTGCAGAAAGGTTGTTGCGAAAAGATAATTATGGAAGAAATTTTTGAGGAAAGTCAAAATGCATACCCGCAATCTGTAATTGTGAAAGGAAGAAGTTTCCGATTGCAGAAAGGTCGTTGCAGAAATATAATTGTGGAAGTAATTTTTGAGAAGAGTCAAAGTGCACATCCACAATCTACAACCCGCAATTTTGGAAGGAATGAGTTCCCACAAATTGTGGAAAGTTCATTGTGGAAGATAATTGTGGAAAGATGATTGTGGAAAGGTAAATGCGAAAAAGATCTATTACAAAAAGGATGTTGCAGAGATATTATTGTGGAAAGGACTTTGTGGAAAGGCAACTGCAGGAGGACGTGACTGATAAATCTGAACAGAGTTAAAATTATAAACAAAGAGACACGATTTACTCTTTGGAAAAACGTGATTAACAAATGGATGTGATTCTATGAAAAGACACAATGAACTTGTGCAATGGTTTGATGAAAGGGATTGATGATGAATAATATTTAAATGGAATATTGATTTGATAGTAAGATGTCTTTGGAGTTCAAATCAATGTAGTAGGAAGTAAAATAGAGAACAAGGGAGACATAAGCAGATATGGAAATTTGATAAAAACATGCTAGAGTGGTAGGGTGGTGCTAGGGCAGGCTACATTCCTGCAAGGGGTTTGTAGCCTCCTTCCATTGGTATCTGGTAAATAGGGTTTCGTAGCATCCTTTCAGTAGTAGCTGATAAACGAGGGGGTCATAGGCTCCTTCTAGTGGTAGCTGGTAAATAGGGTGTCGTAATATCCTTTCATTAGTATCTAATAAATAAGGGGGTCGTAGCCTCCTTCCAGTAGTTGCTCATAAATAGGGTGTAGTACAATCCTTGTATGTAGTAGCAGGAAGAAACTATTTGTAAATATAATTTTGAATCAATAGGAAGTATTGGTGATTTACCCAATTGGGATTCCATGATAAATTTGTGTTATGTGTGTTCTTGTTGATCATGTTTGTTAATGAATTAATTAAAAGTGGTTTAAATTGTTAAAAGTTATCAATACTAATTCATCCCCCTCTCAGTATTATCCAATATTCCAAAAATTGGTATCAAAGGAGGATCCTTCACTACATCGTAATCACTAGAAGGAAGATCGTATTAAAAAACACTATGGATCAACAAGAAGGAATGGATTCCAATAGAGCTCGGGTACTTAATCAGAGAGAATATGCAGTATAGAAAATAAGAATGAGAGTGTACTTACAGTCAGTAGGATATGGTGTATGGAATGCATTAATATATGATTACGTCCCACAAAAGTGAGTAAGGACTAAATCTTAGAAACAATCTAAGAAAAAAAATCAAGGGAAATAGAGGTCATGATTAATGGATTACCTCAACCTATCAAAGAAAATATAGGACCATGTCTTTCAGCTAAGGAAATCTAGGTCAAATTGGAGAAGCTTTATTCAATTGAAGACATAACAAAAACAAACCTTACTATTCCAAAAGATGAAGATGAAGAAACAAGTAAATATGAATTTTTCAACGATGAATCAGATGGAGAGGTGGACCTAGAGGCTAAACTCTTATATTCTCTTGAGGAAATCCAAAAATGTAGAACAAGGAACAAATCCTTGAAATGAAAAATGTCAAAATACCAAGAAGAGCTAAAGTCAAAAGAAGAGGAATTCAAGACCCTCCAAGAAGAGAAATGAGCATAAATCAAAAGATAAAGGGTCAAGTCAAATTATTATTGATTTAAAGAACCAACTTCAAGATGCCAAGATGATTGAAGAGGAGCTAGTAGTGCAGCTCAAGAAGAGAATACAATATTCTGAAAAACTTGAAACATATATTATTCAATTTAAAAAGGGGTTGATGATGAATCTATCAAATCAAATTTTGAGAACAACTCAAGGACTTTAGATGAAATCCTAAGTGTCCAAATACCATCAAACGATAAATCTGGATTAGGATTTGACAAAGAAAAGAAGCCAAGATATTCTTCTTTCACAAACTAAGATGGAAATCAAAGAAGCTACATTGTTGAACTCAAGAGCCATATTAAAAGAGAAGAAAGTGATAAATTTGCTCCACTCTTACAAAGAACATATACGGTGCCTAGAATACCAATGACAAGTAGATATCAGCAAATATTTTTGGGCCATTGCTACTCTTGTAATAATGTTGGACATAACACCATGAATTGCAAAGCATATGAAAAGTTTCATTTCTATAAGAAGAATACACCCAAGCAACAGAAAAATCATAGGAAGACTAATTCTAATCATCAGAACTCTACTCATCCTCATAAGATGAAAAATTTGAGAAGACATGAAAATGAAAATAGCCATTACAAAGATCAAAGATTCTATAAAATGGGATTCTTTGGATATTGTCATTGTTGTCACAAATTTTGTCACAAGGCTGGTTATTGTAGAACCAAAAGAAAATATCAAAGTTTGAGAAGAAAACAAGACACAAAGACTTCAAAAGATAGAAGACCAGTAAGTAGCGTACCTCATGGAAATATGTGGAGAAGGAATCCATATTACAAAGACTCGGAAGAAATACAAATTTTGAATATCAGTGAAGCTTCCAAGATGATGATGAGCAAAATAATGCTATAGATAAAAATGACATCCATTCTGAGGGAAAACAAGATGAAGACGTAAATCAATACACCAATGAAGATAAAGATGATAATTGTAGATGCCTTTTCTAAAAGGGTTTCTCATGACCAACTAGAAGAAAACTCTGAAATTAGCATTAGAAGGGATCATATACTCAAGGGGAGTTAATAAAAAAAAGGGGTGCAATTGGTACTTGAAAAATATCAATTGGTAAGAAGAAAGGAATGTCTTGAGGTTGTCATCAAAACAAGAAGAAGGGTTATCGCATTGGTTTGAAGTAACAAAAACAACTCATCAATGAGATAGAAGGAAGCATTGTGATAGAGGGAGACCATGGATTTATCATCCAGGTTATCATTCAAAGAACTTGCTGCAAGAAATAAAATGTTAACGAGATCATAACATAGTGGTTAGTACCAAGTCAATTTTTTTTTAAAAATGGAGACTAGAAAGGCATAACAAGTTATCATTTATCATTATTGTCAAAGGGGGGTAATGTTTAGATATTGTTATCAATTCCAAAGGGGGAGAATGTTGGAAATAGTTGCCATTGATGTAAAAGGATTTCAGTAATGACAAAGGAATAACCAAGGACATAATGGAAAGGAAAACTCAGTGTAATGTAAAGGAATAACAAAGGAAAGGATGACATGGCATGCATAATGATGTGGCATATGTGATGAGGATGGAAAGACGCATGAAAGGATCAAGGGAGGGGATCAAGTTAGGAAAAGTATGATTGAGATGGATTGATCAATCAATGCAGAGTTGTGGAGTTGCAGTCAGCTTATTTAACAAAGGTTGGACAACTAAGATCGTATCAAGAAAATAAATCGATGGTAGAGAAATATTCTGCAAAGTAAATGTGCGTCGAATATAACATTCTGGAGTTCCAAAGTGAAGTTCTGTTTTTGATAACTGATCAATGGACGAGGAGGATTCTACAAAGTGATCAACGATTCGCAGGAGTTCTAGAAATAGATTTGTAGAATCCCATTTGAAAAATTTGGGAGGCACATCCACAATCCGCAATGTGGAAGGAATATGCAATCCACAATGCAGAAGGAATCTGCAATCTACAATGCAGAAAGAAGCCACAATCCGCAATCCAAAAATTGCGAAAGGAATAAGTTTCTGATTGTAGAAAGGTCGTTGCGGAAAGATAATTGTGGAAGCAATTTTAGAGGTAAGTCTAAATACATACCTGCAATCCGCAATCTGCAATTGTGGAAGGAAGATTTTTTTGATTGCGGAAAGGTCATTGCAGAAATATAATTGTGGAAGCAATTTTTTAGAAGAGTCAAAGTACACATCCACAATCCACAATCAACAATTTCGGAAGGAATGAGTTCTCGCAAATTGTAGAAAGGTCATTGCGTAAATCTAATTAAGGAAGGTAATTACAGAAGGGTAAATGCAGAAAAGATCTGTTGTAGAAAGGACGTTGTAGAGAGATTATTGCAGAAAGGAATTTGTGGAAAGGAAACTGCAGGAGGACATAACTGATAAATATAAATAGATTTAAAATGATAAACAAAGAGACACAATTTACTCTTTGGAAGAATGTGATTAACAAAGGGACATGATTATGTGAAAAGACATAATGAACTTGTGTAATGGTTTGGTGAAAGGACATGCTGATGGGTAGTATTTAAACAGAAGATCGATTTGATAGTAATGTGTCTCTGGAGTTCAGATCAATGTATCAACAAGTAAAACAGATACCAAAGGAGACATAAGCAGATCTGGAAGTTTGATAAAAACATGCTAGGGTGGTAGGGTGGTTCTAGGGCAGGCTGCATGCCTGTAAGGGGGTCATAGCCTCCTTCCAGTGGTAGCTAACAAATAGGGTGCCATAGCATCCTTTCAGTAGTAGCTGATAAACGAGGGGGTCGTAGCCTCCTTCCAGTGGTAGCTGGTAAATAGGGTGTCGTAGCATCTGTTATTACTATGTTTGAATTTTTGAATTATGGACTTGAAAGGTTTGAAAATGATCCTATTTGATGGAATTTTGTGGAAGCACCTTTCAAGTTATCTGGTTAGAAAGTTCTTTCATCAGGAGTCGTTGAATGGAGAGTGGGTTTCGATCTACGGTGATAGATCTTTCTTTAGATTGAAATATGCAGCAATGAAATAAGGGTAAAGTGTGTTAAGCTTCAAGGGTTCAGATTCATGATGAGGAAGATCAATGACAAAAAGAGATTCTGTGGAGCGGAGATGCGAGGAAGGATTTAATTTTGAGATTTGTGGGGTCCGTTAAATGGGTGTGATGTTGGAGGGTCGAGATAAACACAAGATAAGATCAACGGCTCTAAATCATTCTGCATGGTGAACATGCCTAGAAAAAGAAACTTTTTCAAATCACGGAATGAGTTAATGGGTGAAAAGATCGGATGGTGGAGATAAGAGAGGAGGTAGATCTACAATCTAGAATGATTCCACGGATCGAACTAGCACGGACAAAGTCAAGATTTCAATCTGCAGAAAGTGGTAGGTTACACAAGGATCTATGGTTGTGACAAGAGATCGGGTTGCTCGAGAAATCATATGAGAAAGGATTGGTGAAAATACTAAAGTTCTCAAGGTTGAACGGTCTCGATGAAGAATGATTATGGATCAATGGTTGATGTTGATTCCCCGAAAATAAGTTGTGCAGGTTGGTAGTGGAGAGTTTTGATCTGAATATCTTGTATATCGACGACTTGAATTCAAAGAAAGGTATATCTACGGGCAATGTTGATTTCTCCAGATTGAAATTCTTGCGGAATGTTTGACCTCTTGATCAGAGAAATGGGTTAAAAAGTGATGACATTCGACGATGCAGATATCACCAAAGAAAGCTCTAGGGTGGACATATATTTAGTCGGTGGGACTAGTACAAGATAAGTGGCCCCATTAGACTAGCAAAACATTACGGGTATGTACACGTGGACGAAGGATATGGAGGGTGTTCATATCGAGTGGTTGAGAAAGTTCCAAATCCGTAAAGGTCATGTTAAGGTAAATCTGACAGTGGAGAGGATACACTCACGTGTGATTTTCCTTCCCAACAAGTAATTGATTTCCCCGACGTTGTTTGTGAAATACCTATAGGATAAATCATCCCCGTGGAAACGCCATCTCGCCTAAAACTAGATATCTGTCATGTGGCTGGTGTGTGAAATCAGAATGATATCATGAAAATCTAAGATCTGAAGTAGAGAATCTGATCTCCACACAAAGCATGGAAAAAGTGACAAAAATAATTGTTTTGATATTGTCATCACGGGAGTGAAAGGGCAAGAAAACGTTCAATCCATACGCCCTGAAGCAAATGGTCGACCAAGAAGGGTAACGCATAAATTCTTTTCTGCATCCAATACTGAAATGTCGTAGCAGATAAGGCGGCATGACTAGATCTCCAGCCGAAAAGGAATCCCTCGGCTCATGTGCTCGCTTGTGCCATCACCAGGCTACTCGATGATGAAGTGTGTGAGGATGATGAAGGGTCATCCATGTGTCCAGGTTCCCAATCCTATATAAACACCACCTTTCAGAGCCATTAAGATGCATAGGATGAGATAGTGTAGAAACAAAGCTTGAAGTATCGTTCTGCTGGAGGTTCTGAGAATTCTGAGAAATTTGTGATGGCGATCTGGTTAGAGAAACTTGTCAGTATAGGTGTGTTTTTGGTTTGTGAGCTCGATTCCACTCTCATCTCTCGCCATGGTTTTTTACACCAAGGAAGCACCAACCATCGGGGAAAGGAGGTCAAGCACTTTGAGAAATACAAATGTTTCGAGATAGCCATACCTCCAGCTATGCGGTGCCCCGAATGTAATATCTACCTCCAAAGCCTCAGCACATGATGATATTCGCTAACAGCTTTCCATGGGAGTGAATGCTCGTACGAGGGCATCAAGGGTCCAAAGTCTCCATCATCACCTTTATGAATTCCACTTGCCAACTTTTTTTGAGGTGGCGAGGTGGTCAAAGACACACCCCAATGTATTTCTTGTAGGAGAACCCACCTCATGAGAGGTGAGGAGTACAAGAATGACAAGCCATTGCAGAGGCTTGTTTCTGCTAGAAGCCATGTGGCCCTTCTTTAAGTCCCCTTGTATAATGGTGTTACCAAGAGAGGGGGGAGCTATGGGTAAGGATGAGCACAGAAGGGACACAAACTCCTTTGTTGGCTTTGAGCCCATGTAGAAAGGTTCCTTTGAGCATGGAATGAACACAAATGGAAAATACATGTTGCCGACTCGACAGACAGACTAGGGGTTCGGGCCTAGTCAGTGATGAGCCACCATAAGCATCTTGAGACGTCATTTTCATGGCTCACGAGCTTAGAACCAGAGGTGTCATGCTGCCATCTAGATCAAGCACGCACATTTTCTCCATGATGTTTGTTTAAATATATGTAAACCATGGTGGAAGTGCCACGCTCTAGTTGTTAGTGTTTTCATTATGACTGTAAACAGTTTCAGTTCCTATTTCGAGGATTAGCCTCGAGGATCTGAAACGATATAAATTTTCTCCCTGCAGAGGGAGAAAAGGGGGGTTTGTGTTTTCAAGAGAGGAGATGCTCTTCATTTCAATGGGTTTCAAGTTTTTCAGTATATGAATGAAATTTGCAAAGGAACGTTAAACCTTTCATGGCAGAGATTCTTGTGCCATATTTTTCTTCAATAAGTAATTTCTTTATGTGATTGTTTATCATGTTTTCCACTCCATTTTGTATGTACTTTCATGATTTTGAATTAGTGTATATGGGACAAATTTCATCTTGCATGCTCTAGGTCCAGTATTCAATCATTTTCAAAACATTTTTTTCTAAAGTCTGGAAGAATTCACCCTAGTCAGATGCTCTGTTTGACGAGTTGTCTCCTTCTGTCTGCCAATCAACCTGCTAATACCTCCAGATTGAAGAAATGGTGTCTATATTTCCTCTGTCCATAAACCTTTTCAAAACCCTACCTCATGCAACCTATTTCAGATCTGATTGTTGACTCCATTTCCCAATGGTCTCCTCCATGATTGTCCCACCAAACTTTATAAAAAAAAAACTTGTTCTATTTAAGAATATGACCTTCTGACTGTCTTTGATTGAATATCTTGAGTATGAAAACTTTATAAATAGTGAGAGATTCCTCTCTGATTGTATTAGGTCATAAATACAGTCTAAAGTGGTTTTTGTTGTTACCTCAGGATTTACCTTTCACAACCTGTGTACATTCTAAGTGTTAACCACATCCTTTCAGTAGTGGTTGATATGCAAGGGGGTCGTAGCCTCCTTTTAGTAGTTGCTGGTAAATAGGGTGTAGTACCATCCTTGTCTGTAGTAGCAAGAAGAAACTATTTGTAAATATAATTTTTGTAGTGATAGGAAGTATTGGTGGTTTACCAAATTAGGCTTCCACAATAAATTTGTGTTATGTGTGTTCGTGTTGATCATGTGTGTTAATGAATTATTAAAAGTGGTTTAAATTGTTAAAATTTATCAATACTGATTCACCCCCCCCCACCTCTCGGTATCTTCCAATATTCCAACAAAGCTTAAAATGGGAAACATAACACCTGGAAACTTCAAAACTAGTGAGAATGATATTCAAAGTTGAAAAGCCAGAAAAATAAGACCTTAAGAGATTATCAGCAACAAACTTCCCACCATCTTTCTCACAATTTAAAGAAGGTAATCGACAAATTAATGAAAGAAAAGCACCAAAATGGATGGATGCAAAATTCAAGCTAAAAGAAGTAGGTATGTCCAATGACAAAAAACCTAAAATGGAAAAAATAGGTGATTATTGGAACGAGGAACGGATGACAAAAATCGTCAATTTATTAAAAGAATTTTACAACGTTTTTTCTCAAGACTACAAAGATTTAAAAGGACTTGTTCAATTAATGGGCAAAATGAAGATCAAAATCAAACTTGATGAAAAACCAATAGAGAAACAACCATACAAATGACACACAATAAGGAAATAGTAAAGAAAGAAATCGACAGTATGCTTGTAGCTAGAATTATTTACCCTATTGATCAATCGAAATGGGCGATCCCAATGGTGGTCCATCCTAAAAATAACAACCCAACATGCTTACAAATCTATGTCAAATATCAAGAACTTAATAAAGTAATGCTCACAAACCCATTTCTGGCTCCTTTTGCTGAACAAATTGTTAATGAAGTCACGAGACATGAATGTTATTTGTGTACAAATGAATTTTCTGGATATAATCAGGTACCCATTGGGAAGGAAGACCAAACTAAGACTACATTTGTATGCAAGTTTGGATAATTCGCATATAAGGTTACACCATTTGGACTTAATAATGCACCGACTGTGTTTTCAAGAATTGTCGTCAAAGCATTTCAAGAATACATCTACAAAACTATGGTTTAATATTTAGATGACTAGACGATTTATTCCATGTTGAAATATCACTGCAAGTGGCTAATGATTATGTTAGAGAGATGTCGACAAATTCAATTATACATAAACATCAAGAAGTACATATTTTCCACTCCGATATGAATCCTGTTGGGGCCCTGTAGTGTGCAAAGAAGGAATTAAAGTAGACTATGCAAAGATTAAAATCAATCTCGACCTAAAACTACCCATTAATTATAAACAAGTAAGATTTTTGCTAGGACACACATGATACTATAGGAAATTTATTCGGCTCTTGTCATGTCGAGTCTACTCTGACATGAATTATCTCTTAGAAGAGTTATTAAAAGAAAATCAAGAGTACCAATGGACCAACAAATGTGCTGCATCATTTGACATCTTAAAGAAAAAATTAGTCGAAGCACCTATACTAAGGTTTCCAAACTGGTTGATTAAATTCCACGTACACATCGGTGCTTTGGGGATAGAAATCGGTGAAATTCTAACTCAACCTGGTGATGATAGAATGGACTATCCAAATTCCTACAACAGTAGAAAACTAATTAAATATGAAAGTAACTATTTGACAACTAGAAGACAAGCACTCATAATGGTATTCACACTCTAGAATACTGACACTATTTACTTGCTAACCCATTTGTGTTCTACACGGACCACCAAGAACTCAAATACTCGGTTAATAAACCTCTACATCACGGGAGAATTTATTATTGGTTACTATTATTTTAGGAATTTGAATTTGAATTTGAATTCGTAGTTCGACCAGGAAAAACCAATGAGACATAAGTTTTTAAATTGCTTGGAAATAGTCCTTGTTTTTCACTATTAGACCCCATTTTTTTAACCTAAACTTCCTTCGAAAAATACCTTGATTACGACTTAAATAATACTTTGATACTTGAGATTTGAACTTTTTTCAATACACTTCCCTTATAATCCTTTGATTTGAACTTAAGTATTATTTGCAATACTTTTTTTTTGAATACCTTTAATATGTAACATAAAGTCTACTTAATACCCTTATAACGTTGAAGTACTTTTAATAGTTTTTGGAAGCTTATGAATTTTGTTTTTTGTTTTTTATCCCTTCTTGTATTGAAGTCTATATATATTGGATAAATATAAACCTTTATTGACAAATGCAAATCCTTTATAATAATACTCCTTCTCTTTTTTGTTCCAATAGTTTTGTAAAATGCCAGTAGATTGGGTGGTTGGGAGGAATGAGTGTTACCTTCCCCACCTCAGTTCAAATCTCACTTGCTTTTTAGTAGCAATTATTATGCACTTTTAGCATCTTTCTTATTCATTTTTTGTAAAGGACGGATGATTTCAGAAAAGTTGGGGATAAATCTTCTGACAAAGTTTATTTTACCAAGAAACGATTGCATTGCTTTTTTGCTAGAAGGGTAAGTTATTTTTTAGATAGCTTGGGTTCGTTCAGGATCAATCATGATCCCATGTTTTGAAACCACGAAACCTAATAAAATACCTTCTGAAACAACAAATATTGTTTTCTTTGGATTCAAGGAAACTCTGAATTTCCTACAACGTTCAAATACCTTTCTAAGATGATTAATGTGATCATGTCGACATTTAGAATATACAGTAACGTCATCTAAATAGACAACTACTAAATGATTAATTAATCCTCTAAAAGCAATATCCATTGCTCTTTGAAAAGTTTCCCCAGCATTGATTAACTTGAAGGGCATCTTTCTACAAGCGTATGTTCCCCGTGGAGTTCTAAAAGTTGTTTTCAGTTGATCATATGGGGAAACCAATATTTGGTTGTATCCTGAGAAACCATCAAGAAGTGATAGTATCTCAGACCCAGAAACTTTCTGAAGGATTTGTTCCATGGGAAGAACTAGGTAATTATCCTTTTCAAAAGACTTATTAAGATTTCTAAAATCAACGCACAGTCTAATATCACCGTTTTTCTTCCTAACTGGAACTAAGTTGGCTACCCACTGAGTATGCCAAATAGGAAAAATAATCCTAGCAACTAACAGTTTATTTAGTTCCTTCTTAATTGTTGGTTCTAATGACAGATGATATTTCCTAAGTTTCTGTTGAAAAGGTTTTGACTCTTGTTTTATTGGAATAATGTGTTACATGACTTGTGGATTGAAAGTTTTCAAATTGTCATATGTCCATGCAAAGACATCCTTAAATTCTTTAAATAATTTTATGAATGTTGATTTCTCTGTAGGAGTGCAATCTATTCCTAGATTTACAGTTTGAGGATTCAGTTCCGTTCCTAAATTTATGTTTTCATATTTCATTTGTGAGCTATTGGTTTTACAATTAGGAATAGACCTAAATTTATCTTGAATATCAAAAAGCTTTTCTAATCTCAAAACTGAATTAGGAATTGGTTTTACCTTTTCGAAATATTTTTCAACTAAACAAAAATCATTTATTACCGAAAAATCCCGCAGATTTTCATCATGTGTAACTTCATCAATGGTTGAATCTTTGAAAGTATCATCATTTGTTAAGAAATTCAACACCTGCACATCATTATAAAAAACACACCAGTTAAAGATATTATCTGGAATAGAAGGCCTAAAAATCAATTCAACTGAAAAGAAATCAGGTGTAAAATTCTCTGATGGAATCAGTTTTGATGCTACGTTTGCTAATAAATCCGCCTCTTGGTTCTGGAACCTTGGAACTGACATTATATTAAATGCATCAAAATGTTAAATGAGATTCCATACCTCTCGTTGATAATTCTGCAAATGTTCAGAACTGCAGTGAATAGAATTACGGACCTGTCTAATGATGATTTCAGAATCACCATATGCAATTAACACTTTGATATCCAAATCAATCGCTTTTTTCAAACCCTGTATTAAAGCTTCATATTTCATAGTATTGTTTGTACAATTAAATTCCATCCTATAAGCTATACATGTTTTATTTCCTTTAGGGTCAATTAATAGGCAACCAGCTCCTACTCCTTCTTTAGACTTCACCCCATCGAAATATAAAGTCCAAGTAGAACTATTAACAACTACTTTACTTTCGATAATATTTACAATATTATGACTATCTACATCATTTACAATTTCCTTGAATGAAGAATCATGAGAAATAGTTGCCACATTAAGAATTTCTGATTGTTGTTTATTATCAGTGAAAACTGAATTTTCAGATTTAAAATTACCAAACCCCAGTTCATACATATAATTAGAATCTGAAAAATAAAACTTGTTCACTGGGATCATGTAATTATGTCACAGTGTGTTTCATATATCTTTCTCTGTTTATCTTAATTTGATTTGACTTTCCATTCTTAGGTAACCATAAAGTTGACCAGTCTGTAGCAAAGAATCCATTCAATTGTTGAGACCAATCTCTACTCAAAAAAAGCCCATACATGTCAGGAATGTCTGCAACCACAATATCTATAATTTGAAAAACTGAAGGATTACAAGCAATCCTGACTAGAACATATTTCATCTCTCCTACAACCCTCACATTTGTCCTATCCAATTGAGTAATCTATGAATTTGATGGAACATACTTTCCATTCAACCTTTGGCATACAGACAAAGGCATTACATTGGAAGATGCTCCAAAATCAACCATGCAATTGTGAACATTCCTATTAAAAATCTCAAAGGTAAGTAGGAATGAAGGAGTTGTTGATTTTGAATTTTTTCCTATTAGCGAAGCTTTATCAGCTACTGACTTTCCTTTATCAGTTGATGTTAAATCATTATTAGAATTGTTAGCAGCTATATTTTGTTTAGCGTTAGGAATTATTGAACTCATGGAAGGATTTATAATAGGACTATTAGCAATTGGGTAAATTTGAAGAAGATCATACATAATAATGTTTGCACGCATCTTCTTTAAATCTTCAATTATGTCATATTGTAAATCCAACTTTGGAGCATTTTGAATAGGCTGAGCAATCTTCACAGATTGAGTCTGTTTGTTCGGTTGTGAATTATTGTTATCATTACTCGGGGTAGAACTTGATGATGCTCCAGGATTATTTGAAAATGTTCTACTACGAGTATTATAGGCATGTTGTCCTGAAGGAGGAATTTAACCTTCATAATCTTTTACAATACTGTCCCAGAAATGACCGTTAACTTGCTGAGGTTCTTCCAATTCTTCTTCATTTTCAGATTCCTCTTCCTCTTCATTTTCAACAGTTTCTCAATTTGAGGGAGTTTCGGATAAAGATAAGACAACTCAAATAGTATTAAAAATTTCTTCATTTACTGCTATATCAGGTGGTGTACTTGCTTTATTATTAGTGTTAGGATTCTATCTAAACTGATTTCTAAAATATCTTCTAGAGGAGGAAGCTTCAAAATTAGCTTTTTTTAATCCTACAACTTGATTGGTTAATGCCCAAATAGCATTTTGCAGTTGTTCTACATCAAATGCCTTATCATTTTCCGAATTAGGTCTTTCAATCTTCCTACAAGAAAAAGTATTTGCTTTTCCACTTCTATCTAGTTCATAGGACATAGAATCCTTCTCAACTTTAATGGCTTCCTCAAAAGTTTCCACTAGATTTGTTTTACCAGCTCTCTTAACAAACATCCCAAGATATTTTGGTAAGGCTGAAGTATAGTTTTCTATGATTATATCCTCGGGTGGTTGAGAAAAGACAGGAATTTTATTTTTTAGTGTAAGAAATCTCTGATTAAAATATTTAATTCTTTCTTTAGGTTCCATTTTAATCCGAGATAACTCAAGGGCTAAAAGAGCAGGTGTTTTATCCTCTCCAAATTTATCTAAGAAAGCTTTATTGAAATCAACCCAATTTATGATTGATCATTAGACTAATGAAAAGTACCAAGTAGATGCTTTACCCTCAAAAGTTAAAGGGGACAACCGACAAACCATGTATTCATGCTGAACATTCAAAGTTTGAACAGCTAACATGAATTTATCTACATGCACCTCTGCAGGCTCTTTGTTATTTGGATTAAATTTCAGAAGAGGTTTATCTAAATGTTTGGGCAGAGGATGTTGTACACCAGGAACAGCTACAGTATTTGTTCTTAACCAAGGAAGTTGTGGATTAGGTGGAGGACTAGGTGGAGGATTACCTCCTCCTCCTACAGGTATGTTTCCAACCATAGGACTTCCTTCAGAATCTGAAGAACTCCCTGAATTGGATGACCTTGGACTATCAGATGGTGATTCTGGAGAAGAAGGTGGTTGATCAAAACCGCCTACAGAAGTCAATATTCTAGCAGTATTTGTTCAAGTAGTTTCTCTCTGATGACTTCTAACTTGATAACTTGGAGTGCTATCGACTTCTATTGAATCTTGAGTAACTATATTCACTTGAGGATTACGTCTTTGTTGTCTAGGGAGACCATAGTCTATTGGAGTTAAACCAAGTTGATGAGAATATGCTCTCGTAAGAATATGATGTGATTCTTCTAAAGTTTGAGTATTTTGTTCAGGAGTGAATGGGGATGTAATGTGATCACACTCAAGGATGCTCCTAACAGTTTCTATGAATGGTGATTTACTAACTTCAGATTGTAATGGAGGTTGTTTACTGGTTGAAGTTTTATCATTATTTTTACCTGCCATTAATCGTTAACAGGCCCTCTTTCTAGCGCCATTTGTTGGCCTTATTTTCTGACCTAGGCCAACTAAGGAGATTAAGCCCACACAAGTCACTTAGAGCAGCTCCCGGTGTATTTGAAATGGAAAAATATCGCAGGTTATGGTCCTGCTACCAACTGAATTTTCCTCTTAAGGAGAATCTAAAATTCAGTAAAAAATTATCCTAATCTTATTACTACCTAAATAAACTCCAGAATTAGTTTTCTAAGACCTAAGTTATCCTAAAATGTTTTCTTAAGGAAAGTCTTCAGTTTTTTAGGTTTTGTTTCAAATATTTAACTTAAGGACTATTTTTCAAATTTTATAAAATTAATCTAATCCTTATTTAACAACTGCTAAAATAAACAAAAATAAATAAAAATAAACTACACTAAGACTAAAATTTACTAACTATCCTATCTCAACTAAGAGCAATTTGAAAACTGAATTAATTATCAATTAATGTTTAAAATAAACAAAGAGATAAACAATAATAATTTAAATGAACATATTTAAATTATTATCATAAAATCACATTTGTTGAATATGCACAACAACAGAAAAATTAAAAATAGGTAACTACTTTTAATTTTTCTATTATGTTCTATTAATTAATAACTAATATTCAATACTAAATATTTGAATAATAAGATGATATTTATTCATGAAAACATTGCATAAAATACAAATGAAATCAAAAATAAATATAGAATGTTTATATTATCAAATTCCAATTATCAATACAAACATCGATTAATCAAACTCAATAATATCTCAATCAAATCTTAATATCATGTAAACATAGTACAATTTGGATAATAAACACAATCATAGCACAGTATAATTGCATAAAAGCATAATGAGAAAAAGATATACTGAAATATATATAATAAGTTTTCAAAAATAGTAACAGAAAGTGATACCAGTTTGAGAACTCAAGTCCCAATTCTCCCTGAAGGTAAAACTCCAGCAAAAGAAATTAAAACCAGAACTGTAATTATATTTCAGATAAGTCTATTTCTTCAATACTCCATCCACACCTTGTTACATCAAGCTTACTAGCATATATAACAAGACTAGTAACTCCTTCCAGTTTCTATGTAACAAATCATTCTAAAAATATCCTTTCAGTTTTTAACAATCACTACAATAATAAAGACAGAAATTCTATCTGTATCTTAATGCTTCGAATCTCTTCAAAGAAGACACCTAGCAGATATAAAACAATACTGTCAATTATATGGCTGGCCTATATTAACTTCTGTCTAGTTGAGTCGACCTCTGACGTGGCTGTCCTTAGTATCCAATTCTTCCAAAAGCACCAACGAATGCCAATGACGAGCAACAATAGTCTTCATTCCTTACAGTATGTCAACAATATGTACACTTGTTACAAAAATTAATTTCTCACTAAAATCATGATAACAGAAAATAAAATAAAATAATACAAATTGTAAGCATGTCTGCAAAATCGTAGATTTTGCAGGTATGCTAATTAAAACATTTTATTACCTATCAAAATCGAAATAAAAAAGAACTAAAAATAGACTAAGTCGTTGCTATCTGTAACTTGATTTCTTTCCTGGCTTCTGACAGCTTGGCCCTAAGTTTCAAGATTTTTTCTTCATGGACTCTTTCATCTTTCAATAACTTTTCATTAGTTGCAGCTAAAAATTTCTTCTCTGCCTTGTATTTATCTTTCTTGGCTTTCATTTGTTGTTATCAGTCAACCCACATAAGCAACTCATTTTTTTCTATGGGAACTATGTTTTCATCCTATCATGAGCTTCTTCAATATCCTTAAATCGATTGACCTTATGTTGTTTCGAAAGCTTGATCGACTACTTCATTGCTTTTAAAGTCTCTGCTAGAGAATCATCATCATTTAATGGTGAATCAAATCGAGCTTCACGCTCATATTGTGCTGGTAATGGTGAGTTGTCTTTCACAAATCTCTTAGGAGATACCACCACATCGTTGTGACTATTACTCTGTTCCTGTTCATATTCATTGATTGGGGTTTCATGAGGAGGAGATTTATCCTCATTATCACTATTATCCTCAACAACAATGGGTTTACTACTCCGTTCAATAGTTCTTGGGACAGAAAGACTAATCATACTTCTTGTGAGCCTTCGATTAAGCATCTCAGATTTTCTCATGCTCGATTCAAAAGTTTTATTGTCACCTACTGGATTTTTCCCCTTTTCCTCAAGCTTCTTTTTCTCCTCCATTACCTTAGAATACAAATCACCTGTTGATTTAGCAGAGCGCATCTAAATAATTATTTGACTTCCCTCTCCTACCTCGTTTCCTTTCTTGGGTTGTTCAAGAGCATTTTCAGTATAAAATTTCTCGTTTTCAACTATTAGACAAAGCTTATTCAGTCCCTCGTGATCAATAATATGGTTGGTTTCCTCTTTTACTTCTCCTTCACAAGGTCTTCTTCGTTTTGCACGAGTCTTAGGAGAGTAAGTAGGCCAAAATTGGGTTAACCCGAAGTCATTTTCTTTTAAGAATTCATCCCATGTTTTTCCTACTGTAACTAACTAATATTGAACCAATATTTTGATCAGGTCGTGATGGAAAAGACTACGGTCTTGATTACCAATGGTACGCTGAACCATGATAGCCATTTTATGCAAACTATGAAGTAGAAAATAGGGTAGATTTAACTTCAAACCCTTAAGAGCCATTAAAATCCTCAAATGGTTTAATTGAACATCCGAATACCAACCATCACAAGAGATGTACCTGGCCCATGACTTCAAAAGGAGCACGCCATTGATTCCTCAAATATTTCACAGGAAAACTGAATTTAAGGTGTGCATCTTCTTTAGACAATGGGAGAAGGAATTGCTTAAAAACTTTTTCTTATCAATTCGTGACCCTTTGAACCAATGTTCACCAGTTCGAGGCAACTTCGTAGCTTTCGCAATAAACTCTTCATCTATTACTAACTGTAAATCACCTATCTGAGCAACATTTCCTTCAAAAGACAATGCAAATCGTCTAGTAACTTCCTCGTTGTGTGCACTGAAACCCCAAAAGAAGAGTTTCCAATTAATTTTCTCAAATAGGGCAAGAACTTTAGGGTCAGCTTCTAACATTTCTGGACCAAAAAGCTCAAAACAACTCAAGGGAGCCATCTGTTCAATTATCAGTTCTTTCTGTGACAAAGGATTGAAAGGGGTTGTAAAGACTAAAGGAATAGGTATACATGAATACTCAGACATGTTGTGAACCTTCATGTGATTCTGAAGGAGCTAATGAGTAACCCTAGATTGGTTCCTACGCATGAGAACTTCACCATCAGACTACCGCCAGTATTCACCAAACAATTTGATGTGATCTGAAATCATTATGTGATATTCAAAATCAATTAAATTCATGGATGTAAACTACTATTAGATAAGATGGAGTTAAGTTGAACACATCTAACTAAGGTAATCATCACATATTAAATTTGAACAGATGTCCTCAAACCAACAATTCGTATTTCATACCATAAACACAACTGTCAACGTTAACAAGCAAGGATTATACATGGAAGACGATTGTACTATTGAACCAAATGATGTGAAGTTGTCATTACAAGCAATGATGTCTCCTAGGGTTTTGTAAACCCAACCAAGTAACAAGTTCATCTTTGGATAATAATTAAAATGCTCAAAACCATATTTACACATGTAATCGATTTCAAGGATAAAATAATATAGTTTTGAATGAACTCATAGGATCCAAATCATCATATGATCTTTTTGCAAAGTATGATCGGATGGAAAACTTATTAAAGACTAAACACAAAATCAAAATTCAATTATTATGATTATATCACAATGAAGATTTTGAAATGATATATAAAAATAAAAATAAATTTTAGCTATTTTGGGAAACATATATACACTTTCCACAATTTGAACAATGACATGGTATTAAAATATCAAGTTTAATGTAAAAATATATTATTAGGGTTAACATAAAATATTTTAATTAATTAATCAACCCTAATCATAAAAATTATAAATACCTTGTCAAAAGAAATCAATAAAACCAAATTTGTAACATGTTCAAAATGTATTTTCATTTTAATCCCTAGATCTATTTAGCGGACTATACTTTAAATCTCATGAATCAATATATATAATAAGATAAATTGATAATAATAAAAATTGATTATATATAAAATTACAAGATTAACAGCTGCTAATATATTAAATTTATGAAAGTGTTTCATAAATTTCAAATATGACTCTTAACTCTTCTGAAATTGAGAGTACCTTCAAAATCAAAGATTCTGAAGGCACTCTTATATAATTTTTTATAATAATTCATAGAAGAGAACTGATCATTTTTATTCAGCATAGTAGAAAAATTGAGAGGGATGTTGCCTACCAACAGGGTCGTATAGCTCTCTGTAATGGTAAACAAACTGTTTACTGTAACTTCTCAAACTTCTACTTTCTAAAATACAAATAATCCGTGAAGATATATATAAATTAATAAAATATATATGATGATGTGATTTTAAATTGAGGCTCGCATTTATAGGCTTGAGCATGTGTAGTGAAGGATTACATCCTTTCACTTAGTAATTAATAACTATAATTAATATATTATTTTATATTTGTTACACTCTTCGTTAAGAGTTCCTTGTTTAATTATTAGTAGTTATTTAGTGTTTATTTATTATATATATTTTTGTTCATTACAATTAGACCACCACTTCCAGAACTCTACTCAATCGTGTTGGAGTTGCTTCACACATCCAATTGCAACTAGACCTCCTTCCCTTCACGCAGGCTAACTAACTTGCTCTGATACCAACTAATGCATACGTGACCTGATCAGTCAACTGTTGATCAAAGTACACAACGACACACGCACTAGAACAAATTGCCAAGAACTATGGATTTCAATTAAAGAAATGAAATCTCTATACAAGAGAAATTATAAAGTAGTATGAAACAAGTTAGTCAAAATGGACATTGACTATTAGAGCACAAACATGCATGAGGGAATGCTACGTCCTCAATGCTCACACCCCAATCCTTTGCAACTCATGACGGTTATCACACAACTCTTGACCTTCTGCTCATTCTGTCTCTCTCCTCCTTCACAAGATCTCCCAAAAGGTCCATGTTTCTGAACATGCACGGGTATTTTATAGTTGCGCTTGGATGCACGATACTTAGTTTTGTCCTTCTAGAAGCTCATGTACTCCTAAGCACCACTATGTAAGCATTAAATACACCCTTTGGTTCGCTTCAGCAGGCTTCGCCACTTGGTGTCCTTCAACAACTGCCATAATTGATCTGCAACTACTCCAGTGGATTCATTTCTCGAGATCCTGGATGTTCGGTCAGTTGGTATCTCGTCAATGTCGGTCTTCTTCTTTGACTCCTTTCTTTCCATGGTCATTATGTCTCATCGACCATTGCCAATTCCTTGTCTCGGCCATCGACTATTGCTAGTTGGAATCCTCACGACCCATCTCTTCCCTTGTCGACTGTCTCTCCCATTTCTCAGGAGGTCATCAACTATCCTCTGGGCACTTCCATCGTCTCACTTCGACTGGTGGTCTTGGGCCTGGATGCTATGCATCATCTTCTCACAATTACTTTGAAAATTTTATAGATAGAAAAATACAATGTAGTTGGTTCACGAGATCAAACCATAACCATCAACATAAATACTAACTAACTAAACCAAATCAACTAACTAGTAAACAAGTGACCACAACAATCTAAATCTACAATATAAAAAAAACAAATCAACTACTCATCTAACTAGTAGACCGGTAGTGAGCCTAAAGTGAACCAAGGAGATTACCTCTTCTAACCATTCATACGTTAATCTCCGTTAGTATTTGGGTGCAGCCCTATCTCCAACCTCCACTAATAACTACATATGTACAAGGGTAGAACGTCTGCCTGCAACGTCAATAGGAAGATCGTAGCTCATATTCCTTGAGAGAACATCCATTCATGGGTGTACTTTTTGCTTAATAACTCAACGAAGGTGGCCGTTCCACTTGGAGTGTTCGTCTTGATAAATAAAGAAAAAATATTTATAATCATTTTAAATTGATTGCATATGGTGGGTCATCCTTAATAAACATGTACGTTCAGTTCATCCAACGGACCAACAGTGAAGTCAATGGTTGACTTCGATGTTGGTTCGTTGGATAGACTGGATAGACCGAACGTACATGTTTTTTTAAGCTCAGGCCATGGGGTCTAATGGTTCTGCGTTGAACAAAAAGCCACGCATAAATCTCTTCGATACCTAGCTACTCTTGTGATGAAACCTCAGGGTTAAGACAGCCTGAAGGCCATCCCTGGTTCACTTTTCAATTTGTATTTCTGTTTCTATGAACTGATTACTTGCAATTTTATGTTGGCGATTTGCATGTGGCTGGTATGCCTTGCAATTCTTGGACTGATTATATATGGATATTATGGATCGAATTCAACTGCCTCAACTCTGATTTTCCCATGAATACTCTTCAAACTTAGATTCCCGCGTTCATAGTTACGCCATGGAACAGGAGTCTGTAGCTAAAAAATGTGGAAACTTTAGAAGTGAATAGCGAGTTCAGCAATAACATAAACTTTGAATCAAGCCTTTGAATATATTAACATCTCTCTCACTTAACTTAATACTTGCAATTTTCCTTGAACTCTTTTGTGCCACACTTTATTTCCTTTTTCTTGTACATTTATCTAAACTTGCTTTAAATTATTCTGTTACTTGATTTATTAAAGAACTGGCAAATACAAATAAGAATGGTTGACTGCGCTGATCTTCGGTGGTTGCCTAGGATAGCAGATTTTGCCGGTTTTGAATTATATATATCTATATATATTATATATATGGGTAGAGGTATATTTTAATGGTGTATTTCTAAATTTTATTTAGAATTTATAATTGTTTTTTATAAAAATAATAAAATATTATAAAAAATAATTTGTCTATTTAAATTAGAATTATATATATATAATTTAGATAAAATAAAATTATAAATATTGCATTACATGTTTCTTCAACATTTTTATTTTAAAAAAGGTTTATATTTTTAGAAATTTGATCTTCTTGAGTTTTTGGTAAAAAGATGAATCTCTACTAATATTATCACTGAAATTAATTTTTATATAGTTGTTATATTCCTTTCTGAATGTTAGAAGTTACCAAGGAGGAAAAGAGAAGAGATTAAGAATAAACTATGAAAGTACCAGAAAAGGAGAGCAAGAAAGGATATCAAAATTAAACTATGAAGTTACCAAGGAGGGACACAAAGGAGCTCAAGAAAAGGCTATGATATGAGTGTTTCGAAAAACAAATGGAACAAAATTGTTATATCATATTCATAGAAGTTTTTAATTATTATTAGAAGTAATGTTTATTTTAACATGGAAAAAAATTATAATTTAATTATAAAATTAATAGTAAGATAATATGATTTATTATTATTATTATTAATATAAAAAAACATAGGAGAAAACAAAGAAGCTCAAAAAAGACTATGATATGAGTGTTTAGAAAAACAAATGGAACAAAATTGTTATATCATATTCATAGAAGTTTTCAATTATAATTATTATTAGAAGTAATGTTCATTTTAAGATGGAAAAAATTTATAATTTAGTTATAAAATTAATAGTAAGATAATTATGATTTATTATCATTTTAATATAAAAAAACATAGTGCATTTTTTTAAGTTTAATTAATATTAATTTTTAAATTTCATATTGAAATAACAATTATTAAAAAAATATATTCAAAAATTAAATTACTACATTTACCAAATTTATTATTATATATTGATTTTGATAGTTAGGTTAGAATATCTCTTCCTTGGAGTTTATTATTATATTTAAATGTCATATGACATGTTTACATTGAATAATGAAGTATCTTAGTTATGTTTAAGATATATAGATAAGATACTGAAATATTGGATCAGTTTTAGTAAACCCAGTTGTTAATTACCATAGGACTATGATAAGGGTAGATATCGTCATGAAAATAGATCGACTTCTTTAAGACTTGGTTTGTGAGCAACTCTTTTAGTGAGTCATATGTCAATATCTCTATAATTCATGTGTTAAGAAGGTCATTATGATACAATATTAAGGTTACTTAGGAAGACTAGTAAATAAATGTCAATCATGAAGATGTTGATTGTAGAATTATGTTGTCGTAAAATACTTTATATAGATGATGTGGGCTATAAATTAACCCTTTTTGTCATAACAATAGGGTCAAGCAATAGAAATGGGATAACACTTATCGTTTAATAATAATAAATTGTGGTTGCCCCAATGGGTTATTATAGACACTTGATTTCTTGTGCATTAATGATGATCTTTCTAGTGCTTTATCCTTCCACTATTGTATATCTATGGGTCCTCATTGTTGTGATATATAACATTTATGTTTTTTCTTATTTTCTCTTTCATGCATAATGTTTTCAGATTAAAATGTATAATATCATTTCAGTGCAAGTACTTGAACTTGAACGTCATCACTACAATATATATAAGTTGTCAATATTCAAAACTTCAAATTATTTTTAAAAAATACATTAGCATAAAGAATTAACAAATTAATAAGGATTCCAAGTTTACTTCCCTAAGTTTGGTCTCCTTTCATGGCTCATGACCTTGATCACTTTTATAATCATTTCGAAACACATTCAATGAAATGTCATGCTATTAGGTTTATGGGACATTACTAAAAATCAACTTGATCTTTTGGACTATTGACAATGTTCCTAGATTTTCCTTTTACATATATGAAACAATTTATAAATAATATCAATATAACAAGAAAGTTATATATTTATGTGATACCTTTTCAATGGTAAGGCACACCCAAAATGGATATCCAAATCTAAAGTTATGCTGAAAAATTAAATAACACACTTCACAATTTATGAAAGGATGAAATTTGCATCTTTAGAAAGTTCTCATATTTCCATGACATCTTTCTAGAAGTTCTTATCTTTCTATCGCATCTTTCTAAAAGTTATCATATTTTCATTGCATATTTCTAAAAGTTCTCATCCTTCGTTTTGAAAGTTCTCATATTTCCATCACATTTTTTCAAAACTTATTCTCTTACTGTCTCGTATTTCCAAACGTTTTTTATCGAATTCCACAAAATGTTCTTATTCCATCTTCTGAAAAGTTTTTGCTGCAACTTTCAAAAACTTCTTATAACAACTTCTGAAAACTTCTTGTCACACCCTCTTAATGCTTATTGTGCAACTTTTAAAAAGTTATTATCACAACTTTCAAAAAAATATTGCCACACCTTCCCAAAATTCCTTGTCACAACTTTCAAAAACTTTTAAACACTCTTTTTGAAAAGTTCTTATTATAACTTTTGCAAAATTCATATTGCAACTTCTGAAAATTTATTATCACATCACACCAAAATTTTGTATTTCACCTTCTTAAAATTTCTTATCACAACTTCTAAAAAGTTCTTATCCCAAATTCCCAAAACTTATTATTTCACTTTCCTAAAACTTCTAACTGTCATCTTTTTAAAAAAAATTATCACACTTTCCCAAAAATTCTTGTAGAAACTTTCAAAATTTTCTTATCATAACTTCCAAAAAATTATTATCACACATTACGCAAAGTTTTTTTGATAACTTACCAAAATTTCTTGTTGCACCTTCTCAAAAGTTCTTAAATATTGATCCTTAAGAAAGTGTTCAGTGCTTAAAATAAATTAAGAAAAAAAATAAGATTATTTCTAAGGACTTGTGAATGCCTTCTAAACCTTGGAAAGACACAAAGTGTTGAGACTTGCAATGGTGAAAAACAAGATCTTATAGATGCAAAAAAGCATAGAAATTCAAAAGCATGAAGAACAAAAGCAAATAAAAACTTAAGGAATTCAAAAGAATCATGGTTGATATTTCTAATCAACAAACTTTGTAGACATGTAACTTTCACATATGTCCTTTATTTGGAAAATGGTTTTTTATAACATAGAAAGTAAAAAATGAGATTTGTTGTGTACTTAGCTTCAAATCATACACTTTATCTTTTATAATACATGATATTTTTTTATAAAACGTCATATTTTGATCGTTTTGTTGATAGGAGAACCTTTATTATAAATCCATACTTGTGAATAACTCAACCTAAAGTGAATCCAATATATATTATCTTTTACAATGTTAACTAAAGCTGACATGATTCTTCAATAATTAAAAAAATTGAATTCACAAAATATAGTTTACCAAGATCTAGAAAACCTAACAGCCATCCCTTGCCAAGAGTGACAATTCTTCTTAAAATATAGCTATAAGGCAAATAATGATGCACATTAAATGAGGTTAAACAAAGTTATATACGGTTATACATATGTTAAACAAATCTAGTCAACAAAAAGCATGTAACACATCTAGAATTGAAAAATAAATATTTTTATTTATTTTAGAAAACATTATGTTAAATTTATTGTAAAGTTTTTATGACCCACTAGGAGGAATAAGTAGTTGTAAATGGTTGGCTGACAAGTGGAAGCACTATCATTTCACTTTCTAGTTGTTGCAGGAAGCATAATCCCTAAAATTGTGGTCATGTTCCCTGAGAGGGGGGCTGAGCTAGTGGATCATTTAATTCCAAAACTGACCCAAAGACCTAGGCAATCTTATAAATACCATCAAATTGAGTAGGAGGCTCACTACTACATTCTATTCCTAAGAGAATGAACCTTGATGAGGGGATAGCTAAAGTAGAATTGTTTAGTTAAGTCTACTACTGAGTGCTAAGTTATAGCAAGTTGTTGTGTGGGATATCATCCAGTCATCTTTGTCCTAGTGGTTCATGTTGATGTATTTGTAACTTCAAAATGTATTCACTTGTATATTTCTTATTGTATTTCATTGTACCCCGACGGAGATGTTTTTTCCTTCGATCGGGAGATTCATTCATGTAATTAAGTCATGTAAGTCATTGAGGTTAACTCTCCATTGTAAGTCGGGGAATAGTCCCAATAGTTGAGTTGTATTAGGGTTATTAGACTCTCCTAGAGAAGTCGGCCCTGTAGAGTAAATTTCAAGTGGAAGACAAGTATAAATAGAGAGTGAGACTCTCTATTTGAAACATACACTCACTCAACGGTAGTGCATGAGTGAGAGAAAATTAGCTCGCACAAGTAAGAGAGAGAACAGTTGTCGGAGATCATCTTTGTACTATTGGGTTTTACTTTTGATATTGGTGTTCATTCTATCTCTGAGGAAGTTGAGAGGTTTTCTCCTTTATGGTTTCCCCGAGGAAAAATATGTGTGTCTCTTCTCTCTTGTGATTATTTTTGTGCATGTTATTCTCTCAGATAAGATCTTAGATCAGATTGATTAAATGATAAAAATATAACATGGTATCATAGCTAACCTGAGAAGAAGACATTGTACAGTTGCAGAAGCTAGGGATTCTTGATTTTTGGGTTTCTATCTATAGATCATCAGTAAAAGGAGGCTAGGATAACTCTCCATTGAAGGGCGCATCTTCCTATTGAAGCAGAATCCGATTTCGGAAATTTTTCAGTTTTTGACCTATCACTAAAAAGTCAGGCACATAAGGAATTTGATGAGGGGATAGCTAAAGTGGAATTGCTGAGTTAATTATGTTACTGAGTGCTAAGTTACAACTAGTTGTTGGATATCATCCAGTGATCTTTGTCCTAGTGGTTCATGTTGATGTATTTGTAACTTCAGAATGTATTCACTTGTATATTTCTTATTGTATTTCATTGCACCCCAACGGAGATGTTTGTTCCTCCGATCAGGAGATTCAGTAATATAATTAATTCATGTAAAGTCATTGAGGTTAACAGTCCATTGTAATTCGGGGAAAAAAACCCCACGGTTGAGTTGTATTAATCTCCTAAAGAATTCGGCCCTATAGAGTAAATGATATGTGGAAAAAAAGTATATATAGAGAGTGAGACTCTCTATTTGAAACATACACTCACTCAATAGTAGTGAATGAGTGAGAGAGAGAACAACTATCGGAGATCATCTTTGTACTCTTGGGTTTTACTTTTTCTATTGGTGCTCATTCTATCTCTGAGGAAGTTATGGGGTTTTCTCCTTTATGGTTTCCCCGAGGAAAAATATTGTTGTCTCTTGTCTCTTGTGATTATTGTTGTGCATGTTATTCTCTCAGATAAGATCCTAGATCATATTGATTAAATGATAAAAATCTAACATGGTATCAGAGCTAACCTAAGAAGAAGACACTATGTAGATACAGAAGCTAGGGATTCTCTCCACAGATCATCAGCAAAAGTAGTTTAGACTAACTCTCCATTGAAGGGCGCATCTTCCTGTCGAAGAAGAATCTGATTCCGAGCATTTTTAGTTTTTGACCTGTCACTTCACTGGGAAAATAGGGATTTTCACATAATGGAATTTTTGAGTGAGCCCAAAATAATATTGCTCTCCTCCTCAAAATAAAAATTTAGAGACCAAGATTGAAGTTTTTGGTTGGGTAGAACTCTAGGAAAGTCAAACCCTAGTTTGACCCTGGATCAAAAAATCAACATTGCAAAAGATCAGCTTCAGATCTAGTTTTGGCATCTCAAATTGGTAAGATCTAAATATCTTGTATTTCCATTTGAGGTTCTCATTAAAGATGTCTTGTCACACCAAGCTTGATGAAAATATTGAAGGATCTTATAACTTATGAGCATGGAAGTATAGGATTTCACTTGTTCTTGAAGAAAATGAATTGGACACCTACATAAGCGGAGAGGTTCCAGTTCCAGAGGGAGATGAGGCTAAGGCTTTACACAAGAAGAACTTGGTCAAGGCCAAGAGGATCATTGATGGTTCTATCAAGGATCACCTTATACCACATGTGTCTTCCCTAAAGACACCTAAAGAGATGTTTGATTCTTTGACCAAGCTATTTGAAGGGAAGAATATAAATTAGAAGATGACTTTATGAAATCAGTTGAAGAATGTAAATATACAGAATGCAGAGACCATATAGTCATACTTTACAAGGGTCTCTCAAATAAAAGAACAACTTGAAGTCATAGAAGAAGAAGTAGAGAATGGAGAAATTGTGATGACCACCTTGAATGGTCTCCCTAGTTCATGGGACTCTTTCATTCAAGGGATTTGTGCTAGAAGAAAATTAATCACTTTCAGTAGGCTGTGGGAGGAATGCTCACAAGAAGAATATCCAATAGTAGCTCCGGAAGAAAAGATGGGAAATGAAGATCAATCTCTCACTGAACACACCAAGAAAATTGGAAGGGGCCACTATCATCCCAAGAAAGGTAAGCATTCACACCATAATCAGAAAGATAACCCTAGAAGAGATCTATCTAGTGTCAGATGCTATACATGTGATGAGAAAGGACACATCGCCAGAAATTGTCCCAAAAATAGAGGTGGCTCCCACAAGAAGAACAACAAAAGAAGACATCATGCTCACACTGCAAAGGATGATGAACCTCCAAGGAAGAGAGTCAAAGAAGAAAGTGAATATTCTTCAAGCGATGAAGAGTATGTTTTGATTTCTTCCTTCACAGGAACTGTTACACATGGAAGCAATGATTGGCTCATAGATAGTGGGACTTCCAAGCATATGACGAGATTCAAAGAATCCTTTGTGAATCTATATAAACATGAGTCACCCTTCAAAATGAAACTTGGGGATGACTACAAGTATCCCATAAAAGGAAGTGGTGAAGCTTCCTATAAGATAGACTCTGGAAAATCTATGAAGATGAAGGATGTCTTGTTTGTACCAGGACTAAAGAAGAATCTTCTCTCCATATATTCATTGGATGCAAAAGGTATGAGGGTTGAATTTGTAGATGGACAAGTCCTTATGTGGTCAAAGGGAAAGACCATATATGATGCAGTAGTGATTGGAGAGCAAGAGGGAGGCTTATACAAATTAAAGGGCCAACCAGAACAAGATTTGGTCCATCACTCGCTAGAACAAAGTGAACTTTGGCATAGAAGTATTGCACATGTCCACTATAGGGCACTACCACTTGCAAGCAAAGTTGTTGAAGGTCTTCTAGAAATATAGGCAAAGCATGAAGGCATTTGCAAAGGATGTGCGAAGGAAAAGAACACAAAGAAGACATTTCCAAGTAGCAAGAGAAAGGAAAAATGAATCTTGGAATAATCCACTCCTATGTATGCGGTTTGATCCCATCCACCTCTTGAGTGGGTATGTATATCATGTTTCTTTCATTGATAACTTTTCTAGGAATACACGGATATATTTCTTGAAAAGCAAGGATGAAGTATTCAGTAAGTTCAAGGAATTCAAAGCCTTTATCGATAACCACACAGAAAATAAAATCAAGACCTTTCAGTCAGACAATGGCGGAGAATTCACATCAGATGAATTCAATGAATTATGCAGAGAGTCGGGGATTAAGAGGGAGTTGACCACTCCATATAATCCACAACCGAATGGAGTTGCAGAAAGGAAGAATAGAATGATTATGGAAGCAACAAAGGAAATGCTTCATGATCAGGATATTCCTATGTATCTATGGGCAGAAGATACTAGGAAATATATGTATGTATAGAATCATACTCTGCATAGAGTACTTGAGAACAAGACACCAGTTGAATTCTTCTCTATCAAGAAACCAGAAGTTAGCCATCTCAGAATATTTGGTTCCCGGTGTACATACACATTCTGAAAGAAAAGAGGACAAAGTTAGATCCTTCAGGAAAGAAGGCTATATTTGTGGGATATAGTGAAAGCTCGAAGGCTTATATAATATATTTCCTAGGATTCAAGAAGATTGAAATCATCAGGGACATGAGATTTAATGAAGACTCTGATTACAACAAATCCAAAAAGAAACTCAATGTTGATGATCTTGAAGAAACAAAAGTACCCAGTATCTGAGATACAACAATGATTGAAGAAACTTGAGAACAAGATTGAGAAATGGAAGAACCTCAGGAACCAATAAATCCACCCCGTGAGAAGAATTCTTACAATAGAAATCAGCATGGGTACGTGAGGCTATCCAAGGTGAAAAAATATATGGCACTCCAAAAGAAATGCATAGAGAAAGGAAGAGAACTAGCTCCTACTCTAGTTATGTAGCCCTAATGTGTGACATCATTGATAAATAACCTTCCAACTATGAAGAAGCGGTAGAAAAGAAAGAATGGAAGGATGAGATGATCGAGGAGTACCATTCGATCATGAAGAATGATGTCTGGCAGCATAGAGAAATATAAAGTGAGAATTGTGGCACGTGGCTTCTCCTAGAAGGAAGGGATAGGTTATGAAGAAACATTTGCACCTGTAGCCAAATACACTTCCATCAGATCAGTACTTTCTCTGGCTGCAGTGATGAAATGGAAGATACACCAAATGGATGTCAAGACTGCATTCTTGAATGGTGTAGTGGAAGAGGAAGTGTATGTGGAGCAACCACTTGGATTTGAGACACATGATAGGGAGACTCATGTGTGCAAATTGAATAATTCCTTGTATGGTTTGAAATAGGCACCCAGAACATGGTACGACAGGATTGACAGCTTCCTAACTAGTTTGGGCTTTACCAAGAGTAAAGCGGATTCCAACCTTTACTACAAGTTTGAGGAAGGGAACCAAGTGATACTCCTATTGTATGTAGTTGACCTGTTCGTGACAGGTGAGGATGGGTTGATCAATGACACGAAGAGGAATCTTTTTGTCGAGTTCAAGATGAAAGACTTGGGTATGATGCACTACTTTCTAGGCATGGAGGTGTGGCAAAGTGCGGATGGAATCTCCCTCATACAAGGGAAGTATGAAGTGTAGATCCTGAAGAGGTTCAGATGATGGACTGCAAGGTGACACCTATGGAATCAAACCTAAAGCTATTGAGTGATGCTTCATCAAAGTCGGTTGATGTAACGATGTATCATCAGATGATTGGGTCCTTGATGTACCTAACGAATACGAGACCGGATATTTGCTTTGTTGTGAACACATTGAGCCAGTTCCTAATGGATCTAAGACATGTTCACCTGATTACTGTAAAGAATATTCTAAGGTACCTAAAGGGTATAGTTTATTATGGGCTCAAGTATGAGGCGAATTAGAAGATTAACCTGGAGAGTTATGTGGATTCAGATTGGGTAGGCAGTGCCATTGATAGGAAGAGCACTTCAGGGTGCTATTTTAGTATGGAATCAGGTGTGATCTCTTGGTTTAGCAGGAAGCAGTTCTGCATGGCACTGCGTACAGCCGAAGTAGATTATGTCGCAGCTTGTTTGGCTAGTTGTGAGGTAGTGTGGCTAAGGAAGCTACTATT
The DNA here is from genome assembly GCA_001517045.1 of Pseudotsuga menziesii. Lineage (NCBI taxonomy): Eukaryota > Viridiplantae > Streptophyta > Pinopsida > Pinales > Pinaceae > Pseudotsuga > Pseudotsuga menziesii. The sequence continues at coordinate 297,027 of LPNX010163919.1, forward strand.
TGACCTTTTGGATCTCTAGTTGGATGCTACTTGTATATATTGCAACAACCAAAGTTGTGTGAAGTTTTCGTAGAACCCTGTGTTCCATGACAACTCGAAGCATATCGAGATCAAGTATCACTATATTAGGGATATGGTGCAAAGAGGAGCACTGAATCTCCAGTATGTTGCGACGGGCGAGAAGATAGCTGATATATTGACCAAGTCGTTATCTAGAGTGAAGTTTAAGTACTTCGGAGAGAAGCTTGGTTTTCTTCAGATCAAGGTTCCCTCCAAGGGGAAGTGATACATATGAGCCCTTCCCAGATGGTAGTAGGTGTGTCCTACCATGTCGATGGATGTAAGTGTTGAAGCCTTTTCGGATGGTAGTAGGTGTGTCCTACCATGTCGATGAATGTGAATTTTGTGTTATGTGTATTTGGGTTGTGCTCCGTGTGGCAATACGATGATATGAAGATAAATACCTTGCAGAGTGTGAGGCCTACAGCCAGCATGAAAACGGCTGGCTCTGTAGATAAATACCTTGTAGAGGGTGAAGCCTACATCCAGCATGAAAAAGGGTTGGTTCTGTAGATAAAGACCTTGCAGAGGGTGAGGCCTACATCCAGCATTAAAAAGGGCTATAACTGTAGACCTACATCCGGTATGAAAAAGGGTTGGCTCTATAGATGGAGACCTACATCCAGCATGAAAAAGGGTTGGAACTGTAGACCTACATCCAACATGAAAAAGGGATGGCTCTATAGATGGAGACCTACATCCAGCATGAAAAAGGGTTGGCATTGTAAACCTACATCCAGCATGAAAAAGGGTTGGATCTGTAGATGGAGACCTACATCCAGCATGAAAAAGGGTTGGCACTGTAGACCTACATCCAACATGAAAAAGGGTTGGCTCTGTAGATGGATACCTACATACAACATGAAAAAGGGATGGCACTGTAGACCTACATCCAGCATGAAAAAGGGTTGGCTCTGTAGATGGAGACCTACATCCAGCATGAAAAAGGGATGGCACTATAGACTTACATATAGCATGAAAAAAGGATGGATCTGTCGATGAAGACCTACATGGAGGCTAGGCCTACATCCAGCATGTAAAAGAGCTAGCTCTGTAGAAATTCCTATGACTAGTAGATTTTAGAGATAGCATCATTTCTCGAGATAGCAGCAGTAGTGATGTTTATGATGATCCAGTGACGAAGACTTGTGTTGATGATCTGTACAAGAGAATACCTTCCTAGTAAAGAGGGAGTGTTGATGTATTTGTAAATTCGGAATGTATTCACTCGTATATTTCTTATTTTATTTCATTGTACCCCGATGGAGATGTTTGTTCCTCCGATCGAGAGAGTCATTAATATATATAATTCATGTAAAGTCATTGAGGTTAACCCTCTATTGTAAGTTGAGGAAATAGTCCCCATAGTTGAGTTGTATTAGGGTTATTAGACTCTCCTAGAGAATTCTTCCCTGTAGAGTAAATGTCAAGTGGAAAAAAAGTATAAATAGAGAGTGAGACTCTCTATTTGAAACATACAGTCACTCAACAGTAGCACATGAGTGAGAGAGAAGTAGCTCGCACAAGCGAGAGAGAGAACAACTGTTAGAGATCATCTTTGTACTCTTGGGTTTTACTTTTGCTATTGGTGCTCATTCTATCTCTGAGGAAGTTGTGGGGTTTTCTCCTTTATGGTTTCCTTGAGGAAAAATATTTTTGTCTCTTGTCTCTTGTGATTATTGTTGTGCATGTTATTCTCTGAGATAAGATCCTAGATCATATTGATTAAACGATGAAAATCTAACAGTTCAATGAACAAGATTGGGGGTCCTAAGCAAGTAATCTTGGATGCTTCAGGGGGCGGTTGGGTGGAACATTATCCTTTGGGTGTTTGTCCCCTTCTACACATTATCCAAGTTCTAACTGTTGTTATTTATCTATGATTTAATTCTATATTTGTATTTTAATTAGAAATATGCTCGGTAGCTGCAAAGTTTAATAATAATTGGTGGTTATTATCTATGATTTGTACTCTCTATATGAAAGTTATTTATAAGTAGTTTATCATTTACGAAGCTATTGGAAATTGTTCTTTATTGTTTCTAAGAGAAGAAACATGCAATTAGTTACTCGAAGTAAAGGTTTAAAGTTTATTGATCTAGTTTTTCGATTAGGTTAATATTTAGCTTAACCGATACTTTTTCCTTTTCTTTATATATTAATTATAGTACTTCTATCTCAGTTATCTAAATATACTATATTTTTAAATATTAGAGGTAATTTTCTGTTAGCCTAGGTTTTAAAAGAAAATAATACATATATTAAGTGAAGACTAGGAAAAACCGTATAAAAAACTATTATAGAGGTTATTATAATATATGTCTATTTACTGAGATTTATAAGTAAACACATAAGACTGATAAATATTAATAAGGACAAACTCTCAGAGAGTTTTATAGTTTAAATAATAAATCCCTTTAATTAGTCTAGTTAGTGTTATATTCAAAACGAAAAACAGGGTTCATATCTATAACCCAGGATAAATAAGCTACACATAGCACATAAATATATTATAATCCCTTACAAGATAAACATCGGATAGTGTTTTGAAACTAGTATCAAAACCTTATGTTTTGTCCAGCTTTACACTTTATATCATATATTAATTAAATTCCAATCTATGGCCGAGCTGATCCAGCCTTGCAACTAAAAAAACTAGTTACAGTTAGGGTAAACAAACTTATACTGTTAATAAGAATACCAAATCGAGATTATCGACAATCCATAGCGCTGGATTGCAGGATGTAGGTCATCTTGGTAATATCTCTGTAATCTTTTACTCACAGACGAGAAATGCAATAGCCTTGGGGCTTAACTCAATCACTTAGAAATAAAACAGTTTTACCCTTTAAAAATTTAAAAACAATTTGATAGTGGCCTCACGGCCCCAAACTATTCTCCCAATAATAGAATAGTGACTTCACAACCTATAATATTTAAGCATATATGCTACAAAGAATATCCATGGCTTTACGGCCTGCTAACTAACTCATTAAAGAAAAACAACACTAGAAAACCAAGATAGTATACAAGACTGCAACAACAAAGGCCTCACGGGCTACATTCAAATTATAAAACATTTTCATGATTTAAGTAAACAATAGTATCTTTCTAACAATGGCTCTATGGCCTTATCTCAAAAACAAGTGTGATGGGGTAAAGGCCTCATAGCCGCATTGCAGTTTTATAAAGGTCTCATGGCTGCATTATAGTTTTATAAAAACAACAAAACTATAATTCCAACCACGACTGAGTATTTGCATCATGAAAACCCTCACAGGTTTCTTTAAAGACAATAGATTAATTACATTTCTGCAGAGAAAGTCGTAGGTTTGTTCTTAAAACTTAAAAATGAGAACAATAACCCCGCATTTCGTTTAGATAAAACTTTCATCTACACAGTCACCTCGACTCCATAGTTGAAAGGTTTATCATTACAGTTTCAAATATAAAAATGCCTCACGGCTACCAAAGAGACTCATCACGTCCACCAAAAGCCAACACAGAGATGGGAATCCAGGCCATGCCATAAGAACTCAGGTCAAACCACAGAACCATGAAGGATGAGGTACAAGTCTTACCCAAAACGTGAACCCTTTTCAGCAAAATGTCCAACCAAGTTGTTGTAGAGAACCATTATGGGATGCCTCCTGCACATAAAAATTCAGAGGTCAAACAATGATTTTCGTAGAATCGATTTAAGGCATAAGAAATTTATCAATATGATTACATGGGAAGAATTTACCTGTCTTTGCGAATAAAGGTGTAACCAAAAACACAGAGGAAGGGTGTCAAGGGATGAATAACTAGACTCCTCCACCACCATTTTCACATAAAGGAGTTAACCAGATGAGAAGACAGAGACCGGAAAGACCGAACCAAGAACAAATGAACCAAAAATAGAAATTCATCAAAAATAAAAACATTTTCAACGTGGTGCATTAAACCCCTAGGGTTTTCCTTTATGGCATTTAGCTATTAGATGGTACAATTAAGGCCTCCACATGTCTTGCATGTGAAACCATTAAATTCATGATCTTTACAAATCTTTCCAACCTTCATTTGTTTCGATTAGTTAAGAGTTTGGGCACTTTTGCATGGTTCCACGTGAGTACAAGTTGATAAGGTTTGTTACAAAGTTTTGTGCATGGTATAATGTATGATATGGCTTGGTAGCATTGTATGAAGTTCGATTTAGGACTTGGAGATTGTATGGATCAACTACAACCCCTTGGTGTACTCTAGCTTAGGACTTGCCTCCTTAGCTAGGAAGTTAAAGCTTGGTCACTTTCACCTACACAAGGAAAGCGAGAGTTTTGCATTATCCATCAAGAAAATATTGACTTAAAAAATGAAATTGCTCATTCACACATTTTGTCAAACAGTTTTAGGAACTAGGGCTTTAACTCCACACTTCTAAAAATGCACTTCAAAATTCTGCCATATACTGAAACATTTTAAGCAGATGAACACAATAAAATTTTGGTCTAAAGACTGGGAAAAACCCCACTACATGGGGAAAACCCTAGAAAGATATTTTTCATTAAAGAAGACAAACTCAAAAAAATTTCTACAACTCAGAAAAAATTTCCTTCTGAACCCTACTAGCAATTTTCCAAAAACACCTTCTACAGCAAAATACCTTGAAAAATGTGCCTATTGTACAATACGGCCTATTGTATCGTCACACATGCAGGTACGGTCTATAATTTTCTTTCACATGTGTGACAGTATAGATCTGTCAGTTCTGCACTTTTCTACTGCCTCAAAATTCGTGCCACTGCCTGCAATTAATGTTGTATGGCCTGTTAGCCTTTTTTGTACTTTTTTCCTCGAGAAATGTGCCCACACGTGGTTGTATGGAGTGCTTCATACTGTCATTAATTTTTCTGCAATTATGCATTTAATGTTGTCGCTTGCATTGGAATTCGTGCCAGGGGTCTTCTCTTCCTTCTTTGGTCTTCAATCTCTTTCTCTCTCTCTCTTGTGAGTTATGTTTCATTTTCCCTCTCTAATGTTTTATACTTAGATTTTGTAATTATCTTCAATAACTACCTAATCTAGGGTTGAAGATCTTTTTATAAAATCAAGGGTCCACAACTTATCTCATTTTTAATAATTAAACACTTTAATTATTAAATACATTTTTAAGTGAGACCCACTTTTCTAAAGTATAAAAACATAATCACTTTATTTACATAAACGTCACTTTGTTACATAAATACATAAGGACAAAATTTCTCAAGTCCTGTCATCACACCCACACCAAAAACATGGGAGGACCTTTATAGATACAATTTCAACACTCCCTCCTAAGAAGGAAGGTCTGTAGCATTGTCTTCATCTCGGACTCCTGCAACGGCTCCCTCCTGCTCTGGAATCATCTCGAAAACAAATTCCTAGCATTGAACTAAAACTTTAACATCTGAGACTCAAACAGAGTCCCATCATCCTGCTCAACTGCACCATCACTTGATTGGCTCAGTCTTCTACCAGTTCTTAGGAGAGAGTCACTCTCCTCATCTATATCAAATGCAACATCATCATCCTTTGACTCTGAAATCCATCCTCCTGCTCTTGCTCCTGCTAGTACAACATGTCCTCTCAGGACATATAATCTGTCCCTGTGATTTCCCAACAAGATGGTGGTGCCAGCTGGTTCATCCCTCTGATACGGGAATATATGACCAGACCTGATCATCATCCCAAAGCCATCATCCTCGAATGATGAAACTAAGAGTTTTCTCACTCTCATCCCAAGGACAAATATATTAATATGCCATAGTAATCTAGAGACTAAAACATAGTCTCATAAGAGATTTTAGACAATTAAGCATGAAAATGGCATAATGGTGTTGCAATAGGAGTAGAAGCTCTGTATAATCAATAAAGAATGAGTAATACAATACAATGATCATGCAAGGTGCATGAATTCCAAGACAATTCAAATTCCCAATGAGGTCATTCGAATTGAATGAATGGGTGTAGCTTAACTGATTATCAACCACAATAAACACACCTAGTTAACCCACTAATCAAGCCATGATTGACTCAACTGAGTCCTAACTGTATTGGAGTGCAATGGATGACTGATTCTAACTGAAAGTAGCTTAGACACATGTCATTTCATGCCAATCAACAAGTGGTAGCATATCATTAACTCCAATGAACCCCAATGAGGTTAACTGAAGTCAAACTGGTCATCAGAAGTGGTTGGAGGCGCCCTAGTTGTCTCCAGTTCATAAATAATAATAATCAAATAATCAAATAATGAATGGAGGCGCCTTCACAACTTAGCTTAATTGATTGTAACAATCAATTAGCAATTAGGTGCATTTATGACACTCAAATCGCCCTAGAATGGCTCCCTGATTGGAGGAAGCCCAATTAGCCTCCCTGATTGAAGGAGGAAGCCCAATTAACCTCCCTAATTGAAGGTGAAGGTTTAGTTGGCCTCCTTTATTTAAGGTAGGTGTGGGTGTGCTCATGCTGATGTCAAAGTGTTCTCATCTGATGCCGATTAAGTCAATTAAACTTAGGATAGTGGTTTAACAAGGCCAAATTGACCAAATTAAGTGTGCATGTTGGGTAAATGACTCCAACACCCCCCCTTAAGCTATACTCAGGAGGAGTAAAAAAAATGCATGAATTTCTAGGGCCCCGGCAACAAACGCCATAGGTCACCCTACACAATAATGTAACTCAAACAATGCTCAAAAATAAATCTAAGTGAGGAAAGAGGGAAAACCCAATGGGAAAAACCCCCCCTCAAGCTAAAAACTGAAAGTAGTCTGATCACCCTGATGAACTCACCCCCTACAATGAATGGAGGTAAGTGAACTTATTTTCTGAAAAGCTCTTGGTGACTATGTCTACAATCTACTCATCAATAGGGCAGTATTGCAGAATGATGGTCTTGTCATGCACCAATTCCCTGATATAGTGCATGTGTATCTCTACATGCTTGGTCCTCTTCCTGGTAACTGGATCTGTGGATACTTAATAGCACTTTGATTGTCACAAAAGAGGATAGTGGACAAATTACTACCAAGATCAAACTCTGAAAGAATGCCTTGCAACCAAACAGCTAAGATGCAATCATTCACCGCTCCTCGGTACTCGGCCTCTCCTGAAGACAATGCTATGGCGGCCTAATTTTTTCTATACCAGCAAATGGGTCCACCACCAAACATGAAGACATATCCAGAAGTATACTTCTGATCAATAGAATCACCCACCCAATCAGAATCTGTGTAACCAACCAGTTCTAGCTCGGAGTCTGCAGCATAGTGAATGTCGTAGGTCCTGGTTCCCTGAATATACTGGAGGATCCTCTTGGCTGCCTTCCAATGAATATCATGAGGCTTATTCATATATCTTGACACAACATTCATGACATAAAATATATCAGGCCAAGAATGAGTCAAATAAATCAAGCTACCAATCAGATGTCGATAAATAGTGCAGTCCATGGGAGGTGTGTTTTTTCCTTCTTCAAGGCTGATCCATGAAAGGAAAGGGAATGGAGAAGCATTACATTCAGCCATGTTAAAATTAACTAACAGATCTGATATGTATTTGGACTAAGTGACCATTATCCCATCAATATTTTTCTCAATTTCGAGCCCCAATTCGCTCATTTCAAATGCATTGTGGAGGGCAATTTTTATGACTGAAATAGAAGCAACTGTGCTACCTATAATTAGTAAGTCATCAACATATAAAACAATAATAATAAAATTACCATCATAATGCTATAGATACACATTTGGATCTGATTTACACCTTTGGAATTTTTGCGAGAGAAGGAAGGCATCCATCTTGGAATACCACTCTCTTGGGGCCTGTTTTAACCTGTATAGTGACTTCTTTAGTTTGCAAACCAAATATGAATCAGAAATGTATCCCTTGAGCTACTTCATGTATATCTTCTCATGAATATCTCCATGTATAAAGGCATACTTAACATCCATATGATGCACTTCCCAGTGCTTAGATGTTGAAATTGCCAAAACTAGGCGAATGGAGTCCATTTTTACAACCGATGCAAAAGTCTCATGGTATTCCACACCTTGGACTTGGGAGAAACCTTTTTCTACCAGCCTTGCCTTATATTTTCAGTTTTTTCCATCAACAGCAACCTTAGTCCGAAACACCCACTTGCATTGAACCAATTTCCTCCCCGGAGGAAGAGAAACTAGCTCCCAAGTAGTGTTTTTCTAAACTTATCATTAAATAACAATATTCTAATAGAAAATAATCAAGACAAGAGAGTGAAATACCTACTCTTTGGAAATCAAACCGGGTTCTTCTTGGATCATCTGGATTTCCAATGTTTTCATCTATGGAGGAGAGTGTCTGTCTGGCCCAAGTTGGGAGATGATTTTGTACTTCAGGTTCTGATTCGACATATAATGTTTTCTATTCACTAATATTAGAAATCAGAGGATCCAAATTAGAGTCATCACCCCCAATTCCATCATCCAAATATTCAGTAGAATAGGAAGGAAATTCAGCAGTTTTCTCCTTCACTAGTTCTACCTCCTGAAGAGGCTCATCGAACCAAACACTCCTTTCAATGATGATTTGTTTTGTTGTGATATCCAGCACCTTGAAACCTTTAGATTCTTCAGGATATCCAATAAACAAACCTTCGATTCTTTGCGGTTGCAAAGCCCTCCTTTTATCATGTGGAATTCGGGCCCATGCAGTGGACCCAAACACCTTGAGATTCGACACATCCGGCTTGTGTCCAAAGTAGGATTTGAAAGGGGTATTCTCTTTCATGGATGAGTGTGGAACTCTATTCTAAATGTATTCTATAGAATTCATGGCTTCATCCCACAAATTTGCATCCAACTTATTTGCTTCCAGCATGCAAGTGGTCATCTCCTTGAGACACCGATTCTTTCTCTCCGCTACATCGTTCTGCTGGGGAGTGTAGGGGACTGAATGTTGGATATGAATACCACTTTGGGAACATATATGTAGAAACTCATTACTGATATATTCCTCACCATTATCAGATCTCAAAATCTTGATCTTTTTTCCAGATGCATTCTCAATCAGTGCCTTCAAATCAGTGAATTTTTCCAAGACTTCCGACTTCTTTTTGATAAAAAAGACCCATGTGTATCTGGAAAAGTCATATATTAAATTGAGAACGTACCTTGATCCATTCATGGATGTTATAGGCATGGGTCCTCTGATATCAAAATGTATCAGCCCCAATATGCATGATTCTCAACTTGCCTTCCCTCGATCAAACTTATGCTTAGGGTGCTTTCCAACAACACAGCCCTTGCAAATTATGGTGGTAGCTTTGATGACCGGGAGGCCTTCAACCATGGAATTATTCTGTAATTGTTGCAAGTACATGAATTTCAGGTGGTCGAACCTCTCATGCCACAGTATACTAACCTAATTTCCATGAGTCAGCAATGCGTTGGGCTTTGCATCCACCACAAAATCGGAGAACTCGTAGGCTTTTGCATGATGGTTCGCAAGGACTTTTGCTACAAGTTTTTCAGATGCAAGTTTTGTGATCTCTACATCATCTAGGCTAAAGGAGACTCTCTTGGGAAACTCCCGTATGTGTCATTTGATAAACACTTAGAATTTTTGATGCAAGAGATGGTACATATAGAACATTGAAAAAATAACCATGCTCAAGATTTATAGTACCTTGTCCTTGGTATATGATTGTGGAGTCGTCTCCCATGTGGATGGGAATGGTTTTTTTGGTCTCCAAAGATGAGAAGGAGTATCTGTCAAACATCATGTGATTCGAAGCTCCAAAATATATCAAAAGAGCATTGGACTTTGAAGTGATTGCCATGAGAGCATGACCTCTTTCATGTTGTGGTTCCCGATCTTGCTGATCTCTCCTCTGAAAGCTTTCTGGAATATTGATGTCATTTTTCTTAAGAATAGAAGTAGCGTCACCAAGTTTCTTTTTCATGCAGGCATGTTTACGGTGGAATCCCTTCCCGCAGTACGAACACTTGACTCTTTCCTTTCCATTATGCCCTTTGTTTTGTTCTTCTTCGAGTCGAAAGGCTCTTCATGCTGCTGGTTTTCAACTTTAGGCTTAGGAGCTTCAAATTTGGTTTTTGGGTTCTTCTATTGCTTTCCTTTACCCTTCAGATCTTTGAGCCCTGAAGCATAGAGGGCTTGATCATGGGAGGATCTGATGATCCCCATCTAGACAAGCTTATCATGTTCACTTGTTAGAGACTCAATGAAGGCATTGAGTGAAGGCATCTTCCATCTAGGGGTTATGAGCTTCCCCGCACGGAATGTAGAGACAAACATCGAATAATCAACTCCAAGTTTGGAGAGAATGGTGAGGATGAGTTGTTCATCCTCCTTCTCCACCTTACACTGCTTCAATAGTAAGATAATGTGCTTCAACTTTATGAAAAAATCATTTAAGGTCTTGAAATTGGAAGGTTGGGGAGACATCAACTCGTTTTCAAGCTGATAAAATATGAAATTATCATGTTTTCCATAGAGGGTGTCCAATTTGTCCCAAATTTCCTTTGGAGTCTTCAAACCCGAGAGGTGGAAAAGAAGATCCTTGGAAATAGAGAGGCACAAGAAACCGAATGCTTCATCTTTCTTATTCAAGAATCTAGCTTTGTCTATCACATGAGTAGGCTCTTCTTCAGTGTCCATAGTGACCCGGTAGAGTCCTTTGGCATGTAGTTGGATCTCCATATCTCCTTTCCATGAATGCAAATTGAACGGAGTCAAGAGTTCGACGGAAGAAGCCATCTCAAACTGCTATAGCGAATACTTTTCACCTGTTAAAACCTGCAAATCACAACAAAAGGCGCACCGTAAGGCCAAACAACCTACACATTTTAGGTTTTCATCACACCCAACATAATTGATCAAGCAATCTTGATCAACAATTCCTTAACTTGGGGTATTAAGTGGCAAGCCTTTGCTTCTGGTGCAATGCTGGAATTTTGAGCTTTTGCTCAATTTTTCATGGCAAGATCTCTCGAAAACCATGTTTTTGAGAGATCTGAGCTTCGTCCTTCTGTGAGATCTGATACCATATTAATATTTCATGGTAATATAGGGACTAAAACACAGTCTCATAAGAGATTTCAGACAATTAAGCATGAAAATGGCATAATGGTCCTGCAATAGGACTAGCAACTCTGTATAATCAATAAAGAATGAGTAATACAATACAATGATCATGCAATGTGCATGAATGCCAATACAATTCGAATTCCTAAGGAGGTCATTCAAATTGAAAGAATGGGTTTAGCTTAACTGAATGTCAACCACAATAAACACACCTAGTCAACCCACTGATCAAGCCATGATTGACTCAACTGAGTCATAAATGTATTGGAGTGCAATGGATGACTGAGTCTAACTGAAAGTGGATTAGACACATGTCACTTCATGCCAATTAACAAGTGGTAGCGCATCATTAACTCCAATGAACCCTGATGAGGTTAACTGAAGTCAAACTAGTCATCAAAAGTGATTGGAGGCGCCCTAGTTGTCTCCAATTCATAAATAATAATAATAAATAATCAAATAATGAATGGAGGTGCCTTCACAAATCAGCTTAATTGATTGTAACAATCAGTTAGCAATTAGGTGCATTTATGACACGCAGATCACCCCATAATGGCTCCCCGATTGAAGGAGGAAGCCCAGTTAGCCTCCCTGGTTGAAGGAGGAAGCCCAGTTAACCTCCCTAATTGAAGGTGTGTTGGCCGGATTTTCTGTCCTGAGGCCAATAAGGATAAATAGTCCACACAAAGTGCTTAAAATAGCCCTCAGTGTGTTTGGGATGACCAAATCTCGCGGGAACAAAGGCCCCGTTTCCTTATGAGTTTGCTCTCTAAAATAAAGAGTCTCACAATTTTATATTAATACTATTTACTAAAATAAAACTAAAAATAAATAAGGGTATTGGAGAGGAGTTATGGAAGCGCTGCGAACCCTAGTCCAAGCCCTAGCTTCCGTCGGCCCTCATGGCTGCTCGGTCTCTTCAGGGGGTTTCTCCTTCGATGGGCGACTGCTGCGTCCTGCTGCTGGGCGTGATCTGCTAATAGGAGAACATTAGAACGATCTGCTGCTGAGAGGAATCGGTGGCTATGACAAGAAATGGATCGTGCAGAAGGTTTTTTTGACAGAGGCAGCCATTACAGCGGCGGAGGTACTTTGTGATCCTATTCGATATGCACTAGAGACCGCCAGGCTTGCTGGAAGACAGGCTGCTCCTGCGCAATCGCTGAACATCACGATTTTAGTTTTTGCCTGCTGGATTGTGTCCGACAATGGGGATTTGCGCTGTTATGGTATGGCTCGTTGGATCTGGCATTCTTATGAGTTTTTTTATATAAGCAGATCAAAACCACCCTATTTCTTTTTCCCTAGGATTTATGGATACGATAGATCCGTTTCGAAGGAATATAGGCCTGCGCCCCTGCTTCCTGTTGATTATGGGGCCAGGGTAGGCTCTGATAGATATCAAATCTTCATAAATCTGCCTTCTGGAAATTCGATCTTGGTTTGGGTAAATGTTCTTGATTCAATGGAGGCATTACGGGATAGTCTTGCAAGCCACGTGGGTTATCCAGCATCCGTCTTCTATCTTGTGCATGTAGGAAAACTGATGCAGGACTCTTTAAATTTATCAGATTACCATATTTCCAACAATTGCTCCATTTCTCTATTGCTTCGGTTGAGGGGGGGAGCCGATGGCAATCAAAGAGGATCCTTCCCTTCACACAAAGGAACTGGTCCTTCATCTTACAAAGATACAGCCCGATCAAAGGGGCCTCAGACAGAGGTGACCTCTACTGTTCATCCCAGTCCATACATTGTGGAAAAACTGGAATCCACACCAGTTCTGGAGATCAAAAACGAACAGGTTAAAGGACTTTTTAGTTCTTTACAAGATGAAGTAGTTATTTGTAGGTTTAATGGCTTTTGGCCCAAATCACATGATCTTCATGCCTAGATCTTCCAAAAATAGACAACTAATTGCCAGATTTTACTATGTTCAAAAGGTTTCTTTATAGTTCAGTTCGATCCTCCGGATGAGTATCAGAAGGTCTTATTGCAGGGACCTTGGTTTTGGGGGAGAGATGGGCTCTTCATAACCCCTTGGTTTCCAAAATTTGATGCTAATACTATGGTGTTTACAAAGATGCCGGTATGGGTGCGATTAACAAATTTGCCTCTACCTTTTTGGCATCATTTAGTACTAGAAGACATAGGCAATCCTTTGGGAAGATTCATCAAGAGTGACAATGAAAGGAAGGACAAGGGCTTATTTACATATGCCAGAATTTGTGTGGAAATTGACCTCAACAAAGGGCTCCCAGATAGATTACAGCTGAAACATGAATCCTACACTTGGTTACAGAGTATGGACTATGAAAATACAGCTTTTAGGTGCCGATTCTGCCATCTGACAGGTCATCTTCAAGATACATGCCCACTTGCGAAAAAATTCCCAAAAAAGAAAAAGGGGACGACAACAAACAGAAAGAACTAGCAGGCAGATTATGTTCCATTTCCAGATGCGGAAGTAGGAAGTGAGGATGAAGAAAAACAAGATATGCAGAGAAACGAGGAAACATTGGTGCCTGATGATGCAGAAGCACAGTCAACAGGAAAACAGACATCCGGTGAGGACATTCAGACAATCTCGGAGAATCCGATGGATACATCTGCTAGTGGTCAAAAGCGTGCTCACGAATCTGCCAGTTCAGAATCTGATAAGGACTTAGCGGTGTTTCAAGAACTAGAGGAGGCAGTCTGTAATCAGCTGATTATGGCTGCACCTAAGAAAGGGGATTGGATTGAAGTGAAATCTAGGAAGAATGGGGGAAAAAGGGGGAGAATAGAGGAGTACTATAATCCTTGATCTCTCTGTTTGTATAATAATTATTGTTGTTTTTCTTTTGCATGACCGGTAACATTTTGTGACAATGTATGGGACTATTTTGTCTCAATACATCTGCAGATGTAATTTTGTTCTTTTGAAATAAAATTACGACTTTTTCTGAGGAAAAAAAAAACTAAAAATAAATTAAAACTAAATATTAACTAATCTATTTCTATCCTATACTATCCTGCATAGGAGCATGATTAATATGCTAATTTTCTATGAAAATATAGCTAACGGAAAATAGATAATATGACCATGAGAACAATCTACAGATTCAATATCATTAATTCCAAAATAACATCCACATTTAAGAATAATAAACATACAAATTATTCATTAACTTAAACTGTAAAATTTCATAGAACCATTAACAATCTAATATTTTAATATTTGAAATTTAAGATTAATTTATCACCTAATTGAATACTTGTGAATAACACAAGGCATCAAATAAGTAATATAATAGGATATTTTATATTCAGGTTTTATTAACAACAGTCAAATAAAACCGATATACATAATATCAAAATCAAATATTCAAATATCTTTTGTGTTACGATCGATACAATAAACATACACAGAATTATAACACAGTACAAATTATGTGGTAATAATGATTGAAAAACTATGAGGAGTATATAGATATCAAGAAAAATATGGGTTCTAAAATGATAACAGTTTTCTAAAGAGTGCTTACTACAACTACAAAGAGAAACTCTTAGCACAATTGATTGTCTTGACTCCAGTATTACATAGTTGTCCTTCTACATGCTTGAACTCACAAAATCAATCAATAATTATGGAATGATGAATGATAATTACATAACCATTAGTAGCTTAATAAAATCAATTTACTAGCAGAAGTATAATAATCCAGAGAAGAATCTATTCAAAGATAAGAATGTATTTTTATCTGAACCCAAAAATTACAATGACCAATACAGAATAAAATAACTATAAGTATATATAAAAGGCCTTCATATACAGACTCACAATAATCTGAAGAAAAAGTCACTGATTGTATAGCAAGTTTCACCATTCCAAAAATTACATCAACGGTTGAATGAAAGCGCCTTCCAACTCTAGCCTCTTGAAGCAAAGTTACAAAGAGAAATAGAATTGCAGAAAGAAACCCCTCGCCCTACTTGACAGCAGTGTTTCCTCTTCTCTAGTATTCAAAACATAGAAAAATAGGAAAATTGCAGAGCCTAAAAGAAAATTTATGCAGCTCTATTGAGCGCCACCCTCCCCCTTTAGCAATATTTGCTCTAGTTTAAATAGGCAAATGCAAACAAACAGAGAGTTGAGAGATGAACTGGCTCTCCTTGCTAACCGCAACTTGAAAAAACATGTTCAAAGAACCCTGAAAATCTCCCAAAGTCTTCACTCTTTTCAGTAAGTTCCTCCACAAGTCTGGTAAATGGGTATCTTCTGGAAAAAAAACCCATGTTTTGGATTTTGTTATTTCGTCCTAGTTTTCCCGCAGTTCATTGCAGAAAATCCTCTCCTAAATAATGATGAGAATTCGACAATCTTCTATTTCTTCTGTCGATCAAATTGTTTCATGGTTTTGTGATTCAAGGTAATTAAAGAATCTGCAGGGTTATTGTGACTCTTTGTAGTTGTTGTTCATATCAACCACCTCGAAATCTGCACATAATAAACCAATGATCAGAAATAAAATAGAAAAGTAAATAAAGTTTACCTTTACCATTAATCTCCTTCACATTGGTGAATAGACGATGGTATCTTCTAGATCTCAACAAACTCGGCAAACTGCGATTTCTTTAATTTTGACAAAATTGTGGAAATCTATGGGGCCTCATCTTGGTAGGTAGAATGATTGGCGTGCTATCAATCTCAACAATGTAGCAATTTTCAACGCAAAAGCAGTTACTTAATTATTAATTCAAAACCGAAGGAGACGATTTTGATGGAAAAGAAGATCGGGTGGTATCTTCTCAGAATCAGATCTTTAGATTCTAGCGTTTCTGTCAACCGTCCGGGTGGTTATTTCTTACACCAATTTTGCAATCGTTGTGTAGCGTGCTATCCTCTTTTGGCAGTCTGGTGATAAGGCATTAATGACGATCAACAATTCCTGGAAAATTATGAGATTGAATTGATATTGTGTACGAATAACGCTTTCTTCACGGCAACCTATGGTTTCATATTAAGTGAAAATAATTTCAGCAATTTTGGCACCGATATCCTTTATACCCATGGCAGCTTATTCACATTAAGCTCGTTGGTGTTTATAGTTAATAGAATTATAACTCATGACCTTATAACCTATCATTGCATGAATAATAACTCATCAAATAATATCATAAGTATTCGGACCACTAATGCCACTTGTCTGAGTACATTGAAAACATGAAAATGGAAACAATTACTCATTTCAAAAACAACATCACTTGATGACTTAATTTCATTTTTCACATGTTATAAAGTGTAATCCCTTTATTGTCAATGTTATAAACATTCCTAGGAAGCTGGATCTTGAATTTATATTGTAAAATCCAATCATTCATTTATGTCTTACATAAAACAAGGGATACCTATGAAATCAATATAAGAATGATTTTATTTAGATAATCCAAGGAACGAAAACACCAATTCAAAACCTCTTACAAAAGGACAAGGGATTTTTAGAGATAATTTGATAAAGGTGGACATGTCATTAGGATATGTGTTTTATATGTAAAGTGTTTAGCTTGAGGTATGACTTTTCAAAAATGCCTTTAAGAATAGTATACCAAATTGTCTTCTTTGAATAATATTTTTCCCAAGAACATATTCAAAATAATTTGATAAAGTTATAAAATATAAATTGATATGAAACAAAATTTAATAAAAAGATATAATATCAATTCTTATAATTCATAATACTTTGGTTACAAACTTTATGAAATTTATAGTAAAATCAAGGAATAAAGAGCAGCATAAAAACTACTTTTATAAAATAGTTTTTTTTCTTCCAAAAATATAAATGACCATATTTGAAATGTTTTAATTTATAAAAGTGTGGAAGTTCAAAAATAAATTATTTAAAATAATATTTTAAGACACAAAATTTGAGAAATCACTAAATTTAAGACAAAAGGCATCCTATCATTCTTTGATATAAATGTTTTCAATACTCGAATTGAAATCATCAAAGTGAATTTTCAATTAAAACATTTTGATTTGGTAAAGTACTTAGCAAATTATTAATGCATTGAATGACCGAACACTGACGATGCTATCTTAAGAGAAATGCCAATCCAACTTAATCAAATCAAAGCACGTGAACAACTTTAATAAGGTCGGTAGTGACATGCAACCATTGCTAAGCAACCAAAATTATCGGAATCACCTAATCCTCATATAATGAAATCCAAGCCAAAGAACAAGCAGTGCAAAGTGTGAAAGATCAAGGAAAGAAAAGCATAAAATCACCTACTAAACCAAACAAGATAAAATGAAAACCAAAAACTAAATATTTACAAAATTTAATCAGGGTCCCTTTATTTTGCATAAAATGAAGGGGAGTTGTTGGGTTCCAACAAATGGAAACATGCTAGGCGAACCAGTTACCTCTTGCAAAATAATTCTGAATCTTAAATAATATACGAGAAATAATGATAAAGGTCTCTTCAAATGTCAATTTCCCAATCACATAACTTAATCTTTCCATTGGCTTATATATGTAAAGATTGAACCAAAACTTTCAAAATCAATCAAACTATCTCGAACATTATCCAAAATCTTATAAAGATAAATGATTATTCTACAAATGCAGAAAGAAAATTTTCCAAGGAATCAGTTTCTCTTAACCAAAACAAGTCAAAGAACACGTAGTATATAGGTATGACCTCAATACCACAGGATAAACCCGTTAACCTCACTTAGATGCTTTTATCCCATCCACTAGATATAGAATTTTATTTTTTTTATTTTTTTTTATTTTTTGGGGGACATAATAAATAAAGACATTAACTAAAGACTACTACCTTGGCTTGGTAACCAGATGTTGGCAGCATCATTCACAAGAACTGCCAAAAAATGAAAAGGTCAGGTTGTGATGAGACCTTCTTTCTCCTAACCAAATGACTAAGAGCCATCACCCTGGCTTGGTAACTAGATGCAGTAATGTCACTTCAACAGAGCTTATGATCATGACGGGTCGGCTCATGATGAGACCTCCCATTCTTCAGTTAATCCCTTATAAATGTTATGTACAATCAATAATATTTAGGTTATTGTTAATCTCAAGAGAGATTACTTAGTGGATGGGGAAGCAAATCCAAATGTCCCACTAAAGAGCAAAGGATGGCATAAAAAGTCTAAAAGCTAACTTACTTCAATCTAGGGAAAATGATCCCTTTGAAAAGAAACGCATCTACATTATAGCATCATTTTGAAAGATAAAGATCCTAGTTAATAGCCGAGTAACTCAATCAATCCATAAATATGATCCATAATAAATTTTTCAAAGCCAAGACTAATCTCGCTATGGTTAGAATCTTGAAAAAATAAGAGTGTATTTATAATGATGTCCCTTTAATAGAAAATGATTTTGATCAAATCTTGACAAAAATACATGGTTTTGATCACCATATGCTAAAATTAGTTTAACTCCTTTTTGGAAAACAAGCAAACCACTCAAAAGAAAATCCTATCAACTTGCAACATAAAACCGATCAAAGCAAGAAATCTAAAATGGATATATGCAAACGCAAAAATAAAAGCTCAGCCCTGAATAGATTAACATCTTAAGTGGAGAAACATGAAATAGCTATATCACAAATGAAAAGAGAGAATTAGTTTCTACAAGATGAAAAATATGTCTCTCTATAATTTGCGACATAAGGATTTGTTAAAAATAAGCAAGATGATTTAATAAGTTAGGCCGCTCTTATTAATAAGCAAAAGAAAACAAACCAAAAATTAAAAAAAAATTAAACTTAATCTTAATTACATATGCAGTTACAACTCAGAAGATTTTGGTATTAATGTGCGACAACATTCTTCGTTTTCTTAAAAGTTCTTGCTTATGATCATAAGAATGTATAAAACATTTTCCCAATTAAGTCGAAAAAGTAAAAGATAAATGACTTAACAAGAAAATTTTAAATAAATATAATTATGAGCAAGAGAGTCAAAGGTAAAGAAAACATCCCTGAATGTATCGATAAGTGTCACCTCATGAAATTGGCATCATCTTCATAACTGCATTTATTCAAAACAAGCAAAAGTAAAAATGAAGAAAACAAAATAAACCTAAGCCTAACTATGTACAAGAGAAATCAATTGTAATGAAAATTTAAGTAAAGTGAAATAGCCAATGAAGCCATCGAAGCATTTGTAATCCTGCAAAATAAAACATATCAAATATTAATAATATGAATTGAAATGCTTCATACTGAAAAATAGAAAGTATTAAATTAGAGCTTGTATCTACAAAAAGAAGAAAAATAGGACATGGAAACCTTTTAAGATATGACCCTTCCAACCAAAAATAAATTGAATCATAAAAATAAGATTGGAGGACATCTACAACTTGTGAAGATTCAATGGAGTGTGTGATAGAAAATTCATCAAGATAGTAATCAAAAGTCGGCATGTCGAGATTACGATCAATGGTTTCAAGGAAAGTTAAAGTAGAGGATATCTTTTGTAAGGAAACATCGTCATCATAGAATTGAAAATCAAATTTTGACATTACCTTAGAGTGAGAACTTTCCCTTTGAAATTCATGAGATTTTGACGACTCAATTAATTTACAATTGAAAAGATTAGTATCGCAAAAATCTAAAACATTATAAGAAATGGTTTTATCTTCTAAATTAACTTCTTTAATATTATTGTATGCATGAGATTCATGAGTGATATTTATAAAATTATTTTCATCGTCAATATCTTGAATATCAATATTCTCCCCATTCTTATACAACAAATCACTTTGCATAGGAATTGACTTTAGTGGAGAATTTGTTTGTATATTAGTATCTGGACATGAACTATAATCAGTAAATAGATCCGGATATAAAGCATGATAACTTTCCAAATGTTGAAAATTAGATGTTCCCCTTTTCATAGGACAATCTTGATTAACTGATTCAAGAGAAAAATCATTGTCCATATTCTGATTTGTTGATATATTTTGTGAAGGAATGAGATAATTTTGTTCAATTTGAGAAGAAGAAAATGAAAAATAATGATTTATGCAACTATCATTCAAAGATTCGGTTTTAGGTCCTAATATCATTGATTCCTTTTCGACTACAATTGCTTGAACAAGAGAATGATTTTTTAATGTAAGTGTCGAATTCAAATTCTTTTGTTCTTGAAATTGTATATTAGAAGATCCTAAGATTTGTTGATGTTCAACAATTTTAGTGTCAGAATTTGGACCAATAATACTAGACCTTGAATCAATATTAACCAATGAATTGATGCAACCATCAACATGCATGTCATCAATTTGAAGCTTATCATGATTATTTGCTTGATCATGTAAAGTTGAATGAGAATCAAGATATAAAAATAAATCTATTATTTCTTCTGCAAAAAGTTTATCTTTCTCATGGAATCTAAAATGCATTGATATAAATCTTGAAAAGAAAGTACTTAGTAGATTCACCTTCTTGTTTGCGAATATTTTCGATCTCATACCTCAACTCTTGATAATCATAATCCTCATGCACATCAATAAACAACTCCATGAAATGTTTCCATGAATGAATGGATTTAGCTGGTAACATTTCGAACCAGCCTCAAATTCTTCTTTTGAAAGTGACAGTAAAAAGCCTACAAATATTACTCTCACACACTATACGATAATGGTTACAAATATCTATAAATTCAGTGAGATGTTTCAAAGCAGTCATTTTACCTTCTCCATCAAAACTTAACCTTTGCAAGAGATTTACTGTACTTTCAGAAATACCTCCAGCAGGCCCAGGCATGCTAAAAGCATGTTCTAAGTAATAGGAGCCATTTTAAAATAGATCAAAATTTAAAAGAAATAGCTCAAAAGGGCTTACTTGTTGATCGGTCGTCCTTCTAGTGCCATTTGTTGGCCGGATTTTCTGTCCTAAGGCCAACAAGGAGAAATAGTCCACACAAAGCGCTTAAAACAACCCTCAATGTGTTTGGGATGACCAAATCTCGTAGGAACAAAGGCCCCACTGCCTTATGAGTTTGCTCTCTAAAATAAAGAGTCTCACAATTTTATATTAATGCTATTTACTAAAATAAAACTAAAAATAAAACTAAAAATAAATTAAAACTAAATATTAACTATTCTATTTCTATCCTATACTATCCTGCATAGGAGCATGATTAATATGCTAATGTTCTATGTAAATATAGCTAATGGAAAATAGATAATATGACCATGAGAACAATCTACAGATTCAATATCATTAATTCCAAAATAACATCCACATTTAAGAATAATAAACATACAAATTATTCATTATCTGAAAATGTAAAATTTCATAGAACCATTAACAATCTAATATTTTAATATTTGAAATTTAAGATTAATTTATCACCTAATTGAATACCTATGAATAACACAAGGCATCAAATAAGTAATATAATAGGATATTTTATATTTAGGTTTTATTAACAATAGTCAAATAAAACTGATATACATAATATCAACATAAAATATTCAAATATCTTTTGTGTTACGAGCAATACAATAAACATAGACAAAATTATAACACAGTACAAATTATGTGGTAATAATGATTGAAAAACTATGAGGAGTATATAGATATCAAGAAAAATATGGGTTCTAAAATGATAACATTTTTCTGAAGAGTGCTTACTACAACTACAAAGAGAAACTCTCAGCACAATTGATTGTCTTGACTCCAGTATTACATAGTTATCCTTCTGCATGCTTGAACTCACAAAATCAATCAATAATTATGGAATGATGAATGACAATGAGATAACCATTAGTAGCTGAATAAAATCAAGTTACTAGCAGAAGTATAATAATCCAGAGAAGAATCTATTCAAAGATAAGAATATATTTTTATCTGAACCCGAAAATTACAATGACCAATACAGAAGAAAATAACTATAAGTATATATAAAAGGCCTTCATATACATACTCACAGTAATCTGAAGAAAAAGTCACTAATTGTATAGAAAGTTTCACCATTCCAAAAATTACATCAATGGTTGAATGAAAGCACCTTCCAACTCCGGCCTCTTGAAACAAAGTTACAAAGAGATAGAATTCCAGAAAGAACCCCCTCGCCTTACTTGACAGCAGTGTTTCCTCTTCTCTAGTATTCAAAACATAGAAAAATAGGAAAATTACAGAGCCTACAAGAAAACTTATGTAGCTCTGTTGAGCGCCACCCTCCCCCTTTAGCAATATCTGCTCTAGTTTAAACAGGCAAATACAAACAAACAGAGAGTTGAGAGATGAACTAACTCTCCTTGCTGGCCGCAACTTGAAAAAATGTGTTCAAAGAACCCCGACAATCTCCCAAAATATTCACTCTTTTCAGTAAATTCCACACGAGTCTGGTAAATGGGTATCTTCTGGAAAAAAACCCATGTTTTGGATTTTGTTATTTCGTCCTAGTTTTCCCGCAATTCACTGTAGAAAATCATCTCCTAAATAACGACTGGAATTCGATAATCTTCTATTTCTTCTGTCGATCAAATTGTTTCATGGTTCTGCGATTCAAGGTAATTAAAGAATTTGCAGGTTATTTTGACTCTTCGTAGTTGTTGTTCATATCAACCACCTCGAAATCTACACATAATAAACCAACGATCAGAAATAAAATAGAAAATTAAATAAAGTTTACCTTTACCATTAATCTCCTTCACATTGGTGAATAGACGATGGTATCTTCTAGATCTCAACAAACTCAACAAACTGCGATTTTTTTAATTTTGACAAAATTGTGGAAATCTATGGGGCCTCGTCTTGGTAGGTAGAATGATTGACGTGCTATCAATCTCAACAATGTAGCAATTTTCAACGCAAAAGCAGTTACTTAATTATTAATTCAAAAACGAAGGTGACGATTTTAATGGAAAGGAAGATCGGGTGGTATCTTCTCATAATCAGATCTTCAGCTTCTAGTGTTTCTGTCAACCATCCGGGTGGTTATTTCTTACACCAATTTTGCAATCGTTGTGTAGCGTGCTATCCTCTTTGGCAGTCTGGTGATAAGGCATTAATGACGATCAACAATTCCTGGAAAATTATGAGATTGAATTGATATTCTGTAACAATAACGCTTTCTTCACAGTAACCTCTGGTTTCATATTAAGTGAAAATAATTTCAGAAATTTTGGCACCGATCTCCTTTATACCCATGGCAGCTTATTCACATTAAGCTCGCTGGTGTTTATAGTTAATAGAATTATAACTCACGGCCTTATAACCTATCATTGCATAAATAATAACTCATCAAATAATATCATAAGTATTCGGACCACTAATGCCACTTGTCTAAGTACATTGAAAACGTGAAAATGGAAACTATTACTCATTTCAAAAACAACATCACTTTATGACTTAATTTCATTTTGCACATGTTATAAAGTGTAATCCCTTTATTTTCAATGTTATAAGCATTCCTAGGAAGCTGGATCTTGAATTTATATTGTAAAATCCAATCATTCATTTATGTCTTACATAAAACAAGGGATACCTATGAAATCAATATAAGAATGATTTTATTTAGATAATCCAAGGAACGAAAACCACAATTCAAAACCTCTTACAAAAGGACAAGGGATCTTTAGAGATAATTTGATAAAGGTGGACATGTCATTAGGATATGTGTTTTATATGTAAAGTGTTTAGCTTGAAGTATGACTTTTCAAAAATGCCTTTAAGAATAGTATACCAAATTGTCTTCTTTGAATAATATTTTTCCCAAGAACATATTTCAAAATAATTTGATAAAGTTATAAAATATAAATTGATATGAAACAAAAATTAATAAAAAGATATAATATCAATTCTTATAATTCATAATACTTTGGTTACAAACTGTATCAAATTTATAGTAAAATCAAGGAATAAAGAGCAACATAAAAACTATTTTTATAAAATAGTTTTTTTCTTCCAAAAATATAAATGACCATATTTGAAATGTTTTAATTTATAAAAGCGTGGAAGGTCAAAAAGAAATTATTTAAAATAATATTTTAAGACACAAAATTTGAGAAATCACTAAATTTAAGACAAAAGGCATCTTATCATTCTTTGATATAAATGTTTTCAATACCCGAATTGAAATCATCAAAGTGAATGTTCAATTAAATCATTTTGATCCGCTAAAGTACTTAGCAAATTATTAATGCATTGAATGACCAAACACTAACAATGTTATCTTAAGAGAATCACCAATCCAACTTAATCAAATCAAAGCACGTGAACAACTTTAATAAGGTTGGTAATGATATGCAACCATTGCTAAGCAACCAAAATCATCGAAATCACCTAATCCTCATATAATGAAATCCAAGCCAAAGAACAAGCAGTGCAAAGAGTGAAAGATCAAGGCAAGAAAGGCATAAAATCACCTACTAAACCAAACAAGATAAAATGAAAACCAAAAACTAAATATTTAATGGGGGTCCCTTTATTTTGCATAAAATGAAGGGGAGTTGTTGGGGTGCCAACAAGGTGAAGGATTAATTGGCCTCCTTGATTGAAGGTAGCCGTGGGTGTGCTCATGATGATGTCATAGTGTGGTCATCTGATGCTTATCAAGTCAATTAAACTTAGGATAGTGGTTTAACAAGGACAAACTGACCAAATTAAGTGTGCATGTTGGGTAAATGACTCCAACAAAATAAAACTCTGTGTACTTCCAGGACCTCTCTAAGGTCTAGTTGGAACCTGACTGTTCCAGCCCCTTGAATAGCAATCTGAGGACTGTCAATGTCTGTCTGAATGAAGTGTCCTGGCCCCAGCATTGTGATCATCTGAAAAGAGTCATAGACTCCAGTCATGTGTCTGGTTGCATAGCTATCAACAACCCAGACATGCTCAAATATGGAACTCCCTATGTTGGAATCAATTGAGACAAGAGAAAACTATTGCTCAAACTTTGTAGAAAACTCTTCTACAACTGCAGATGTTGCTACATCTCTTTTAGTCTTCACAATATTTTTCTCGGGACATTTTGTGGCATAGTGTCCCATCTTTCCACAATGAAAGCATGTGATGTGACTTAGATCTTTCTTCTTCTTATTCTTGGAATTTGCTGCAAGTGCCACATTCTGCTCAGCATCCTCACTTGTTTGTCCAACCTGAGGCCCATCTTGGATTTCTTCTTAGGTGAAGTCATCACATAATCTGGACCAACTTGGAAGAGTTTCTCTTCCCACAATACACTTCACAAAAACCTCCCACTTCTTGGTGAAGCCCTTCAGGGCTATCCTCACCAATTCTGAATCAGGAATGGTTTCTCCTACTGCTGCCAACTCATCCTGAACTTGTGTAACACGAGTCAGGTAAGAGGCTACACCCTCATCATTTTTCATTTTAATGCTATGTAGCTTGTATTTTAGGGCCATCTTCCTATTTTCATTCTTTGCTTCAAATAACTTGTTCAAAGTGTCCCACATATATTTAGTAGTTTTCTTATCTGCTAAGTGTGGTATGAGATGGTCTTTGACCCCATCCAAGATAATTCTCTAGGCTCTGGCTTCAAGAACTTCAAACTCCAAAATCTCATCTTTATCTTTTTTCTTAGTCATGACACTGTTAATAAAACTCCAAACCCTGAGTTCTTTCAAAACAGCAGTAATTTGTACCTTCCATGGAATGTAGTTGGACACTCCATCCAACCGATCCTCATAGCTAATGTTCATCATGGAAAATAACTTGCAACCAAAAATTAACTAAAGAAAATATCTAATAATTTTCTGAAACTTCAGAGAACACATGCTAAACTTCTTTTTCAGTATGACTCTATTAAACTGAGATCTGATACCATGAAGAAAATCTTGACTAAAAAAATGAAATTGCTCATTCACACATTCTGTCAAACAGTTTCAGGGACTAGGGATTTAGCTTGAATTTAATGAAAAGTAAAACCACACTTCTGAAAATGCACTTCAAAATTCTGCCATATATTGAAACATTTTAAGCAAATGAACACAATAAAATTTTGGTCTAAAGACCTGGAAAAACCCCACTGCTTGGAGAAAACCCTCGAAAGAGATTTTTCATTAAAGAAGACAAATTCAGAAATTTTTCTACAACTCAGAAAAAATTTCCTTCTGGACCCTACTAGCAATTTTTCCAAAAACACCTTCTACAGCAAAATACCACGAAAAATGTGCCTGCTGTACAGTACGGCCTGATGTACCTTCACACATGTGGGTACGGTCTGTACTTTTCTATCACACGTGTGGCTGTATGGATATGTCAGTTATGTACTTTATTGCTACCTCAAAATTCGTGCCACTTCCTGCAGTTAATGTTGTACGACCTGTCATTATTTTATGTACTTTTCTACCGCGAGAAATGTGCCCACACGTGGCTGTACAGATTGCTTCAGACTGTCATTAATGTTGCTGCAATTATGCATTTAATGTTGTCACTTGCATTGGAATTCATGCCAGGGGTCTTCTCTTCCTTCTTTTGTCTTCAATATCTTTCTCTCTCTCTCTAGTGAGTTATCTTTCATTTGCCCTCTCTAATGTTTTATACTTACATTTTATAAGTATCTGCAATAACTAACTAATCTAGGGTTGAAGATCTTTTTACAAAATCAAGGGTCCACAACTTAGCTCACTTTTAATAATTAAACACTTTAATTATTAAATACATTTTTAAGTGAGACCCACTTTTCTAAAGTATAAAAACATAATCACTTTATTTACATAAACGTCACTTTGTTACATAAATGCATAAGGACAAAATTTCTCAAGCCCTCTCATCACACCCACACCAAAAACATGGGAGGACCTTCAGAGATACAATTTCAACAAGCCATAGAGGCTAAGTAAGACTTGAGACCGTCCTCTTCCTATCTATTAGATAGGGTCAAGAACTGAAGAACAAAAACAACCTTTACAACAACTTAAGAGTAACATAAAATAAAAATAGTTTAGCGATAAATAAGTAATGACTTTATTACCTTACAACGCATCAAGTATTGTCGTAAAAAGGACTTGTTGTCGAAAACACTAAGCATAGTCTTATAAGTCTTGCAGTCTAACTTAAGTCACATTTTAATTGTAGTTACAACAAATAAAGCGTAAAATATAACATCTCATAAATTTATCATCCTAGCAATTTTTTCTTTTTATTTCATGTAATTTAGGGATGTTACAAAGCCATGATTAGTCGAGGTCGAACTCCTCAGTGGTTAAATTCATAAAAATGGAGAAAACTAACGAATCTTGGTTTTTAAGAATTTAAAAAGGAGGTCGGTGGAGGGCCATATCTTCCTTCATTAAACTAATTTTATTGATGAGATCATTGAGTCTCTCAATGATAAACAAAGATCGATAGAAAAAATCAAATCACATAAATATATTCTTATTTGGTTTTGGTTTTTATGAGATTGTTCAGAATCTTAATGATTAATAAAGTCCAACGGAAAAATCAAATCACATTTATATAAATATACTTATTTGGTTTTGATGAGATTGTTTGAGAATCTCGATTATTAATAAAGACAAATGGAAAAAAATCAAATCACATAAATATATTCTTATTTTGTAAATCACATTTACATAAATATACTTATTTGGTTTTGATGAGATTGTTTGAGAGTCTCAATTATTAATAAAGACCAATGGAAAAAATCAAATCACATAAATATATTCTTATTTTGTTAAGGAATTATGAGTGAAGGATATTTATTCTTTGTATATTGTTGTATTTATTTTTAAAATTTATATATAAATACAATATATGTGGTTTATTCTTGTTGTATTTATTTTTAATATCTATATATGTAAATATATTGTTGTGTTGATTTGAATTTTGATAAGAATGATAATTATGTTTCATTTTTATTAAAAATTTAAATATAGTTTTGTTTTTATAGGAAAAGAATCATAATTATTTTATTAAAATGGATTATAATGTGTAGATGTTTTCATGTTTATTATGATGCATATTCAAAACATATTCAAAATTGTTTAGTTTTTCACAAAACATATTTTAGAAATCAAAATACTTCTATCTTGAAGTATTCAAAGCCCATTCTCATATGTATTTTATTACATGATTTTTCACAAAGATGGTCTGGTTAGAAATTGAAAACAAACTAAGTTATAATAATTTCTAGATTGGAAATACAGTCTTAGAATGTGTTAAGAATTGGATTATGCAAGCTGAGGCTAGGTATAGGTATTTACCTGTTATTTTATCTTGGTTCATTTGGAAGGCCCGGAATCAATGTTGTTTTGAAGATATACAGCCTAAGACTATTGTTGTCACTTCTTTAAGTTTGGGTTTAATGCATGCTTATCCTAATTTGGATAACAGAGTGTTGAATATAAGAATGGTTGCCAATGAGCAAATTGACAAAGAATCTGCTTGGGGATATTTTGATGGTTCGGCAACAGGAGTACCTCAGATTTGTGGGGCTGGTGGTATATTGTATTTATCTGATCAACACTTCTTCACTTTTTCAGCTGGTTTGGGGTTGGGTACCAACAACTTTGTTGAGCTCCTAGCTTTAAAATTGCTTATCACATTGGCTTTAAAGCAGGGGGTTCAATATTTGCAGGTTTTTGGGGACTCATAGCTGGTGATCAATTGGATATCCAGTAAGTTTAGAATTAATAATATTCTTCTTACTCAGATACTACATGAGGTGATTAGAATTTCTAACTTACTGGTTAAAGTTGAATACAAGCACATTTATTGCGAAAGGAATACTAAGGCTGATGCTTTAGCTAATGCAGGTGCTAATGTGCTGGAGGGATACTGGAAAATTCTTGAGTATAGAGGTTCTGAAACTTATGAGACATTTCAGATTTTTTAATCTGAAGTTTAGATTAAGTTTGGGGGGAGGGTTTCATGGGACAGTGGAGTTTATGGCAGTTTTAATGTTTTGATTAAGCTTTTTTGGATATTGGGAAAGTTTTTATGATCTATTCTTGTCATTTTTTGGACATATGGTGTGCTGACAATTTATGATACTATGTGACTCTGTTGATGACTGGTTTTTGGACAATTTTTTATGACTACTTTTAATGACAGACTTTTTGATGACAAGTTTTGGACAGAGTTCAGATTTGGAAATATGATGATTTAAGATGATTTCATCAGTTTATTAAAAATAGATCTCTATTGGAGATAGACTGGTTTAGATGATAGAGTATTTTATAAAGTATGGTTAAGCCTAGTTGATATGATTAATATTCATATTTACTTTACTTCTTTCTATTTTATTTGTATATCCATCATGATTGTGGTGTTATATGAATGATTTTCGAGTGGATATAATTTGATTTTTTAAATCAATTATTATCTCTTTGTATTTAAGCATGTATATGCTGATGAATTGAGGAAATGGACATTGATCTTTATTTAAAAAGATAATGGACTATTTGATGAATGTAATTTGATAATAAAGTTACGATTTTTTTCTTTGGAAAAAAAAATTTATTACATGATTCAGGATTTTCATAGCCAAATATATATCACTAAATTATACATCTTAAGTAGCATAAAAAAAGGGTATCCCCCCTTAAACTGATATCAAAAACATACTCTCTAACATTTGAAATAGAGGTATCCACGACAACCATAGCTTTTCAAAAAAAAATTATAAAAGTCTCAAGTAAAAACCTGAAAGGAACCATTGGAAAGAGAATTTAAATGTTCATATATGAACGAGGGTCCTTCCCGCATTTGAACTCCAGCATTTGCTTGCTTGTCTGTCAAGGAATTTGGGGAAACATTGTCTTGACTAGTCTTAACTCTAGGGGATTCAAATGGCACAAGAGGGTATCAAATTTGGTAGGGAATTATATCGGGAGTCTTAGGACCACTCAATTGACTCTCTAAGAAATTTATGATAGTTTATATACATCTGCAACTCGATTTGGGAATATTCACGAAAATGGTAGAATTACTAGTAATTTATGGTGTAATTCCCCCTAGGGTGTGAGCAGAAATGGATCTCCAACTCCTATGCGACCCTCCCAACTTGTCAAATAGAGTATGGGGACTGTTATTAGACTTAATTTACTATTATTTGGTATGGTTAATAGTTCTGAAACAATGATGTAAATCTTCATGTTCGAATGCATAAATTTAGTGATATTTGCTTAAGGGGAATGACATGTAAATGCTCAACTTTGACTCACAAATTGTGTACATAATGGTTCAGAACAGAGAAAAATGAATATATACCATTAACATCATGTAAAAATCTCACTAACAGAATATAACATCAGATCCAAGTCGTAACATACATCAGATATACAACTCCATTGAAATGGGAAATCAACACATGGAAACTAGGCACAACAAAGCTTGGAAACGTGGACATTTGCATATGTATTTATGTTGATTTATACTTAGAGAGAGGATGGGAGACATATTACAGAGCCATAAATAATTCACCCATGCTTAAGAATCAGCTGTACTCAATGGGGCGCAACCACCATTCACTCAAATGAACCATCATAGAGAAATATGGAAATATTGAAGTGGGGATTGAGAGAATGGTAGGAGAGATGGGTCATGAACAGTAGCATCCTCCTATATGCAGTAAAAACACTATATTAATCTCCAAATGATATTTCAGGGTGGCCTCTCCCATGACCAACTTGGATGAGAATCTCACTCTCTCGAAATCGGCTCACTAGAAGGGTAAATGAGCACTCATTGTGCAATGAACAAGCTAGTGCTTTTTAAAATGCAAAAGGAAAAATTCTTGAATGATCAAAAGCCATTCTCATTCCTCATGACATATTTTTATAATGCTCTTAAGTTACTCCAAGGTATAATTCACTCCCATAATATTCCTCCAACTCATCCTTGATGTTTAGTAACCTCCATGACACTTGTCCTTCTCCTCAACCCTTCATCTTCCTCCAAATTCAAATTGCTTCCACCAAACCCCAAGTGATACCCAACATGTCATATTGTAATAGGTATGCAATGAGGCCTACAATCAGTTCTGACTTGTCATAGAATCTTCCATCATTGTTGTCATAAAATGCAAAGAATCTCTCTCCAAGTGGCACCTAGTTTCTTCCTAGCCTCTTCCTCTTCTATGGGGAGTTACTCCTCTTCACCCATTCAAATACTTGGTCTCATGATATGTCATTTGACACCTCTTCACCTTCCAAGAACATTCCATTACTCATAATTTCTAATTTGAGGTTAAGTCATGACACGTTTAAGGGAGAATCTAGTCACCCAAGGTCTCCATGAACCTCCAAATGTCCTTATGAAACAATGCCACTTTATTTTCTCCATATTTATTATTTGTATGACCCAATTTAATGTGTAAATGACAAAATAAGGTTCTCCTAGGTCCCATAGCTCCCTTATTGCAAGATTTAATGCCTCCTCCTCAACCTAGGGAACTAGTATGTGGGTGAAACATTGTCAACTAGTAATCTCATTGGGATTGGGACATGACAGTCCTCCCCACCCAATATTTCTTGTCCTCAAGCAATGCCAAGTTTGGATGCTTAAAAAAAAATCATCTTCCCAAATGTATTCCTCACTAGGAAAATCCTTCCATTGTATCAAGTATTATTTTATTGTTCTGCTTCTTAACCTTCCCTCCCTTGTTCTCGGGATTTTTTTGGAATGAGAGCAAGTTGTACTTAATCATCCAAAGGAGGTAGAGTATCTGAAACTTAAATATGCTGACCTATAACCTTATTTATACATGAAACATGAAATGCATTATGAATTTTACTTCCCATGGGAAGCTCCAACTCATATGCCACTTCTCCAACCTTTCGAATCACTTTGTAGGGACCATAAAACCTTGGTTTGAGTTTTTATGAACCTTTACCCTTTATGGTGGTTTTTTTTGTAGGGTTGTGTTGTAGCTGCAACCTGTTTCCCAAATTTCTAAAAAAAATTGGACCCTCCTTTTAATTTTATCTTGCCTGGGATTGTTTCAATTCCTGAACTCTATTTTTCCTCTGCTACAAATTTGGATTTTTGAGGTTGAATTAAGATCAATTGTTTTCCTTCATTTCGGAAGTGAATGATCTAAAACTTCCTTTTGTCTAGCTGATGCTTTTGACTGTGGAACTTAAATTTTTGATGATTTCCTTTATCGCTATCGAAATATGGTTGAACAATGGATTGAGGCATTAGTTATCTATGCATTCACCGTTTTGGAAGGTAAACAATGAATGTCATGATGGACAGTCCTGTTTTTCGCCAATGCGTTTTATCGCCCTTGTTTTATATTTTTCAAAACATTATTTTTGAATATCAGCGATTTTGTTTAATCATGGTCGGGGAAATAGTTCTCTACGTAGTCTCCGTTTCGGAGGGCAGATAGCAAACGTCCCGACAGACAATTCTTATCCTTGCCGATTCTGTGGTTTTATTGCTTAAACCTTCTGCTTTTCATTGTTTTTGTTTTTCTTTCTCTGTCGGAACGGTGTTTGACTATTGATTGGAGGGTTAGTACTCTGCGTTGCCGACACGGTGGCAGCATTGAGTTTTTAGTCACTGATACATAGTCCTAAAAGCCTCTGATCACCAATGGTTTTGTGATCCGTAGGGTCCGCAGTCAGTTTGTTATCCACCGTTGCGGCGGTCGATCACGCTATCTTTCCGACCTTTACCACTTAGTGGTTTCGATCGCCGATGATTTTTTGGTTATCGCGAAACCCGTTGTCTATCTACTTTCCACCTTTGCGACTGCATAATGATCTATAGGCCCGATGTTTAGAGGTCCCGCTTGTCGATAGATGTGGAATCCACCGACGCATACACCTTAAAGCTTCCGATCATTGATTCTTTATTTGATCGCGGAAGCTATAGTCAGTATGTCTTCCATCGTTGCGGCTGCTTAGTGAACTAATTGTCCGACATGTAGTCCTTCCTCTCATCAATGCCGATGTTTTTATTGAATAGTGGTTCTGATTTCCGTTGCGGCGGCATTTCACTGACGTTTTTATTTGACCGCGGAATCCTTAGTCTGTTTGTGGCCCGCCGTTGCGGCTGTCTAGTGCACTATCCACCCGACGTCTAGTGATTCCGTTCGTCGATAGTTTTTTTTTTCGATGGGGTTTTCCCGCCGATTTGGTGTGCTTTTACCCTATTTCATGGGCGAAGGAGGTTTTTGATTTTTTATCGATTTGGATATTTCGCGATGAGAACACAGTACAGGGTCTCACATTTAATGATTAGTCTTATTGATAGTGTGGTTCATGTTTTATTGAAAAGTTAGATGATCTTGAATGCAGTCCGGCTTAATGATGATTTTTTCTATTAGGGTTGTGTTTTTAACTACAGACGGGCTTAGAGGATTTTCAAGACACGAACTTGCAGGATTTTCTTTGCCTTACCATTTTTTTATTTTCATGTATTAATACTGTTTATAGTTCATTTTACAGAATGCATGTATTGATACAGTTTTGTGTTACTTTGTTAAACGCTAAAGGGTCTGAAAATCTGCTATGTTCATGACAGGGTGATTGCTTCAAAGAAGATATGTCTAAAATACAAAGCAGAAGGGTGGCAACAAGGAAGGAAGAGGTTGAAGAATGAAGAAGCAGAGATAGGAAAAAGAAGAAGAAAGTGAAGGTCTGAGATCAACAGGATCTAAAAAGGGCCAACGGATTACTGAGTAGAATCGATAGTAGTGGAGGCCCGGGCTTGGGAAAATTTCATCAGCGACCAAGCTGGTCCCTCTTTATAAGAGTGCTATTAAATTTTAATTTAATGTAACGTATTGTAAAAATTATGAGCACTCACTAAAAGACAAAATTTTGGGATTGAATGGTTGGGAGAGCCCAAAGGTCACTGAGGGGCAGCCCAAAGGTTTTGCTTTTTGTATAAATATAGGAGAGTTCGATAAAGAAAAGGAATTTTTCCCAGATATATTTGTGAGAGTATGTTGTAATAAGAACTATTTCCTTTTGCAATAAAGAATTACAAGTTTCATGTTGGAGAAAGCTTGGTGGAATGTTTCAAATGATGTGCTATGGATCTGTTGAATGTGAACTATTTTGTTTTCAGCTTATGTCCATTAACTGTGAGATCATTCTAACTCTTTGAACCTATGTTCATGTTATGAATTCACTCTAGTTTATTCTATGAAATTTCCACTGTGAGTAATGAAGGCTTTTCATAAACAATAAGCTATCTTGTTGTTCATTCTTCTATTAATGTTCATTTGTTCTGAAATAAGTAATAGCTATCTGTGATTTTTCTTAATGCATGCGCAGAAATACGTTACTCATTGATAACTGTTAATTTTTCTCCCTAGGGATAGGTTAGTTAGTTAAATTTACTTTTCTTGTTGTGTGTGATTTAGATGCGAGAGAGTTAAGACGAGAGGTAAGAACCTGCGCATCACATTGTGACTGCTCCTCGTTATCTCTATCAATCTGCATTTTTAGATAGGCACTTGCACATCATACTTAAACACAAAAAACTAAAAATATATACGGTGGACCAGGCTATAACCGGTAAAACCTTTAATTTGTTACTTGACCTACGGTATCCGGACTGTAAACCGAACGGATTCCCCACACCAAACAATAACAGGCTAGTTGGGAATGTTTATTGGGGAGAATACCTAACTGTTGTTACCTATGATTTTCCAGGCCTCAACAGGCTGTAACCTCAAATATACCAAGTCATTCACTTGGAAATGCCTCTCCACTCTATGTTGGTCTGCATATTGTTTTTGTTGATTTTGGGAAACCTGCAAGTTATCTTTCAAAACCTTCAAAATTTCTTGACTTTATTCAATCCAATCCTTAGCCTTTGGAGATCTAATATCACCCAAAATGTGTTCAATAAAAGTGGATGCATATAACCATAAAGTGCTTTTAAAGGAGACATTCCAATGGACATATGAAAAGTAGTATTGTAACAGAACTCAACCAAATGAAACCATTTTATCCATGTTTTTTTATACCCACTAACATAGTTCCTCAAGTAGCCTTAAAACCATTGATTCACCCTCTCTGTTTGGCTATCAATTTCTGGATGATATATTTTTCTAGGTGTCAAAATTTTCCCCACCATTTTGAAGAGTTCTTGCCAAAAAGCGCTTAAAAATCAGTTATCTATGTCACTAAAAATGATCTTAGGAAGCCCATGCAATCTGAAAACTTCTTTAAAAAAAAGTTCAACCACTTATGCAGCAGTGAAAATGGTAGCAACAACAAAGAAATGATCAAATTTAGTGATCCTATCCACCACCACAAATATGAAATCCTTATCAAATACCTTGGGCAAACCAATTATGAAGTCCATGGAAATGCTCTCCATGATTTTTGTTTTGGAATAGGCAAGGAGTGTAAGAGGCCATTTGTATGAGTGTGCTCCACTTTATTTTGATGACATGTGGTCCATTCATTAACATACTTCATAACATCAGCCTTCAATCCTTTCCATGAGAATATTTCGCTCAATCTTCAGTATGTTTTTAAGAAACCGGGGTGACCTGCTAGAGGAGAATCATAAGATTTCTTTAAAATTTTATCCTTCAAACTCAAACTAGGGCTCAAATAGATTATATATTTGTAGTATATGATCCCTTCCAGCACCTTATACCTATCATCATTGTTAGTCCCATCAAAAATTTCACAAGAAAACTTATCCTTGGC
Source organism: Pseudotsuga menziesii (assembly GCA_001517045.1). Taxonomy (NCBI): domain Eukaryota; kingdom Viridiplantae; phylum Streptophyta; class Pinopsida; order Pinales; family Pinaceae; genus Pseudotsuga; species Pseudotsuga menziesii. Next base: position 332,807 of record LPNX010163919.1, read on the forward strand.
ATACTCTACTTCTAATGTGGCTTTCCAATTTTTTGCTACATCCATTAGATAAATAGAAGGTCTTCTAGATAAGGAATCAGCTACAACATTATTTTTTCCCTTCACATATTCAATATCAAAGTCAAATTATTTAATCTTACTCACCCAGTTTTGGTGCCTTTCATTTAGATCCTTTTGAGTGAGGAAGTACCTTAAGCTGTTATGGTCAGTTTTGACCACAAATTTGTTTCCCACCAAGTATTGTCTAAACTTGATCAAAGAATGCATTATGGATAAAATTTCTTTATCATAAATGGATTAAATCTTCTCATGTGGTTGTAGCTTCCTACTCTCAAAATATATTGGGTTTTTTCCTTGTTTTAGGACTACTCCAATGCCTTCTCCTGATGCATCGCATTCCAAGACAAATGGTTTAGAAAAATCAAGCAAGGCTAGAATAGGACAATTGCTTATTACCTCTTTCATTCTTTAGAAATATTTTTCATCCCCTTCATTCCATTGGAAATTATCTTTCTTTTTCAAATCAGTGAGAGGTGAAGTGATTTGGGAAAACCCCTTCACAAACTTTCTATAGTAGGTGCAAATTCCAATGAATCCTCTCAATTCAGTGAGACTTTTGGGAAAAGGCCATTTTGTAATGGCTCTTATTTTCTCCATATCCACCTTCACACCATATTTTCCAATGATGTGTCCAATATACAAGAGCTCTAAAAACCCAAACTCACATTTTCACATCTTAGCAAACAAATATTGATCATGCAAAAAATTTAATACCTCTTCTAGATGATACAAATGCTCCTTCCAAGTTTTACTGTAAATAAGAATGTCATCAAAGAAAACTAGTACAAAATTACAAAGTTTCTTGTGGAAGATATTTTTCATGCATGATTGGAATGTGGCAAGTGCATTTTTCAATCCAAAGGGCAAGGAAACAAACTCAAAGTGACCATAGTGGCATCTGAAAGCAGTCTTGGGTATGTCTTCTTCCCTCATTCGAATTTGATGATAACTAGATCTAAAGTCAATATTTGAGAAGAACTTGGCTCCATGGAGCTCATCCATGAGCTCATAAATCCTTCGGATGGGATATCTGTTATTCATTGTCTTCTTATTCAAGTATATAAAATCAATGCACATCCTTAAAGTTTCATCCTTTTTCTTTACCATAACATCTGAAGAAGCATATGGACTGGAACTAGGCCTTATGAGACCCAACTCCAAAATTTATTTAATGGGCTCCTAAATCTCATCTTGAATCCTTTTTTAGTGTCTATAGGGATGCATTTTGACAGGTTTTGTTCCTATATCTAACTCAATGATATGCTCCACCCCTCTGTTTGGTGGTCTTCCTGGGGGGAGGTCTCCATAACTACTCTATATCCTTAGGAGGCTTGGAAACATCAAAATGAAGTTTATACAATGTAATTAAACATTTATCATCCCATTCTATGTCCCCATTCCTTAATATAGACCTCATACTATGAGAGGACACCACTTTATTTGGGTAAGTGTGCATTCCCCTCAACAAGATGGGTTTCTCTTCCGAATTTGTGAACCTTATTTGAGGGACTTGATAGTTCATTGTATTCTCCCCTAAATAATACAACCATTTTACTCTAAAAACCACATTTGTATCAGCCACATTCACTACATAAAAAATGTCAGTGATAGTATGATTTCCTATTGTAACTTGAAGCTTTGGAATCCATTTAGTGCAACCCATAGAATTGTTAACTGAAATGATGATTGTGAAACCATCAAAATTTTAAACTTGTATCTTTATCCTCTCCACCAAGGCTACATCTATGAATTTATGAGTGGCTCCTCCATCTACTATAATTGTGACCTTTTGGCCTTGTATGTTACCCTTGATCCTCAAGGTGTGGAATCTAGGTACACCTGAGAGTGTTGTAATTTTTCCTGTATCAGGAGTGTGATGTTCTTGTTCTATTGTTTCATACCCCTCTTCTTGGTCTGAAAGTTGTGCTTCCTTCTCCTCCTCTCCCTCTTCGTCGTCTTTAGAAAAAAAAATCAATGTAGCGTGCCTTCCCCTTTACACACTGATGTCTCGGAATCCAAGGTTGGTGGCATGTGAAACATAGCTTCTGTATCCTAAGTTCTTCTTTGCTTGGTCTTCATTTATTTTATTTTTCAAAGGATTCATTTTTCCATGGTTTCAACCCTTCCTTGAACTTGGAATGGAAATTTGGCTTGGGGGGGTATTTGGTTCTTGGAAACACATTCTGCAAATCTCTTGTCAAATTCATGGCATCCTTCAAAGTGGCTGGCTTGTGGGATTTCACGAGCCCTATAAAAGGTTCTATCAATCCTTCAATAAATAGTAAAATCAGCATATCCATAGATACATCAGAAACCATTACTAAAATCTTTTCAAATTCTAACATATATGCTTCAGGAGTTCCTACTTGCTTCAATTGTGCTAGTTATTTGAAAGGAAGTTCAGGCTCTTTCCTCTCAAATCTCTCAATTAATGCATTGGAGAAACCTTCATAGATAAAATATGATCATGTCCCAATGTTATAATACGATGGAACCACCAATCACTATCTTCCACTTCAAGATGTAAAATGGCCATTTTTAATGCATCTTCTTCAACCATAGGATTCAACTGAAAAATACACACTTAATTTTTGCAACCAAGCACTAGAAAACATTTGTGAGGAACCATCAAAGGAAGGAATAGGTACTTTCCCATGGTGTATTAATTCATGATTAAGAGGAGGTGGCCTATTTCCACTTCCTCCTTGCTTAAACTGAAGAGAGGCTCTAATGAGCTGATCGAAAGGTAGGAATTTCCTACATTCCTCACTTAGTTGAAACCAATCATTCATTGCTTCCCTCACATCATAAGTAGTGTAAGGGACTTATTTGGAATCTAAAAACTTAGGTATTTCAGGTCCATTCTGATTCTTGAACTCATGGGGTCATTTATGAGGTCCAATCTTCGAAAAAATGGCTTCCCCATTGGTCTTCTTCTCAACATGAGGTGAACTGCTACTACTCCAAGGTGTTATCTTGCCCCCAAGTTGCTAGACAACAATTCGAACCCTTGCATGAAATGTTTGGTCATGCCATAAACATATGCCTTAATTAATGTTTTAAGGTCTTCATTATTTTATTTTTCATCCATATCTCTTAGTCCTAGTTTTTCCTTAATCTCCGTGTAAAAAGAACTAACTTTGCCACTTCCTTCCCATTCAATGTTAAGGTCTCTGGTATTAGTGTCTAATGGATGGAGATAATAAATGGAAACATTAATATATAAATCTAACAGGTTCTAATATCATTCTTCGATACCAATGTAATGACCCAATTCAAAAATTACAAAGGTAGAATTTTGGGAAACTTTTACTTGACTAGTCTTGACTCTGGGGGATTCGAATGGCACAATAGGGTCTTGAATTTGGTAGGGAATTATATGGGGAGTATTAGGACCAATAAATTGAATCTATGATAACTTTATTACAGGTTATAGGCATCTACAACTTAATTTTGGAACATTGAAAAAATGGTAGAATTACTAGTAATTTATGGTGCAATTCCCCCTAGGGCGTGAGCAGAAATGGCTCTCCAACTCCTATGTGACCCTCAAAAATTGTCAAATAGAGTATGAAGACTATTATTATACTTAATTTACTGTCATTTGGTATGGTTAAAATTTCTTCAACTAAGGTGTAAAGCTTCATATTCGAATGCATAAATTCAGTGATATTTACTTAAGGGGAATGGCATGTAAATGCTCAACTTTGACTCACAAATTGTTTTAATAATGGTTCAGAATGGATTAAAACTAATATATACCATTAAAATCATGTAAATATATCACTAAAATCATATAACATCATATCCAAGTCGCAACATACATCATATATACAACTCCATTGAAATGGGAAATCAACACATGGAAACTAGTCACAACAAAGATTGGCAATGTGGACATTTGCAAACGTATTTCTAATGATTTATTACAGAGAGGATGGGATACATATTGCAGAGACATAAATAATTTACCCATTCTTTGGAATCAACTGGACTCAATGGTGCGCAACCACCATTCACACAAGTGCGACATCATAGAGAAATATGGAAATATTGAAATGGGGATTGAGAGAATGGGAAGAGAGATGGGTCACGAAAAGTAGAAGCCTCCTATATGCAGTAAAAACATTCCATTAATATCCAAATTATATTCATGGTGGCCTCTCCCACATCCAACTTGGATGAGAATCTCACTCCCTCAAAATTGGCTCACTAGCAGGGTAAGTGAGCACTCACTGTGCAATGGACAAGCTAGTGCTTTCCAAAATGCCAAAGGAAAATTATCAAATGATAAAAATCCATTCGCATTCCTCATGAAATATTTTTATAACCCTCCTAAGGTCCTCCAAGGTCCAATTCACTCCCATAGGCTTCCTCCAACTCATCCTTGATGTCTAGTAACCTCCATGACACTTGTCCTTCTCCTCAACGCTTCATCTTCATCCAAATTCGGATTGCTGCCACCAAACCCCAAGTGATACATTTTGGAGTCTATTTTTATCGCTGACATGTAATATTTCAATAGGTCTACAATCAGTCCTACAATCAGGTCTGACTTGTCATAGAATCTTCCAACATTGTTGTCATAAAACACAGAGAATCTCTCTCCAAGTGGCACCTAGTTTCTTCCTAGCCTCTTCCTCTTCTATGGGGAGTTATTCATCTTAACCAATTTGAATGATTAGGCTCATTATATTTCACTTGACACCTCTTCACCTTCCAAGAATGTTCCATTACTCATAATTTCAAATTTGGGGTTAAGTCATGACATGTGTAAGGAGGAATCTAGTCACCCAAGGTCTCCATGAACCTCCAAATGTCCTTATGAAGCAATTCCACTTTATTTTCTCCATATTTATTATTTGTATGACCTAATTTTATGTGTAAATGAAAAACTAAGGTTCTCTTGGGTCCCATGGCTCCCTTATTGCAAGATTTAATGCCTCCTTCCCAACCTAGGGAAGTAGTAGGTGGGTGAAACATTCACAACTAGTAGTCCCATTGGGATGGGGACATGACATCATATGAAAGATATAGATAACCCCCTATCCCACATTTCCTTATATCCCCTTTAGCAGCACCATCAAAATATCCCTAGGGAAGGGACTTGTTAATTTTTTCCTCAACCACCAGTCTAATTTTTATCTGAATATTGTCTTGTGGAAAATATCTCATAATGCCAAGTCTTTGAAATGCATATTGAATCAACAGAATAAACCTATATTCAAAGCAACAATAATTTATGGCATTCCATATACCCCTAAAAACAATCAAAGTAAGGGATCTATAATATTTTACCTCTTCTTTACAAACCCACACCTTTAAGCATTGTTCCACTAAATCCCCTTTCCACAAATTTACCAGATTTAAATTTTTCCCAATTTTAGATAGTCCTAGTATATGTGCACTACACAACCAAATGAAATTTTGATTCTTCAACTTCTTTGCAAAGATAAAATCTATCTGGTCCCTCTCCCCCTTTCCTCCTTAAAACATCCCAGGTGAGTGCTTTAATTGATAGAAAAAAACACATAAAAATATTAGTCTTTAAAGGACACTTAAACTTCCAAATATCCCACCACCACCATATATGTTCAATATCTCTCTGTATTTTATCAACTAATTATAATTGAATTCAGGTGAGTAACTCCTAGTTGGGAATAACACCCAAACCAATGTATCTGCATTCATATTTAATCTGACATTACTAGATTTTAAAATGCCAATATAACCATTCCAATAATTTTTTGCAATATTCACCAGTCCAACATCTTCAGCCTTTAACTAGCCCTGACCACTATAAGTTTTACTCCTCGGATCTGCTATGTTGTTGAGAAATGTAAAACAATGAACCTTAAGATGATCAATAATATTATCATGAAGAGTATGTCTCCGCTTATATCCCACCCGTGAATCTTCTCCCACTCGAACTATTGTACCATCTCCCATATTCTAAGATAGACCATATCCAATCAGATTAAAATCCTAGATAACAGCTTTTCAACAGATAGATATATTCCTACAACCCTTTGTATGACTATGGATCCAATGTTAGGGTTAACAGGGTACTCCCAAAGGACCGAACACCAAGAGCAACCACTTTACACAAATAGATCATAGATCGACACACCGATGTTTGTCATGTGGTTAAAACCCTCGAGAGGGAAACAATCCACGGCCCCAGCCAAATAGCTACTTGGAGAAATTTATTATGCAAAAGAAAGAAAGTTACATGAGCTTCTCATAATCGATCAACTAGCCAAGGACCCTCTATGCTCTTTAAATAGAGATCATAGACCAATTGGGTGTTAAGCCATGGATCAATGGTAGGTATGATCTAAGAGAAGTTGAACCGTCGGATCACTCTATGTCTAGAGCATATCATGATCATCGGATTAGAATATTTACAAATGCATACTAAAGAAACACATTTTTACCTAACGGATATATTACACAAGTTGATCTTAACTAACTCCTAAGTGTCTAAATATCCTAACATCCCCCCTTAAGAACAACTTGGGATAGGATTGAAGGATTTACAAAAGTGACACTATTAGGAGAAGGAAGGAGTCATTAGAGACTATCCCCCCTTAAGGACACATTTCTGAACTCCTAACATAGACCGAAGCTTAGAAAACTTCGCTTCTATAAGAGACTTGGTGAAGATGTCTGCAACTTGATCATCTGTAGGACAATAGAGAACTTCAATAACACTATCATGAACAAGATTTCTGATGAAGTGCATGTGTAGCTCAATGTGTTTGATGCGCTGCTGTAGAACTGGATCTTTGGCAAGCTTGATGGCACTTTGATTGTCGCACCAAAGTGGAGTAGGCTGCTACTGCTCGAATCCAAACTCTGAAAGGATCTATAGAAGCCATAAAGCTTCTTGACTGGCATTAACTGCGGCTCAATATTCTGCTTCTGCTAAAGAAAGAGCAAGAGCTTGTTGCTTCTTACAAGCCCAAGTGACAGGTCCAGATCCCAGACTGAAAACATAACCTATAGTTGAATTTCGATCATCAAGATCGTCGGCCCAATCTGAATCAGTGAAACCAACCAACAAAGGTTTTTCCCCTGTACTGTAATGAATCCCAAACTGAATTGTACCTCGAATATATCGAAGTATTATTTTTGCTGCTTTCCAGTGGCTTTCATGAGGATTTTGCATATAACAGGAAACACGACCAATGGAAAAGGAAAGGTCAGGATGGGAATGAGTCAAGTATAAAAGACTACCAACAAGCTGACGATACAAGGTGGCATCTACTTCAGGGGAAGTACAAGTGGTAGAAAGTTTGACTCCAGACTGGAAAGGAGAAGGGACTGGTTTACAATCTTCCATGTGGAAGCGACAAAGAAGGTCACAAGCATACTTAGACTAGGAAATAAAGATTCCTTCTTTGATTTGCAAGACTTGGAGACCAAGAAAATAATGCAAATGTCCTAAGTCTGACATTTCAAAATTTTGCTTAAGACTGGATTTCACATGGGCTATAAGGTTAGGGTCACTACCAGTAAGGATAAGATCATCAACATAAAGAAAAAGTATGATGAGATGGTTTCCTACTTTCTTGGTATAGACATTGGGGTTAGAATGGAATCTAGAAAAACCAGTGTCAAGGAGAAAGCTATCCATTTTGGCATACCAAGCTCTAGGAGCTTGTTTAAGGCCATATAAGGATTTCTTAAGGAGACAAACAAGGCTAGAGTTATTCTGAACATATCCAGGAGGTTGTTCCATGTAAATTTCCTCATGTAAATCACCATGTAAGAGGGCAGACTTAACATCCATTTGATGGACTTCCCAGTTATGTAAGGCTGCAAGGGAAAGAACAAGGCAGATGGAGTTCATTTTGGCTACAGGGGCAAAGGTTTCATTGTATTCAATCCCTTCCACTTGGGAAAAACATTTGGCAACTAACCTTGCCTTAAGTCTTTCAACGCTTCCATCTAATGCATACTTAGTTCTGTAGACCCATTTACATCTGACAAGTTTTCTTCCTTTTGGAAGAGGAACAAGATCCCAAGTATCGTTCGCCATTAAGGAACGATATTCTTCATCCATAGCTGCATCCCAATCTGGATTTCTTAAAGCTTCTGCAAAAGTTTCTGGATCATGATTCTCGGAAACTTGAGCCAAAAGAGAAGAGGCTCACTGAAACTGAGAACGTGTTCAACCTTGATCTCTAGGATCACCGGCAAGATCACCAGCTGCTTCACATGTTGAACGGACCCATCGAGGAAGTATTGGTGCTGGTGCAATTGGAGGAACATGAGCAAGAGGAGGTGGATTTTCATCCTCACTGTCATCATCAGAAACTGGAGTTGGAAACCTGTCAAGGAAGCTGGAAGCAGAATAATAATAAGGCACAATCACCGAATCAGGCTCGTAGGCCAAAGATGGCACACCCGCCAAGTTAGGCTTGTAGGCCAAGAGATTTTCATCAAATTTAACATCTCTTCTAATGATTATATCATGAGAATGTGGCTGAAGAAGTCTATAACCTTTTACATCTTCAGAATATCCAACAAATATGCACTTTTCACTTTTAGGCTGTAATGCTTTTCATTTTTCATCAGGAATGTGAGCCCATGCTTCACAACCAAACACACGAAAGTGACTTACATCTGGTTTAATTTTACTCGATGCTTCTTTCGGTGTTATACCTTGTAAAACTTTAGTGGGAGTGTGATTAACTATGTAATTTGCACAATTTATGGCCTCAGCCCAATATTGAAGACTTAGTCCCTTAGATTGGATCATACAATTAGCCATTTCTTTTAAAGTGCGGTTCTTCCGTTCAGCTACACCATTTTGTTGAGGTGTATATGGAACAGTGTGTTGTTGTTGGATTCCTTGTTCAGTGCAGAAAGTAGTGAACTTGTTGTTAACATATTCTCCTCCATTTTCAGATCTTAACTTAATAATTTGATGACCAGATTGTTTTTCAACAAGGGCCTTGTAGGCCAAGAACATGTTAAATGCTTCACTCTTAAGTTTTAGGAAGTAAACCCAAGTGCGTCTGGAGTAGTCATAAATGAAGGTTAAGAAATATTTGAAACCAGAAAAGGAAGCAGATGGAAGAGGGCCACACAAGCCACTATGCACAAGCTCCAAGGGAACCGAGGCGTGCCAAGAGGCACATTTGTCAAAACTGTCACGATGATGTTTTTCGAGTACACAATCGGAAAAAACACCATCCTTGCAAGATACCATCGGAAGACCAGTCACCATATTCTCTTTACATAGTTGTTGCAATGAGCGATAATTTAAGTGACCAAATCGCTCATGCCAAAGTTTGCTCAAGTTATCACTGTGAGCAACAAAAACTGAAGGAAAAGGTGATGACCCAAGGTTGTTAAATTTGTACAACCTGGTATTATCATCAACAGTTCCAGTATCAAGGACATTTTGAGTATTTTTAAAATCATTGATTACAACTTGGTGAGGTGTAAAGGTCACAGTTTTACCTTCACCTGAATGAGTAATTTGATAGACTGATAACAAATTGCAGGAAAGTTTTGCAACACATGGTACATCACTGAAATGACCATTTTCTACTGGAATGGTTCTATATCCTACAACACTTAGAGATCTATCATCACCAACAAATATTTCTTTGGTGTTACATTCATGCATAGTAGAAAACATGGCTTTATCCTTAGCCATATGATAAGATGCTCCAGAATCAATGAGCGATTCAATTGAAGTAGAAGAAGAAGATGTAGTATAAGAGTAACCAGAAGCACAAAGGGCATGCCCATGAGAGTTATATTTCGAAGATGAATCTAAGCTGATGTGGTGCCTCTTCATTGCTGCTTCTAAGGCTGCCATCTTCTTAAAACACTTAGATTCATCATGATTATCTTTTCCACAAAAATTGTAATGATGCTCAGTCTTCTTTCCTTTTTGCTTGGATCCTTTGTCATTTTTTAAAGAAGGAGCTAACTGAAAGGGTTTGGGACCCTTGTTGTTTTGCTTATTATTGTGAAAATTTTGTTTCTTGGGAGGCTTGGACTTTTCTTTTTGTTGGGACAATAAGGCTTTCCCACATGTATCTGCATTGTTAATTATTCGAAGATGAATGAGCTTATCTTGCTCTCTAATTAAGGAATCACAAAAGGATTCAAGGCTAGGCTCTTGATAGCTAGTTGTAGTCAAGGAATATTTCATGGAGTAGAATGTATATACAAAAACAGAATATGCAGGTACAAGTTTGGATAGAATATGATAAATACATTGTTTGTCTTCTTTCTTAATCTTGCATTCTGCACATAAGAGTCTAAGAGTTTTATACTTAGATAAATAGTCTTGAATGCATGAAAAATCATTTGGATTCAAGGAAATCAACTCATTCTCGAGTTGATGACCCCAAATTTCATTGTGTTTACCAAACACAAATTCCAACTTTTCCCAAGCTTTATCAGGTTCATCAATGTCAGATATGTGGAATCGCAAATCAATAGAGATTGACATCCCAATCAATCCACGAGCTTCATCACATCTATTTGTCTATTTAATTTTCTTATCAGCATCAGTGGGTTCTATTTTTTTCCCTGAGGTTATCCTGAAAAGTCCCCTACTTCGTAGAACATCTTCCATACAAGATTTCCATGAGAAATAGTTAGAACTTGTAAGTATAATATCATAAGGGGCGACCATACTGTAAAATAATGGCTGAAAGAACATAAACTAACTATATGGATGCAAAGAGCTTGAAAAAATATATGGTTTTAAAAAACAGCACTTAAAACGGATTTTGGATGATGAAGTTATGCTTGATTAAAGAAAAAGTTGAAGATGTCCCCAATAGTGATGTGGCAGATATTAACTTGACCAACAAAAAAAAAGAACCCCCCTCTTCCCAAAATCAACCTTTGACAATCACTTTTACAATAAAGTTGCTTTGAAGTGAATCACTTTTGTAGAATAAGTGATGTTCACTTTTACAATAATGTACTTTTAAATAGTGCGGCAATAAATTAAAAGACTTAAGTGACTCACTTTTATTTTATTTTATTTATGTGAGATGCACTTTTACAATAAAGTAACTTGAAAATAGAAATTGCATGCACTAAAAAGTAGCTTGATAAGACTTGAACTCAAGACTTATCAAGGTGTAAAGGAATTTTGGACCAAGTGAGCTAAGTTTAAAAGGTACATAAAAGTATGGAAAGAGGAAGGTGGCTTCTTCTTCCTTTTTTTTTTTTACTCTTCTCTCTCGTTTTCCGTGCTTGCTTTCTTTTCCTGCAAATCACAAAAAAAAAAACGAAAAACAAAAACAAAAAAACATTTTCCACACAATGGGGTTAGAGCTTGGTTAGCTTACCCGAAAAGTCTACGTTTTCAAGTTTTTTCGTTGTTTCTGATTTGCCGTGATCGCACAAGGTGCACGGCAAAGACCATACGTAGCCGAGAAGACAAGAAAAAAAATTTCCCTTACTGTTTCTGATTCACCGCGATTGCGCAAGGTGCACAGCAAAGAGCATACGCAGTCAGGGAAAACAACAATCTGAGAATAAAACAAAAAACATCTAATAATAAACTGATAAAATATGAGAGATTTAAAAAAAACAAATCCGTCACTGTAACATTATACCTTCAGATTTGCCGAAATGGGTGTTTCTGGAGCAAACGGAAACGATTTTCAGTGAAACGAAAACTATTTCCCAATGGAAACGGCACTTCGGATGCAATTCAACAACTCCCATAGGCCAAAAATGCACAAAAAATCTAGAACCAGAAACCCTTTCAAAGTTTCGGCAACACCGGTTCTAGATCTTGATCAAAATGAAAAGCGGCTCTTCATAAAAGCTCTGATACCATGTTAGGGTTAACAGGGTACTCCTAAAGGACTAAACATGAAGAGAAACCACTTTACGCAAATAGATCACATATCAACACACCGATGTTTGTCACGTGGTTAAAACCCTCGAGAGGGAAACAGTCCACGGCCCCAGCCAAATAGCTACTTGGAGCAATTTATTATGCAAAAGAAAGAAAGTTACATGAGCTTATCATAATCAATCAACTAGCCAAGGACCCTCTATGCTCTTTAAATAGAGATCATAGACCAATCGGGTGTTAAGCCACGGATCAATGGTAGGTATGATCTAAGAGAAGTTGAACTGTCAGATCACTCTATGTCTAGAACATATCGTGACCGTCGGATTAGAATATTTACAAATGCATACTAAAGAAACACATTTTTACCTAATGGATATATTACACAAGTTGATCTTAACTAACTCCTAAGTGTCTAAATATCCTAACATCCAATCCACCATAGACATAGGAGAAATGTACTTGTAAACAACAATCTGAACCCATAACCTTGTGCCTTGTAATATTTCTGATACACATTTTGCAATGAGAGCTTTTGAATACAAAGTTGGAACCCTTATCCCCCAACCACCACAATTTTTTGGTAAAGCTAGCATTTTCCACTTAATCCTAAACAAACCCTATTGATTTTGTCTCATATACCACAAGAATCTAAAACACATATTCCTAATCTTTTTAATAAGACCACCAAGTATCTAGAAATACATCCAGTATATTGGAATTACTTCTAAAACAGTTTTGACCAAGACCAACTTCCCACCTTTTGACAACCATCTGTAGCTCCAATTTTTTATCCTTCCTTCGCATTTTGAAACAAGCCAATCCCAATCCTTATTAACATAAAAAGTAGGCTTTAGTATAAATACCAAGTATTCCAAACCATCTTCAAGCAGGTCAACCAAGTATGGAAACAAGTTGCCAATAAAACTCACATCCATATCCTATAGACTAGCCATTAAAAGTTTAATTTTTCCATCATTTACCTTCATTCCAGTAGCCCTGCAAAAACTAATTAAGATTTTATACAATCTTTCCAAATCATTTCAAGAGCCATCTAAGAAACATATAACATCATCGACAAATAAAACACTAGTTATTATGAGCTTATCTTCAAGTTTTATCCCTGCTAAATCACCTTTGAATCGAGCAGCAGTATATCCCTTCCTAATCCTTCAACCATAATAAGGAAGAGAAGTGGAGCTAAACGAAATCCTTGTTGGATACCTCGGCCAGTCCTGAAGAACTTTGAAGTAGATCCATTTGTAAGTATAGAAAAACATATAGAAGAAAGGCACAGCATCTCCTAAGATATGAATAGGACAACAAAACCCATATGTGAAAGAACAATCCTTAAATACACCCAACTCACCCTATCATAAGCCTTTGATAAATCATTTTTTTCACTACATCTTTTAGTTTCTTACTTTTTATAGTATGCATACCTTCCTTAACAATGCCCACAACCTCATGAATCTGGCAACTTGGAAGAAACCCAAACTGCTCTCCAGAAATGAAGTTACTTAAAACCTTCTTAATTATTGTGGATAAAAATTTTCCAATAATCTTATATATATGCAATTGCACAACAAGATCGGTCTAAAATCCTCAAAAAACTTTGGAGAATCAATTTTAGGTATTAAAGCTATAAAATTCGAGTTAAAAGCAGCTGAGACTTTCCCAATAGATCTAGATTATTCAATTACCTATAGTAAATCCTGATCTAACACATCAAAGAGCCCAATAAAAAATTCCACTTGATGTCCATCCCAACCAGGACTTTTATCTTTTTTAAATTGAGCCAATATATCTTCAAGTTCATTTAGGGTCACTTCCTCCATTATCATTTCATTTTCCTCTTCAGTGATAAAAAGATGGGAAGTTCTGAGCTATATTCATGATATTTGTTAAAGTTATGTTCATTTCATCTATTAAAAGGTTCTTAAAATGATTAATGCACTCCCTTGCAATGTCTTCAAAACCTTCAACATCTTCACCATTATCATAAATGATCTTCCAGATAGAATTTATATTTTTCCAATAATTTACAAAATGATTAAAGAATTTCATGTTCTTGTCACTACTAGACAGCCACAGAGCTATGATTTTGTCTAGATTCAGATTCATGATATAAAAAAATATTTATTTTGCAACCTTCCAATGATATCAATTCTTCTTTTTCCTCTTCAGAAAAGAACCTAAAACCAACATCATTAAATTTTTCCACCATCAGATTCTCAATAACTTTTAGATCTTTGTCTTTCGATTCCTTTTTCCTGATAGACCAATTGATAGACAACTCTTTCATCCTTTATTAGGTTTCTAGCAAAATGCTCTGAGGGAGACTCCTAGGAGGAATCTTCATAAACTTTCAAATTCTCTTTAAGCATATTAACAATCCCTTCATCCAATAATCAATTTGCATTGAATTTGAACGGACAAGGAGGCTTCCTACTACCATATTTTACCTCAAAAAGCACAGGATAATGATTAGAGTCTCCACCTTGACCCACCCACTACCTAAATCTAAACAAATTCTCCATTAAATTTTCATATACAAGAACCCTATCCAACCTTTTACCAATTCTGGCATAACCAGTCCTCTTGTTTGTCCAAGTCGGGTTCAATTTAATCTTCTTAATATCCAAAATACCTTCATCTTTCAACTTCCTTACAAGATAATCAGATAGATTATCAATATGAGCAGTAGGTCCCCACACCTCAGACAACCCCAAACATAAATCAAAATGCCCTCCCATTATCAAGTTCTTCTTCTTGCTAATACACCCCAACAAGAACATGTTTTCCCAAAAGATATCTCTATCATGATACATACCATAAATGATAACAAAACATAATTACATCCCTAATTCATTAGAATAAGGGAAATACCAATACCATAATTTACAACCTAATCATTTTTTACCTAAAAACAATTGACTCTCCAACCAATAATCAAACCTCTTGATTATCTCTTAGCATCAACAAACTCAAAATTCCATCCCCTACCAACTTCAATAACTCTATATATATCTATAAATTTAAATATATATCTATAAGTAATACAATTGAATATTAATAAAATGATATACTTATTCATTAATTATAAATTAAGTAATTTTAATTTTTACATATAAAGGTAAAGTTTGCATTTTAATTTTATTTTTGAAGAAGATTGTATAATTTTTGTGGTGAGTTTTAGTAGTTGATTTTTTGTTTGAAGATGTATTTTCTTTTAGATGGCTTTACTTTCTTTTATAGATATGTATGGGTTAGTTGTTTGGTCTGGCTAAGTGTAGTGTGGTAGGTGTGATTTTTGTGTTGTTGAGCTTCGGGTGGTGATACTAGTTTCTTCTAGAAGTTATGGTGACAAAATGGTAGATAATTCAATTTGAAAAAATATGTAAGTCTTTATGTATACTTTGATTCAATCTTATACATAAGAAGCATAAAATCTCTTTTTCAAGTGAAATTAAAAATACACATTTAAATATCTTTTAATATATTTGAAAATGGGTTTTTAAATAAAATATATTTTTAGAATGTTATAGAGAGAAAGTGTGGGGTTTATTTACTAATTTTGAAATTTTTGAATAGTATCAGGAGAGTTATTAATGATACTATCATTAATAGGTTTATTTAAGGATCATCATTAATAGGTTTATTTAAGGATTCTTAGTTTTGTTTTTAAATGCAATTTGAAAGTTAGTGTAATAATCAACTTTGGAATATATGTTAGTGGTGAATTTTGATATTTTAAAAATATAATGGTTTTTATTTATCAATTTTTTAATTTTAAAATTTTAACATGAGACTTATTTATTATAACAAATGTATTTCTTGCGAAGGATTACTTAGTATTATTTTTAAATGTAATTATGATAACTAGTACAAGAATTAACATTAGGATACATGTTATAAGTGAAATTTGATTTTTATGGATTTTTTTTCTAAAAGTGGAAAAACCTATTATAATTTAGTTGTTAAATTGGTATTGAGGACAAATATTACTTACTACTATTTATGAATGTGCATTGTCTCATCATTGTTATTTAAGGAAAACTACACGACTTAAAATAAACCATTAGTGCTCTGTAAGGGAGTGGACTTCTACTTCTGCAAAATGTCTATGTTGTTTCGTTTGTTAACATGTTTGTTTACATCTAAGGAAGAAAAGATATTAGCTAATCATAAATCATTTTAGGTCTTACTCCATGAACAAATAATGAAAACAATTTACCAATCCAACAAATATGTTTAATAAATCATAATCTTTATTAATATATTTATATTTTTCATAATTAATTTTATTGTAAGTTATTATTTAAAGAACTATATTTTTAAGTATTTAGGATTTCACTAATGAAAATAGAATAAATACTAAAAGGATAATGAAATCCATCAGAAACATGATAACAGCTACTACTACTACTACTAATACTGCAACAACAACAACAACAACCACATATTTTAATAGTGGTCCTCTTATACATTCTTATTTTATAATCTACAGTCTTTCTAGCCCCAAAAGTTACCCTGCATCAAATCAATAAGATGATGAGAAAATTCCTATAGAAAGGAGGAAAGAACAACAAGCAAAAGTTTCATTTGGTTAATTGAACAATGATTAAAAACCCAATAACATCAAGTGGAATCTAGGTAAGATATCCTCAGCTAGTTAATCTTGCATTGAGAAATACATTTGTGTGGAGGCTCATTATCATAGAGAAAGACTGGGTTAAACAATTTTTTAGCATAAAATATCTAGGAGGAAGAAGTCTAAGAGGACTTGAAAAAAAATTGTCGAATGGACACTGCACTCACTTCGGGAATCTATTTGTAGCTTCTTGGGATTTCTTTAAATAGGACCTATAATGGGTCCCATGCAATGGGAAGAAAATCAATATATGGACTAATAAAATACTCTCAAAGACTACAATGCAAACTCATAACGACCTTCAATACCCTCAAATATTGATGCAAGAGAACAAAATAAAGGGATTGTGGGACCTCAACTAATGGGAAGAGGGGATTGATAATTGAAGTGGTTGGTGAATCCTTCATGTTCCTCCTGCCTCCAAAATGATTATTCAATGCTCCTTCAACTCCTGACAAGGGCATCTCCAATAAACCAAAACAAACCTGACAGCAAATGATGGGGAGCTTCAAGTTCTTACTCGATGTCAAAAGCATATGTTCTTTAATAAATAAAAAACAAAGAATCCCTCCTAGATTCTCCTTATGGAAAAAAATATGGAAAACAACCGGGTTTCCCAAAATGAATGTCTTATGTTTTCTTTTGCCTCATGGAAAAATTCTCACTAGGGAGAAACTAGAAAAGAGAGCTATACAAGGACCCTCCCAGTGTCCTTTATGTTCCAAATCAAAATAAATGATGGTACATCTCTTCCTAGAATTCCAATTTGCTTCAGAAGTTCGGAGCATTGCACTTGGAAAAATGGGATATAGAGACCTCATCCCTCACACCATCTGAGACGTGTTCTCCTCTTAGGTTGTTCATTTCATGAAAAAATACAAGGCCAAGTCTCTTATTCAATAATCCTAGTTGAATCTTCCAAAATTTATCAATTGGAAAATATGGATGGCAAGGAATAAGCGAATATTTCATAATTTCCAAATGGACCCTTCTTTGTTGATATCCAAGATAAATCCATACTATTTTAATGTTTATCACAAGCTCAACTAGAAAATACAGATCCTTTGGAACATGACGAATTTGAATGGATGACAAGAATTGGAGATGCTCAAGGACTTTTTCCTTATTTCCAAGGGACGGGAATACACCTCATTAGAAACTTAGAGTAACAAAATAAGATTCAATGAGATCAAGAAGAATTCAAGAGAATTTCTGCCTTCAATTTGATGGAGCTTTGAAAGGGAATCCAAGGGTGGCAGGAAGGGATGGGGGGTTAATTTTTAACCCCAAGGGACATATAATAATGAGATGTGGATGGGGATTAGGGATAACAAAAAATAATCATGTGAAGGCTTTGTCTTTATATCAAGGATGAAAAATTTTGAAACGACAGGGAATTTTCTCTGTACTCATAATGGGGGGTTCTTCAATTATTATAAAGTATTTAAGTACCAGTACCATTCCAAAATATCTTACTCTAAAGTGGATATTGGAAAGAATTAGAGGAAATATAGAGAATATGGACGAGGTTCAAGTCAAGCATATTCTCCCAAAGTTAAACTTTGAAGCAGACCAAGAGGAATTAAAGCCATGACTCAACAAGTGGCGTGGCTAGAGAGATCAAGGGAAAATCCATGGTGGGAACTAGTCTCATAGGAACTAATCCAACAACAACATGACCAATGATAATCAAAAAATGGCAAGGTTCCTAAAGGAAAGAAACTTCATTGCTTTACACATGGATAAGGTAGAGCTCTTCAATATAGTGAAAAAAATCACATGTTGTCTTGCATTATTAGTAGGCATGTATAAAAATAGTTATGTGGATGATAGCAAGAGTTATCGAGCTACTAATATGGATAGAAACATTGGTCTTTTTGTAAATATCATGTCAAGGATATATTTTGCAAACTTTAACCAATGGCCTCATTTTGTAGTCTTTTTACTACTTGGGAAACCCAACATCCTTTTATTAATGAAAATTTATACCTCCATGTAAAAGAAAATTAAAAACCAAATAATCATGAGCTTGTAAATAGTACTGAGATGATATTTGGAAAGGATGAAATATCCAAAGTAATGAATCAATCATAGTCTATGGTAGCACGTCATCTAAGGTAAGAATCTCATCCCAGAGAGAGTGTATGTTAGAACATTCACTTGGAATGACTGGGGCAAGAATAGGCCCTAATGCACCCATTGGGTAAATCACATATTCATCTGCTGGAACCAAGTCCCAAGAATGAAATAATGAATGCAAAGGCTCTTTCCTAATAGAATATTGATGCATGGGACACAAGGCCACATAATTTACTAGTGGTAGGGTAGTTTCTACTGAAACACTAGAAACAAAAAAAGGGGACACTTGGTCTAAAGTTGGGTAAATGTATGGATCAATAAATGCAAGTTGATCAATAGTGATAATGCTTCCATTGTGAGTAAAATGCATCACACGAAAGAACATAGACACCACAACACTCATAACATCTATGTAATCATGTCGAAGTATCATATGGAAGTCTAATGGGCCTTCCATAATATTAAAATTGACTAAGATAATCTTCCCGCCTAACGAAATAGGAAATTGAGGAAGCAGCCACAAGGGTTCACTAGATTTTCCATCAAAGGCCAACAGTGGATTGGAAACTCACACAAGTTTTGGAGAGCCCAAATCTATCCAAGAATATGCAGATAAAATACTAACATGGGATCCTTCATCTATAAAGCATTGGAAAACCATCTGAGTTTTAACTTGAACCCTTATTTGGAATGGTGTAGAAGAAGGAAGGTGAGGCTTGTCTAAACTATTCCAATAAAAAAACTATGCTAGAGCTTAAAGGGATCCCACTTGAAGTCAATGGAGTGACCACGTTTTCTAAAGTTTATAGACTAGAAGTCATGAAAAAATGAGTAGTAGACAAATCAATCTCTAAAGGAAAACTGGGATCGACTGAGGATTTCATTGGTTCAACCACTTCAATCTAAACACTCTTTGAGGGAATTTTGGGATCATTTGAACATTTTTCAACTCTATCACTTAATCAATTAAAGGTTGAATGTGCTACTAGCAAACCCTAGGTTTCTCAAGAGAAAAATATCCTTGAGACAAGGTCCACACTCTTTGTGCTTCTGGAATAGAATGGTACATATGAGCAAGGCGACCTCCATTGAAAATATTACAAATTAACTTAGGATTGCATCCTATTGTATAGGTTTCTCTATAGTGTCAATACCCCAAACATGACTTGCATTTATTGGGTGTTTTCTCCCAGCATGACTTGTAGTGGTATGTTTCTTGCCCCGAACATGACTTGTAGTTGTTAGTTGCTTCTCTATAGTATGACTTGTGGTGACTGGAGAATTTCCCCTAGAATGACCTGCATTAGTTGTGTAAATACCCCCAACATGAATTGCATTGGATTGTGTCAATTTGCCTTATATTCATATCTTCTTCTTCTTCTTTCTATTTCTATTTCTCTTAAACTTTTGATTATTAGGACGAGGAGTAAAATATTTCACTAGCTATGAAGACAAGGGGTTTTGACTCTCTTGACATAAGTGTTAGGAGCATTTGAAAAATTCAAAGTGGAAAGAAACCAAATTAGTAGCCCCATGTAGAATCCAAGAAGATTCAAGGTGGACATGAAGGGGACACCAACGCTTCCAAAGAAATGAAAAATATAAGGATCCCCTTGCATAGGGGTCCTTTGGTTGATAAAATGAGGATATTTATCCATAAAATTCAATTCAAAATATAAGAATGTCTCTAATTCCTTTTAATGGGCCAAAATATTACAATCAACACACTCCTATAAAATACTATATAAGATATAACTAAGCAAACTCACTCTCTCAAAAATCAAACTAGGGTGGTTAATTCCTGATTTCAATCAATGAAGAGCAAACATGGGCCTTCCACCAAAGGTCAACCTTGGATGGTGAGTACACAGGTCCAACTAATAAATGTGTTAGATATATTATGGTAACCCTCATGCAACAATCACCCTCTATAATATAGACGTCCTCCAAGGGAGATGAGGTGTATGTTATGCACTATCTATGGTACCACAAGAACTTCCCACTTGTAGTCACCTAGGAGAAAACCAAGGAAAGGAAACTAAGTATACCACTTCACAATAAAATACTAGAGAGGAAACTCATTAGTCAATATTATGCATATGGGTAGGAAATGTAATACCAAGTCCTCATCTTGAGACTCTAGAGAAAAGTGGTGTCACCTCGAGTACTTGTCACGTCAATCTAAATCCCTCATACATGTTGTAATCCCACCACACAAGTGAAGACGGTATATTTTTTTCCACTTGCTTAGCTTGATCGTAGTGCTTGACACATGTGTTAGATGTGCTTTCTTGGCAAGTGTTGCATGTTACTAGTGAATTCTTCCTCTCTTTAATCAAATCCTAGTTGTGTTTTATGTTCCCTTGGAAAATTTATTCTCTACACCTACAATCAAGTCCCTAGAACCTATACTACTATTGGATTTATATCAAAATAAAAAAATAAAAAAAGTCTATTTAATTTTAGTTATGTTACTTTTAAAGGTTGTTCATACTCCAGGAACTAGGTGAGCATTAAATAATGTTTAGAGACATATAACAATATGAACGAATGAGAACATTCACTAGATTCAAAATTGACACTTATTCTTCGATGAATTTAGGTTTATATCTAGATTCTAAGAACAAATTTTCAAAATCACTATGCAATGAAAATATACTCCTTTATTTTTTCTTTTTAGAAGCAAAAATTGTGAAAATTAAGCTCAGTCTTAGCACAATTGAACTCACAAAAATTGCTAAACAATATGCGTAGATTTCACTCAAAATTGGAGATTGAATTGGTGCATAAAACTAACTTGAATTGAATAAGTGTACACAAGACAACCTTAGCAATAGCATGGATATCGGAATATATAATTAAATCAGGAATTTGAGAGACTTGTTAGGATTAATTAATCCTCCTCTGTCCAATATAGCCTATTTGGTCATTTTTCCTAACTTAGGGAGTTACTATTACTGTACTAGAGTGTGGGGAACACACCTAGAGGTTATCTACCACTTACTGCATGTGAATGCATGAGTTTATGTGCTTATGGGAGCAATCCCTACATTACAGGATCCCACTATGAGTGCCACCTGCAGCCTCCATCAGTTGGTTGTGGTAGGTAAGCAATTATGTTGAGTTAACCTCTAGTTACAATCAGTTAGATCACTTTCAGTTACCCTAGCGCCAATTTTTCATGCATGAAGAGAGAGTGGCACCTTTTTTCCACCTGCCCCATAATTTAACTAATTGTAGACTAATTTAGACATCCGGAATTAGACTAGTGAGCTCCACCAGTGATTTAGACACGCTAAGTTAGCTAATCAGTTAGTTAGAACTGATAGATTTGAATCCTATATTTAGCATTCGAATTCTATTTATTGTATAATAATTTGTTGTCCTAAGTATTGAGTGGGTTTACAATATTCTAATGCCCCCCTTTAAGTTTGAATTTATGATGGGATATCTGAAATAATCAGAAATATATATGCATATAGGACCCAGCAACAAGGCTATGGTCACCCTTTACAATTATTTTTGTCCAGTGAAGTGAGGAAAGAGGCAAAACTGCAAGGGGAAAATCCTACCTCAATAAAGGACGAGACACAAAATGAAAAACATGTCTTCATTATGTATTTTTCTTCACTTGAATGAGCTGACTGAACTACTTCTTGAGAATAACTTAATGAAGAAGTTGTCAACTCCGTGATCATGTGCTAGAGTGTAGTATCTGCAAGAAAGAAGAGGAGAGACTCCTTGTATCCCACCATCTAATGGTGGAGGATCATTATTTGAATGATTGTTTCTTCTAACACACTCTAATATGAAAACACAGTCTAAAAAAGAAAAGAGATTTGTGCATACTCCTTCCCAAAGAATAGAAAAATCAATACAATCAGTAACACAATCAGTTCCTTGTATAGCTGCAAAATGGTGAAGTGGACCATGTATCTTCTTTTGAAACTGTTGTAGCACCTTCCCAATTCTGAAATGAGGCTGAAGTGACTCTAAAATATCAGAAATGTTATCATATGGAGAAGAAAATACCAAAGGTATAGTGTATCCATGAGTATATAGGGCCAAAGTAGGAAAAGGATGAGCAACTGGGGAAAACTGATCAATGTGTAAATCTGAATGATGGATGGATTTGAGATATGAACCATAGTTTTTTTATATAAGACCCAAACATGTGTAAAATAATTCCAAATATGACTAATTTCATTGATAAACAACCAGTGAAAAATAGACAAGACTTGAAACCATTAGATATAAGTAACACTGCATAGGAGACCAATAAGGAATCAACTAGTGAACTTGGGGTTTGTATAGCCTTAGGAGTATCCAAATGTATGGATGATGTTATAACACGTATATAATCATGCAAAATTGAATCTAAATCATATTCATAATCATTTGAATGGAGTGAGGAAGAGCTGGACAAAGACAAGTCAAGATGTAGTGAAAAAACACATTCATTGGGAGATGGATCTAGTAGAATGAATGGTTCTTTATCCAAGAAATACATTGAGATTTATGGTTCTGATATATCAGAAAGTGAATCTATATCATATATATGAGAAATATAAATCAAGGCATAGTTCATATTGTTAGGATATTTAGACACTTAGGAGTTAGTTAAGATCAACTTGTGTAATATATCTGTTAGGTAAAAGTGTGTTTATTTAGTATGCATTAGTATAAAGCCATATGGCTAAGGATAAAGCCATGTTTTCTACTATCCATGAATATAACACCAAAGAAATATTTGTTGTTGATGATAGATCTCTAAGTGTTGTAGGATTTGGAACCATTCCAGTAGAAAATGGTCATTTCAATGATGTACTATGTGTTTCAAAAATTTCCTGCAATTTGTTATCAATCTATCAAATCATTAGAGAGAATTTGAGGTCAAAAATGGGCCTCCTAAGAGATGTACTACAAAAATATAAGATATATTAAAATATTAGGAGTTAGGAGTTTTATGGGGTAGGTATATATGACAACTCATCTCCTACACTACTTTTTATGCACAATATAAATAACCATGGTTGAGTTATTTTTCTAAATTAACTATAAATAAAATTAATAAAATAACTCTATAATGATGTGACTAAGATCCATTGTAAATTCCCAAAAAATTATTGTCCTTTAGCATTTATTTGTATTAAACTTGTAAATAAAATTAAACAAAAATGAATTTCATTTATATGCATAACTAACATATTTTTTTCATA
>LPNX010163919.1:357492-373392 GCA_001517045.1 Pseudotsuga menziesii
CCAGTTTCTGATTATGACATTGAGGATGAAAATCCACCTCTACCTGCTCATGTTCCTCCAATTGCACCAGCACCAATACTTCCTCGATGGGTCCGTTCAACATGTGAAGCAGTTGGTGATCTTGCCGGTGATCCTAGAGATCAACATCGAACACGTTCTCAATTTCAGCGAGCCTCTTCTCTTTTGGCTCAAGTTTTCGAGAATCATGATCCAAAAACTTTTGCAAAAGCTTCAGGAAATCCATATTGTGATGCAACTATAGATGAAGAATATCATTCCTTAATGGCAAACGATACTTGGGATCTTGTTCCTCTTCCAAAAGGAAGAAAACTTGTCAGATGTAAATGGTTCTATAGAACTAAGTATGCATCAGATGGAAGTGTTGAAAGACTTAAGGCAAGGTTAGTTGCCAAAGGTTTTTCCCAAGTGGAAGGGATTGACTACAATGAAACCTTTACCCCTATAGCCAAAATTAACTCCATCCGCCTTGTTCTTTCCCTTGCAGCCTTACATAACTGGGAATTCCATCAAATGGATGTCAATTCTTCCTTCTTACATGGTGATTTACATGAGGAAATTTACATGGAACAACCTCCTGGATATGTTCAGAATAATTCTAGCCTTGTTTGTCTCCTTAAGAAATCCTTATACGGCCTTAAGCAAGCTCCTAGAGCTTGGTATGCCAAAATGGATAGCTTTCTCCTTGATACTGGTTTTTCTAGATGCCATTGTGACCCCAATGTCTATACCAAGAAAGTAGGAAACCATTTCATCATACTTGTTATTTATGTTGATGATATTATCCTTACTGGTAGTGAACCTAACCTTATAATCCATGTGAAATCTAGTCTTAAGCAAAATTTTGAAATGTCTGACTTAGGACATTTGCATTATTTTCTTGGTCTCTAAGTCTTGCAAACCAAAGAAGGAATCTTTCTTTCCCATTCTAAGTATGCTTGTGACCTTCTTCGTCGCTTCCACATGGAAGATTGTAAACCAGCCCCTTCTCCCTTCCAGTCTAGAGTCAAACTTTCAGCCACTTGTACCTCCTCTGAAGTAGATGCCACCTTGTATCGTCAGCTTGTTGGTAGTCTTTTATACTTGATTCATTCATGTCTTGACCTTTCCTTTGCCGTTGGTCGTGTTGCCCGTTATATGCAAACTCCTCATGAAAGTCACAGGAAAGCAGCAAAAAGAATACTTCGATATATTCGAGGTACAATTCAGTTTGGGATTCATTACAGTACAGGGGGGGAACCTTTGTTGGTTGGTTTCACTGATTCAGATTGGATCGGTGATCCTGATGATCGAAAGTCAACTGCAGGTTATGTTTTTAGTTTGGGATCTGGACCTGTCACTTGGGCTTGTAAGAAATAACAAGCTCTTGCTCTTTCTTCAGCAGAAGCAGAATATCAAGCCGCAGTTAATGCCAATCAAGAAGCTTTATGGCTTCAACAAATCCTTTCAGAGTTTGGATTCGAGCAGCAACAGCCTACTCCACTTTGGTGCGACAATCAAAGTGCCATCAAGCTTGCCAAAGATCCAGTTCTACATCAGCGTAGCAAACACATTGAGCTACACATGCACTTCATCAGAAATCTTGTTCATGATAGTGTTATTGAAGTTCTCTATTGCCCTATAGATGATCAAGTTGCAGACATCTTCACCAAGTCTCTTATAGAAGCGAAGTTTTCTAAGCCTCGGTCTATGTTAGGAGTTCAGGAATGTGTCCTTAAGGGGGGGTAGGCTCTAATGCCTCCTTCCTTCTCCTAATAGTGTCACTTTTGTAAATCCTTCAATCCTATCCCAATTTGTTCTTAAGGGGGGATGTTAGGATATTTAGACACTTAGGAGTTAGTTAAGATCAACTCGTGTAATATATCCGTTAGGTAAAAGTGTGTTTCTTTAGTATGCATTAGTATGCATTTGTAAATATTCTAATCCAACAGTCACGATATGTTCTAGACATAGAGTGAGCCGATGGTTCAACTTCTCTTAGATCATACCTACCATTGATCCGTGGCTTAACACCCGATTGGTCTATGATCTCTATTTAAAGAGCATAGAGGTTCCTTGGCTAGTTGATCGATTATGAGAAGTTCATATGTAACTTTATTTCTTTTGCATAATAAATTGCTCCAAGTAGCTATTTGGCTGGGGCCGTGGACTGTTTCCCTCTCGAGGGTTTTAACCACATGACAAACATCGGTGTGTTGATCTGTGATCTATTTGTGTGAAGCGGTATCTGAAGGTGTTCGGTATTTTGGGAGTACCCTGTGTACCCGAACACATATTACCTTGGTATGTGCACTCTGACAATGTTCTGATGATTCAGCAGGCTTCTCTAGTTCATCTGGAACTTCAATGTTATGCTTCTCAAGTAGCTAAGACATGATGTACATATTCTTATTGAAAATTTTATTCTCAAAATGAAAACCCTTGCTTCAATAAGAACACTTGGGTGTGTTCCCTTTCTTCTTGACTTTCTTCATTGAACTTTCATTAGTAAGATTTGATCTTCCATCTTCATTATCTGACTTTGGCTTCTTATCTTTCACTATTTGCTTCTCTTTTGACTTTGCATTCTTAGTTCCTTGAACTATAAGAGCATGATCCTTGGTCTTGGAGATTATAAGAGAGCCCACCTGGATCAATTTATCTTGATCCTTTGTTAACGAATCAAAGAATGTACTCAAAGAAGACATTTTCTAATTCGAAATAGCAAGCCTAGTAGCATGAAACATTGACACAAAAACTAAGTATTTAGGACCCAATTTCGAAAGGATGGAAAGAATCAATTGATATTCATTATTCTTAATCCCACATTGCTTGATACATATAACAAGCAACTTGAATTTGGTGAATAACCCTCCAATGAATTTGACACTGCTTGGACTCAATGAGAATAACTCATCCTCCAATGGACACGCTCTTATCTCATCTTATACTCCAAAGAGAGACTCAATTTTGGTGCATACTTGTAGGTTTGGAGTGGTAAAACCATCTAGATGAAAAATAAGATCAGGATAAATTGGGAGACAAAGCAATCCATATGCTTCATCCAACCTATTATGCCATTAAAAAATAGCAGTATATTCATTCTCTGAAACCAAAGAAACTCTATAGAGTCCCTTACTGCACAATAGAATGACAATTTTGGCTTTCCATTCATGATAGTTGAAGGGATTCAGGATCATAGCTAAAGAGGAATCCATGCTAAGAAGTTGATGCGCTCTTGAAGATACTCTCTGACCCTGCACAAATATAAACTTGGAGAAAAACTTATAAGCTCAATTCAAGATTTTCTTCAAAGAGGGATAGGAGACTGGATGTGCTCTAATGTAGAGAACAAATAGCTCCTCAACTCTGTAAAAATTGACAACCTGAAAGATCTGATACTATGTAGAAATAGAAACTCTTATACTGTGAAGAAATAGATACTTGATGCTATGAAGAAGCACATCATGTAGATCTAGCTACATGATATTTCTCACAAGCATACACAAGGAAAATAGAGAGAAGAATAATGAGACTGAATACAAGAGAAGTGAAGAATAGTAATTGACTATTGATCAAAAAAATTGATGGTTCATTAATGATGAATATTACATTGTTAATACATCCTTATAAAGGAAAATAGAATTACTAGAAGACAACTCATGCTAGCTCATAAATCGGGCTTATTAAATATGATAAACTATCATAGGTGACTAAAGCACTTTCCAAATCAGTTAAGGAGCTCGCGAATTGGATAAAGCATGAGTGAGTTGTCATGAGTGATGGAAAAACATTCTAATCATGGAATATAGAGAGAAAATCATGGAGGATGGGTTGGCCACAAAAGATAGAAGTTTTCTAGTTGACTATCTTTACCTTATCCATTTAAAAGCATGAATAAAGCAATATAAAGACGAAATCTAAAGGAAGGCGTAGTTAATAATCTGGGCAGTCAATAAATTAGGTAGGATCTATCTAGAATTAGAATAAAATTGCTCCTGGGGTATATATGGCAAGTGTTGACCGAGTGGTGCAAGTGGATAACAACTATCTAGGCTAGTGCATAGGAAATTAACTAGAAATGATTAATTATTGTTATCCTAAGTATTGAGTGGGTTTATAATATTCTAACAATCCGGAAGTAGACAAGTATTTGTATGGAGATTGTTCAGTGGTTCCGCAATATTATTATATTTTCAGTCTGGAATCATCATATCTCTCTAAAGTCGTTACAAGATACTGAGAATCAGTGGTTGGCTACCCCTTTTCAACAAACAGAACAGGACATTGAACTGATTGTTTGCGACTGAAATGAGGAGTGGAAACAACATGTCCTAGATGATCATATATCTATTGAACTCGACACGTTGTTGAATGACACAATAGGAAATCAGGGAGGAGATCCACAAGGGGAAGAAATCCCACGAAGCTCCCCCTATGACAATAAAAATGAATCCAGTAGGACCCCGATAGATCAAGAACTGTGGGAAAAGATAAAACGATCCGAAGAATCCCAAAAGAGTCATAAGAAGTGGAAGGACAATAGGACATTTGGAATTGTTGGTCTTACTAATGATGACTATAATATTATTTTGGATCGAATGGAGGAAGTGGAGAATGAAAATTGTAAAAATATGGATGAACGACATACTGAATTGGTCACTAGCATTACAAACTTACTGCAGACTCTTTGTGTCGAAGTAGAGGAAGTTAGAGGAGCGGTCAAATGGGAATTGTATCCGACTGTGTCATATGAAGAAGTTGGCCCATATGAGAAATGACCTGTTGAGGTACCATCGACGCCTCCAAATAGAAAGATTCAAGTGATTTCTAAGGTCATTTTTTTAGGTACGCTAGAACACAATGCCATGATCAAGTATATTGGTCATGTGAGTCTAGATTTTTTTTGTAGTACCAATGTATCTACTGCATGCTATTCAACAGGATGTAGTAGAAAATTTGAATACAAGATAGCATGCAGTGTTTGATCAACTCAAGCACTCCAAAAATACCATCACATCACTTAAAACAAAATTCTAGGAGACAAAGCTCAAAGCAAAAACTTGGCAGGATGACATGCAGAGATTAGAGAAAGTTGTCGCACTTACTTGCAGTGACTTCTTTGAATCAGGAATTAGAAATGAGATGCTCCCACAAGCCAAAGTTTTTCAACTTGGGGAAGTAGCTGGTGACCTCTACAAATGATTCGCAGAGCTAGAAACAAAATTAGATCCGAATACACCCCTTGAGGTACTGGAAGCTCGAGGGAAATCCGTAAATGAAACTACGCAGAAGATTCAGGAGGTCGAGGCACTTTCTGCCAAGGAATATGAACATGTTGCTTAGCCATGGAAATCCTTGATGGATGATACAGAGTTGGAATAGGTAACAAAGAAATTTCATACTACTGAAGAAAATTTTAATAAGTTAAAGACTGAATTCAAAAAATTGTCACCAGTAGAAAAGATGAGAAAGGGCGCTGATTTCAAATTATTACAGTTGTAGGTTGCTAAACTGTGGACACAAAATTTAGAATGAACAAACCATGTCGTGACACTCCAAACTGAAGCAGAGAAGGTTACAAGAACAATTAAACCAATCCATGAAAGGATGTGATAGGCATTGGGAACGACATGAGTAGAAACTTCATAACATATCAGTTTTGAACTTGTGGAACAAATGCTGAAAGTACAGGAAGATGTGAAACAAGAAGCAGAAGCGGTAATGAAAATATGTCAAGAGTTTTAGAGTAAACTCGATCGGAATAAAGTGGCTCGGGATGATCCACACATGAGTGTTGGGGGCATGTTGGCCCTAGGAAAAGATAGCAGAATTTTGTTCGAAAAAATGAATATTTCGATTGCAAGACAAGCAATGACTACGACGGAAAAGGAAGCAACAAAAGAGGAGAACAGCAGTTGAAACTAGGAGTTCGATTATTTTTATAAGAGTTAGTTAGACTGGTAGTCTATTTTGGGAAATAAAGAATGATTGTAAATTTGGTCGATAGTTCTTGTGTTAATGTAAACAAGATGTTTTGAGTTTGTAGAACAACCCGACGACTGACAGTTAAGAACCAGTCGACGGGTAAAACAAGAAATTGTAAAAATCATATAAGGGTCGATCCAAGTTGGGTGTGAATGATCGGCGAGAGGCCTAGACATGAGAACGTGAGAGAATAAACCATTATTGATTGTAAAGAAGATCTATAGAGTAGTTTTCAAGCTGTGTGCACAGACCAAAGGCGCTTAATATATTACTCATGCTAGATGAAGAGTGCATTTGTGGTTTTTCCCGTATGGGTTTCCACATTAAATATGTGTCTTTATGTCTGATATTTGTGTCTATGATGAATGAATGTATGCCATGAATGAACATGTTTAAAGTATATCGAGCATATAATGATATAATCGTGTGGAATATTGGTTAATATTTGTTAAAACCTATATATGTCTATGTGTCGACGGATCAATATGCTCTATTCTCTTATATGTGTATAACAATGGAGGTCCATTCCTTGGTTTTCAGTCAAGTGGCCTCATGATGCTGTGATAAGGAAACCCCCTTCCATAACCACAGAAACTTGGTTCTGGAAGTCCCCATAGATATCACAGGTGAGACCTCACTAGCACCATAGGTGTTGCCGACAGAGTTATACTATATCAGGTCGATATCTTGTGTTTTGTTGACAAACATGGAAGTCTGAACCTGGTTCAACAGAAAAGACGCCAGCATATATATATGTATGTGTGTGTGTCTATATATATACATGTACATGTATATGTATATGTATATATACATGTATATGTATATGTATATGTATATGTATATGTATATGTACATGTACATATATATATGTGAATGTACATATACATATAAATATGTATATGTATATATGTATGTATATACATATACATACATGTGCATGTACATATATGTATATGTACATGCATGTGTGTGTATATATATATATATATATATGTGTGTGTGTGTGTGTGTGTGTGTGTGTGTGTGTGTATGTATATATATATATATATATACACATACATGTACATATGTATATACATGTACATATGTATATACATATACACATATATAGATATATGTACATATATACATATACATATACATACATACATATATATATACGCATATGTGTATGTGTATATGTGTGTGTGTGTGTGTATACACATACATACACACACACACACACACATATATATATATATATACATTCTTAAGAAAGCTAAATTCTCTACCAGAGACCATGGATGGGGAGTTCTATAAGCCTTAACTATTTAGGTTTAAATAGAAAATCCCACCAAATTTCCAACAAATGAGACTAAGGAGACATGGGATTACTTGGTTGGTTCGTAGTTGGTAATAAGATAGGGTAACAACTCAGTAAAATAGAATCATGCATTTAACGCAGGTCCTCGGTAGTCTCATTCATGCAGGTAGTATATATATACGTATATATATATATATATATATATATATGTATGTATGTATGTATGTATGTATGTATGTATGTATGTATGTATGTATGTATGTATGTATGATCATTAATTGTCACAATTAATGACCAAATATACGACCAAACTAATGACCAAAAATATGACTAAATTACTGACCACAAGACAGCTATAAATTACCAAACTAAATGCGACCACATT
This sequence comes from Pseudotsuga menziesii, assembly GCA_001517045.1. NCBI lineage: Eukaryota > Viridiplantae > Streptophyta > Pinopsida > Pinales > Pinaceae > Pseudotsuga > Pseudotsuga menziesii. Next base: position 365,166 of record LPNX010163919.1, read on the forward strand.
TTTGTCGCATGATAAGAGACCAACAATTAGCCACCAAAACTGACATTTGGTCATTTATATGTGAATTGTGGTCATTTGTTTGGTCGCTAATATCCCATTTGTTGGTCACTTAACTCTCATTTTCTAGTCCATAATTTATCATTTTTTAGTAATTATATGCAAATATTCATTGATTTATGTAGATAGTGTATGGAGGAATCGAACCACCAATCTCCTGCATGTAAGTTAGGTTCTCTTCCATTGAGCTAGTACCTTTGAAGCCTCTACAATACTTCCATTACTTGATACATATAGAATATAGAAAAGGGGTGTTTACAAATTTTTATTTCAATTGGGCTTTAATTTTAATCCCTTTGTTAGCTTATGACCAAAAAGGAATAACACTAGATATTAACATACAAGCTCAAATGTCACATGCCCCAATTTTGCAAAATAATATTATCTTATTTGATTTTATTCCAAGACATTATGTTAAATTGTATGTTAAAGTTGTAACTGATGACTCAGCAAAGTCAAGGATGTGGAATGTAATTCTAAATATTTTAATTTTAAATAAATAAAAGTGGAGACAACAGCTTGGGAGAGCTGTTAAAAAGAGTGTTACTGGTCAAGTTGGTGGAGGAGACTAGGTGGAGAGCAAATAGACAAATGGCAGCATCCTCAAACACTTCCTATGTTGCAGGTGGCAACCTCCCTGCATTTGGGGTCATGATCCCCCAAGAAAGTGGGATTAGAGCAGGTGGCTCAATTAATGACAACTAACCCAAAAGACCTAGGCAATCTTAATAAAAGTACCCATTGAAGAGAGTTGAGGCTACTCATTCCAGCAGAAGAATCATTCAGGTGAATGCACTTCAAGGAATTCATTGGGAAGGGAATTTTTGAGGAAGGTGTTTGAGGGATAAACTGCAAGAAAGTGATGTAGTACAGCTTTCCATGTTAAAAATCTTGTTGCAGAGTGTTGAGTTGGTACTGAGTCATTGGACTAGTACTTTGTTGTTTGCTCCACCTAGTTCCAGCCAATGAGACTAGAACAGGCTTTGGGGTCTTGAGAAGTCGTTGTCTGAGCACTCTCCAGGAGTTGGTAGGGAGGAATGGCCTCCCAACACTATTGTCATCCAACTTTAAAAACAGGTTCCATTATCTTTTAATTTATGTGTTAAAGTTTATATCTGTGTGAACAAACAATGAATGATTATATGTTATGTTGTAAACTATTAAGTTTGAAATCTCTTAGTTGTTTTAATGATTGAATCTGTTCTTTGATGAAAAATAAATCCTACCTGTGTTTTTCCCCATCTGGAGTAATCCAGATCATACTCTAGCACAGGTAGTGTGTTAAGATAAATGAAGAAATGATAGAGATGTGGACTGAATAGAATTATTTTGTATTTCAGTATAACAAAGTAATTTATCTCTATATATAGATGTTTTCTGGAAAGGATACCGTTCTGTCTAATTAAGCTATGATTTAAAAACTAGACTACTGAATTAGGAATGCTAGCTAAGAAGAATACATAATACTTTTCAAAAACAGTAAGTTTATTTCTTTTATGTTGATTATTGTAAATAAGTTATTTATCTTTTTCAAAACTGTATTTCTGCAAAATGAAACTACTAACCTGTCACATAGGAGAAAGATTCAACTTAAATAAATATTTATTTATTCTTGTGATGAAAGAACTAAGATATTTTTACAGGGTTATTTCATTGTACTTACTGCATAACCATTTCTACCAAATGTTCATATTTTAAGTAGGATAATTTTGATATAGTATTTTTATAAATAAATTATCTATAGCAATTATAATAGTATAGCAATGAGTTATTAACAAAATCCTATCTATACACTTATAAAACAGACTAAGTACAAGGTTAAATAGTATTTATTAAATATTATTTATTTATGAACAAATTTAATTCAAACGAACTAAACAAAATTAATTGTAAAAGAATGTACAGGGTCGAAACCCTCATAAGATAAAACAGTATAAATTATAGTATCACAATACAACATCATATTTGATAAGGTAAACCCTGTACTTTAAAAATGATAACAATATAATTAAATAAGTAGTAATCCAAAGAATTGGATTACTTAGTTTTCTGAAGATATCATCTATAAAATAATTATTACAGTCCTATAAGGACAGAGAAGAAAATATTAATGAAAGTATAATTACTCCTACCTATAACACACACTTATTTTAACATGTATTATTAACTAACCTACAGAATAATCTGAGAAATTAATTATGCACAGGTTACTAACAAATTTTAAACTCGCTCGAATGACCGAGCTTATTAACATTTAGTATGACAAAAATATATAGTAGAACAAACAATAAATATTTATTATAATGGAAGATAAGATTTAACAGTAAAAATATCTTTACACAGTCGAATTAGGGTCAAACCCTAATGCACAAAAAATTACATTTTAAGTATCAAAATAACCAAGTCCGAGCTCAAGACAAATACATCTCTTCATTTAAAGTTAATAGAGAATGGCTCGACAGGGCACATACTTTTTATATAAATTTATACATAACCAGTAAAACAAGGATTTACAAGTCACGGCACAAGCCGGAAACCTTGCGAGCAGCAAGGGTTTGATAAAAAAACTAAACAAACTAAACAAGTTAACCAAGAAAACAATAACCACAAGGGTCATTTGCAGGCCATGGAGACCAACTAAAACTGTTCCATAAGGAACCGCACATGTATGAACTGCCATGGGTTGACCAGGGCTTACCCGTGAGCAGGAAACCGACCATGCTTTTGCGCCAGCTGTGAAGGCAGACGTGACTATCACCTGCAAAATAACCCACAAACATTAATACTATTGCATTATGTCACAACGGAGCTAAAAACAAGTTTTAATAACTGTTGAAGAACTTTATTTACTTGGAAGTAAAAGTAAGGTAGCCACCCACGAACAGGAGTGCCGCCACCAACAAAACAAACAGCAAACCCTTCATCTCTTTCATGACAGAGGCGGGTTCAACAAGTGCAACCACAACTAGTAGCAGCCAAAAGATGGGAGCAACGGTCGAGCAGAAAGCAGATAGTAAAGCACGCACTGTCACCACCTTCAGAGCATGAGAACCCACTTTACCAGAAACCCTAAGACAGAACAGACTGCAAGATTAGAGTCACAGCTCTTATTGTGTTGCTGCCACTATAAAATTACAATCCTATAATTATTCCCACAAGCAAGCCATGGAGGAATAATCCAAAAGAAAACAACTACACATAGTTTAAGCTGTGACCAAATTGTCACGGCTCTCCTCAAATCATTGCAGGATGAGCTCACGGTGCATTAGGGAACAAGGACGATGAAGGAGGACTAAACAACATAACCAGGACACAGAGTTCACATGGCGGCCAAGACACGGTTGCAGAGCGGCCCGGAGGCCTGAAAACGATGGAGGAAAAATGGCCAAGACTAGGGTTTGTGATCCCTTTTATTATCTCAACACTTGGCCAAGGAGAAACCACGTGCTATGCAAATAATTCAACCCTGCAGTGGGTAATTCGCATAGTCCCTGCATGCAATCGATTTTCCAATTATTCAAATTAATCTTTGCTCAATCATAAGGTATAGAAATCATTTTACAAGGTTCCACGTTATCCTGGAGTCAACCAATGAGTGCATGCTATAAACTATTGAAAGCGTAAAACTATAATCCTCAAATCGATGCCAAGCTTATATTATAATAAGTTGTATAGTTGGTACAAGGGAAAATTTAAAACCTTGGTATATTATATTCAACCTTACCCATAATTTCATCATTGGAGTGGACTAACGCCACGTCCTTTAACCATTACAAAGTTATAGCATACACATTGAAAATCAGCATAATATATATATCAAGCTTATGGTTGACCACGAAATCAACGAGCCTCATAAACCTTATTCATGCCAAGGTAATTTATATGTTAGTACATATCCAAGATATGTCATATGTATATTATTCGAATTACCTAGGCTTGAAAACTTTAGTTTATGAACTATATAGTTATATATTATTTCACATTAAGCTTGTTGATAATCACTAAATGGTTGTAATATCATATTGATATTTTGGCCCCAAGCATATTTATGCATACAAAGATTTAGTTCTTTTTCTAATGGATAAACCACTTGGTCATAGCATAAATAGTATAGTTACAACCAATGATAAGCCTTGGGCTATCGAAGCTAGGTTAATTAAGTAAATTTTGTGATACTGAAGAGATGCAAAGAAAAAGGCTATTTCTTTTCTTAAACAAACTATGTTAATAAAGTTTTACTAACAATTTTGCATAGCTAATCATGTTGTCACCAACATCTATGTTGTGACTTGAAAATGTTTCAGAACATAGTTTTACTTAGGACCATGATCTTTATAAACCTTATTTGTTTATAATCTAGAACTACTGGTAAGTTTAAATGCTTTATAAACAACATGAATTGTGTAGGTATCGTTGATTATCATAGAAATTATAGATCAATGGGTGACGAATACTCGGATGATGGCTATAAATTCTGTATGTAGTTTAGATCAACAAAGTTTAATAACTTTTAGCTATTTATCATCCAGGATAAGTACTTTTAGCTTCCCTATGATTGGGATTAGTAACATAATCTTTTAGAAATGTCTAGTACTTGCAATAGTTAATAAATCAGACTCTTTCTTGAGGAATGGACATCAAATAAGCATTGTGGTCAAAGGCTTAAACCAAAATAGGTATTATAACATAAAATAAGAAAATGGAGTGAAAACATTTCAATAAACTCTAAGTCCTTAGGACTTGGTACTATACTGTAATTTTTAGAACTTATATACAGAAATATTCATTTCAGAAGATAATTAACCAGTATTTTCTTATACCAATTTTACAAGTCGAGAATGTAGTTAACTTTTAGAACAATCATTATAGCATCACAGGTTATGCATTCTTGGTGAAATTTACTCACGACAAGATTACAGGTTGTGAATCAGGGAAAATAATAACTGTCGCTAATTACATTCAAGATAGAAACTCTTCTGTACATATATCATTAACAATTTAGTTGAAAGAAATAAACTGCTTGTTTTACCTCATAGAAGCAGTTGAATTTGTAACAGCTTATTTACCGAGCTAATTACTTTGCAAATAAAAGTATATATGAATGCTTTATGAAAATTGATAGGCGTTGCTCGATCATTCTTACCTGTAAAATTGTGAGGACAAGTAAACTTTCTGCGTTAGCTCAAAAGCTAAGTAAGCCCCAAAATCCAAGATAGTTACACCTACTTGTCGCAAATTAAAACTCATCAGCAAACTAAAAGAGAAATTATTATACAAGTTGAACCTAACCTTGTATTAAAAAGTAGAATACTAAGTACTTAATTCAGATTATGTATTAACAAATCTGTTAACCAAAACAATTTATAGATAACTGTTAGCTGTTAGCAAACCGCATTCTAAATATTTTATGTATTTTCAAAATTTTAAATTTTTGTGAAAATTTGGGGTTTTGACATCAAAAATATAAATTAATTCCTAAATATCCAACATGCTATATTATGGGCAGCCTAAACAACCTCAACAATCTTGACATGGCCCAGCAGAAGAAGAGAGGAAGATGAAAAGAAAAGGCATGGAAAAGTCAAAAGATCTCATATTTTTCATAGATGATACTTGAGGAAATATGCATGGAATAGATCCTGCAACTGATTACTGCAACCTACCACCTTAACCTTGCCAAACATTTTCCCAGCCACTAGCTGCCTCTTTGGGTTCTTTAATGTAGTAGTTTCAAGGTTCCCTTGGTTATTGCTTTAGGTCTAGTTCTAGATGGGTCTCTTGGTTGTTGGAATATATTATATTCCTTGGAAGGTAATAATGTCTTTGTATTATGTCGAAAGTTGTCTACAATCTTATATAAAAGAGTAATACATTTAACCCATAATTATATCATGTTGTATTTACTTGTGTAAAGTATTTGTCCATGGTATTGTATTAAGAGATGTTATTTTAGAGAAAAGTTATCCCACATGCAATATGTGAGAGTAATTCCTCCTCATCTCTTAGTATATAATAGGGTCAAGTGAGTCTCTACATAATCATGTATTCTTGATGTAGTAGTGGTACTATTGTGACACTGTTGTACATCATCTATATTCTTTGGGGTATTTGTGCTTTGCTCTCTTGTAAGATTGGAGAAGACATTCTGGAGATAATAGAAGACTACCTTCCCGTGGATGTAACCCATTAGGGTGAACCACGTATATCGATGTTCTCTTGTCCTTTTCTTTTCCTGTTCTTATCTTGTATGATATGTTGTTGGTTGCTTAGATAGGTTAACTAGTTTAGCTTGACTCTACTATTCTAACATGGTATCAGAGCAGGTTGCTATGATCTAGTACCTTCTATAGCTTTCAATCAATAACGATTATCATTTGGGCATTGTCATTTTGTTGTAGATTTGCTTTCTATCTGGTAACCATTAGGCTTCTCTTCAGATCTGGGCATATTTCTACATTTTTTTTTACCCTAACCCTAACTTCTTGTGTAAGATTTTTGCATAATTTTTTCAAGGGTTTCTTGATGTTTTTTCTGTAGATCTACATGATTTCGAGGCTCTCCTTAAGGATATCTTTCTTCCAATTATAAAAAAGGTAGTTATAAAAAAGGGCCGTAACTTGGTCTGTTTTTACCGAAATTTTTATTATACATGTTTTTGGAATTGGAAACACCATTATGGATCCACCCACGTGACCAGAACAGAAACTAGGTATTTATGGGCTTCCTTTTGGTAATAAAAACGACAATTATACAAAAGGGTTGTAACTTGGTCATTTTTTACCAGGTTTTTTATTATAACCTAGTTTTGGAATTGGAACATCCATTCTAGATCCACTTACATGACCAAAACAAAAAACTAAGCATTTATGGGCTTCTTTTCAGTAATAAAAATGGTAGTTATAAAAAAAGGCCGTAACTTGGTCATTTCTGTTAAATTTTCATATGCTTAACTAAGACATCAGTATATCATTTCATTTTTCATAATAAAAGCATATAAAACAGGATCACTGAAAGAAACAGCATCACAAGAACAACACAGATTTATCCTGGGAAAACCCTAAAGGGAAAAACCCAGCAAAAGCTTCCTCAATATAGATGCCCCAAAAAGGGAAAAAGGAAAAACCAACAAGGAGATCAAAAACCTGATTCTCCTCCTTCTCCAGCAACTCCTCTCCTCCACAAGTGCGCTATTCCAAGTGAGTGTGTGTGTCACAAATGAGGAGCACTACACCTCTATTTATATTCATCCGTTTACTTAAAGTTTACTCAATCAACATGTCAGCTTAAGTTAACTCATGTAGGCTCGAGTTACACATGTAGGCTCAAGTAACCACACTGGGGTGCTGATGACCCACCTTTACAAATAGAGGGGACTACCTCATGACTCTTATTAGTTCTTCCGATTAGGAGCATCGGGGTACAATGTAATACAAGTGGTTCTCCCGGTTGGACCATCGGGGACCACAAAAGATACATAAAGAATATTCTTCGAAGTTACAATATTTCAACACTCCCCCTTAACGAGAAGGGTATTCTACATCAACAACAACAAGAGTAGAGATAGCAGACATCATCAACATCAGCAGGGTAACACATCTATAAATCATTGGAAGCTTTTCAACATTATGTAGTCTTCATCTTCAATCTTCAGTCTTCATCATCATCAACATCTTTAGCATTTTGATCTTTCAATTAGCAACGACATCTTCAGTACTTGGACCTTTCGATCAGCAACATCTTCAGCACTTTAACTGTTCGATTAGTAACGACATCTTCAGCATTTTGAACTTTTCGATCAACAACAACATCTTTAGCACCTTGACCTTTCGATCAGCAGCAACATCATCATCATCATATTCTGATATGTCGAACATAATCATCATCACACTCTGATCTTTCAATCAGAAACATCATCATCATACTCTGATCTTTCGATCAGAAACATCATCAACATACTCTGATCTTTCGATCAGAAGCATCATCATCATACTCTGATCTTTCAATCAGAAACATCATCATCATACTCTGATCTTTCAATCAGAAACATCATAATCATAGTGCGTCACCGTCATACTCTGATCTTTTTAGATCAGTATGTCATCATCATCATATTTTGATCTTTTGATCAGTACAGCATCATCATCATTAGCAACAACCTGCAATCCACAAC
>LPNX010163919.1:377886-484797 GCA_001517045.1 Pseudotsuga menziesii
CAATTTCTTACTAGTTTTTTTATTATAACATGTTTTTGGAATCATAACAGCCATTTTTTATCCACCTTCGTGACTACAACAGAATACTGAGCTTTTCTGGGCACCTTTTTTTCATAGAGTTGCAAGTGAAAGTTTCTCCTCTTTTCTTTACTGTGTTTCTAACTATGCTTTTGCAGATTCAGATCAATAAAGTGTAACTGTTTTCAAGCTCTTCATTGTTTTCCTGTCATTTTTCAGTATTAGGGTTTCTTATTTCTTGACAAAATTTCACTCATTATGACTTTCGAAGTAGCTTATGTTCCTGAATTAGTTGGTTCTAACTGTCTTTCTTGGAAGAGAAAGATGATTGATGTTCTCAGGAGTAAGAATATTTGGAGGCTAGTTAATGGTGAACACAAGTCACCCACTATTGCTGATGATTTTGTTATATGGGAAGCTAAAAGTAATCAAGCAAGGGGGCTCATTGGTCAAACTGTTGCAGATAGTCTTCAGGTAAGTATTGAGGCAAAAGACAGCCTGGTTCAGGTATGGAAAATTATTTCGTCTTTATTTGATAAATCTGATGATGTTTCTGCATATTATCTTGAAAAGAAGATCTTTGACCTCGAACCTACTGACTTTGAAAGAATTGAGTTATATCTTGCTAAATTGAAAACTTTAAATGAGAAATTAAATAGTTGTGGTAAAGATTACAAGAAAACTGACATTGCTCTTATTATTCTTGTAGAACATAAAATGCTATCTTGTTTTGATATGTTCATCCAAATTAGGAATAGAGCTATATAATTGTCTCAAAGTACTACGAAGCAAACTTTTGATGATTTTTGTAAAGGATTGATCAATGAGCAAGAAAGGTTAATTGTTTCGGGACAACTCACACCTAATAAAGCTCTAACTGCACTTAATAAGAATCATAAGAAAAGTTTTAATAATGCTAAAGGTTTTAATCCTTCTAATACTAATTCTAGACATGCTTCTCATGTTTCTAATGAAAATAGTAAACATAAGAAAGTGTATGATCCTTGTAAACATTGCGGTAAAACTTACCATCCTAAAAAGAATTGTTTTAAAGCAAAACGTTTAATGGTTAAAGCTAAAAAGAAAACATCTAATGACTCTCAAGTAGCTTTATGTGCATTTGTTGTTTTGCCTAATAATTATTCTTCTAACGTGGAATGGATAATGGATTATGGTGCATCTAAACATATGACAAGTGATGCTTCTTTATTTACTTCCTATGACAATCGTAAACACATATCTCAGAAATTTTCTATAGGTGATGGTAAACAACTTTATGTAATTAGTTCTGGTAATGTTAATGTTACTAATGGTCAATTGGAAGATGTTTTCATGTTGAACACATGCCCATTAACTTACTTTCTATTTATCGTGCTTGTCAAAAAGGGTTTAAATTTGAAGCATGGCCTAACAAATATGTTCTTAAAGATATCATTCAAAATTTCAAAGTAGTTTCTTCTGGTCCTATTGATCATACTGCTGGTCTATATAAATTTGTTGGTTTTAACTCAACTAAAAAGAAACCTTTTTATTCCTATGTTACCCACGTTGATGAACAAAGTAAATTATGGCATGAAAGATTAGGTCATTTGAATTATGGTAAAATGCAATTGTTAACTAAAATGGTACATGGCATGCCTCATATTTCTTCTACTAACGGTGTTTGTGAAGAATGTGTTCTTTGTAAACATCATAGAGAAATGTTTGAGAAAGGTAAAGCTTGGCGTGCTAAAGAACCTTTGCAATTAATTCATAGTGACATTTGTGGTCCTCTTGAAGTTCCCTATTTATCTCGTACAGTCTATTTTCTTACTTTTATTGATGACTTTAGTAGAAAATCATGGGTTTATTTCTTGAAAAATAAAAGTGAAGTTTTTTCAATATTTCAATTTTTTAAATCTTTGGTTGAAAATGAGTCTGGTAAGAAGATTAAGACTTTAAGATCAGATAATGGGGGGGGAATTTGTTAAGAATGAATTTGAAGCATTTTTATCCAAACATGGTATTCAACACCAAAAGACTGTACCTTACTCACTTCAACAAAATGGTGTTGCTGAAAGGAAAAACAGAACTTTACTTAAAATGGCTAGATGTATGCTTTATTCTAAAGGATTACATAAAAAAATTTGGGCTGAAGCTTTAAGTTGTGCAAACTTTATTTTAAATCGAGTTCCTACAAAAGTCGTTAAGCATGTTACCCCCGAGGAAAAATTGAATGGTCGGAAACCCGATATTAGTAACTTTAAGGTGTTTGGTTGTGAATGTTGGGCTCATATTCCTGAAGATAAACAGAAAAAGTTAGATCCCAAGTCGCACAAATGTATATTCATTGGTTATTTTGAGGATTCTAAGGCTTACAAGTTATTTGATACCTCTACTCAGAGTGCTATCATCCGAAGGGATGTTCACTTTGTTGAAGTATATTCACCACCTGAGTATGTCGAACCTCATGTTACACCGAATATCACATTGTCTCCCATTACTACTATCTCAGTTTCTTATTCCAGTTTTGTCTCTATTGTTGATCCTAGTTCACCCTCTTCTTCAAGTATTCCACCTGAATGTACTGAATCTGAAGAAACTTCTATTTCCTCTAGCCTTCATGTTTGGGCCCAGAAAACTCTTGAATCTGCAGGTAGTGAGGTCGGTAACCCTTCCAACCCTCATAGAACTAGATCTAACTTTTCCCTTATGACCAAATTTTTGGCCACAGATGATCCTACCTCTTATGCTCAAGCTCAAGGTAAACCTCAATGGGAACAAGCTATGACTGCTGAGTATGAGTCTCTTATGAAGAACAAGACTTGGTCTCTTGTTCATCTACCTGTTGGTAAGAATTTAGTTGGTTGTAAATGGGTTTATAAAACTAAGTTCACTGCAGAATGATAGATTGAAAAGTATAAAGCTAGGTTAGTTGAAAAAGGTTTTAATCAACTTGAAGGTATAGATTATAATTAAACTTTTGCTCATGTTGCTAAAATGAATATAATAAGAACCATTTTATCTATTGCTTCATCTTATAAATGGGATATACACCAAATGGATGTTAAAAGTGCTTTTTTAAATGGTGATCTTAATGAGGAAATTTATATGCAATAGCCTCCTGGTTTTACTAATGTTGAATCATCAAATTTAATATGTAAATTACGCAAGTCTTTATATGGTCTCAAACAAGCACCTAGGGCTTGGTATGATAAAATTGATGCATATTTTTTGAAGAATGGTTTTAAGCGTTGTATATTTGATCCAAATATGTATGTTTAGAACTTTGGTACTAATATTCTCATTGTTGTTTTATGTGTAGATGATATAATCATCACAAGCAACCAGCTTACATTAATTCAAAATCTAAAAAGTGATCTTCAAAAGCAGTTTGAAAAGACTAACCTTGATTTATTGCATTATTTCTTGGGTCTTCAAATCCGGCACATGGAAGATGGTATGTTTCTCTCTCAGCCAAAGTATGCTACAGACCTGTTGGCTCGTTTCCATATGAGTGATTGTAAATATTCTCCTACGCCATTTCAGTCTGGTGTAAAGTTAAATGTTGAGTGTACCACACCGCTTGTTGATGCTACTCTTTATCGCCAGCTTGTAGGCAGTTTGATATATTTAACTCACAGCCATCCAGATCTATCTTTTTCCATCAGCTTGGTTTCTCGGTTGATGTAGCAACCTCATGAAATTCATTGGCAGGAAGCCAAGAGGATTCTAATATATTTACAGGGGACATTACACTATGGTGTTTTTTATTCGAGCAGTACTACAGTTTCACTCTCTGGTTACACAGATTCTAATTGGGCAGGTGACAGTTCTAATCGACGGTCCACTGCAGGTTATGTATTTCAACTTGATTTAGGTCTGATTTCTTGGTCGAGAAAGAAGGTGAAGACTCTTTCTTTATATTCATGTGAAGCAGAATATAGAGCAGCCAAAGAATCAACTAAAGAAGCAGTTTGGTTACGGCATGTTTTTACAGAGCTTGGTATGGCTCCAAAATTGTCCACTGTGTTGAAAGGTGACAATTAGGGTGCAATCCAGCTTTCTTATAATCCGGTATATCACTCCAAGACAAAGCATCTCGACCTTGACGCTCATTACATTTTCGGACTTGTGGCAGATGGTATTCTTTCTCTTCAGTATTGTCCTATCGAGCAGCATGCTGCAGATATCATCACCAAATCCTTCACCGAGGTGAAGTTTGTGCATCTTTGTTCCTTGCTTGGAATGTAGGAAGTTGTCATCATGGGGGAGCAGTAATGACTCATTCCTTCCTTAGTGTTAGTATGGGCCCTTCTCCCAGCCATTATTAAGGGGGAGTGTTGGAATATATTATATTCCTTGGAAGGTAATAATGTCTTTGTATTATGTCAAAAGTTGTCTACAATCTTATGTAAAAGAGTAATACATTTAACCCATAGTTATATGGTGTTGTATTTACTTGTGTAGAGTATTTGTCCATGGTATTGTATTAAGAGATGTTATTTTGGAGAATTATATTATCTCACATGCAATATGTGAGAGTAATTCCTCCTCATCTCTTAGTATATAATAGGGTCAAGTGAGTCTCTACATAATCATGTATTCTTGATGTAGTAGTGGTACTATTGTGACATTGTTGTACATCATCTATATTCTTTGGGGTATTTGTGCTTTGCTCTCTTGTAAGAATGGAGAAGACATTCTGGAGATAATAGAAGACTACCTTCCCGTGGATGTAACCCATTAGGATGAACCACGTATATCGGTGTTCTCTTGTCCTTTTATTTTCCTGTTCTTATCTTTTATGATATGTTGTTGGTTGCTTAGATAGGTTAACTAGTTTAGCTTGACTCTACTATTCTAACATTGGTTTTGTCCAAAAACCAAGTAACCTCAACACAAAATGAGCAAGTTCCTTGTACAATACACGAGTATGGTCAAATAGCTATAGAGTACAGGATAATACCAAAAAACAATGGTTGGCTTGATACATAGGGTGTGAAACAGATGACATCTTTGAGAATGACCATGGTTAAGTGCAAATTTACCTGGAGAAGAGTAGTCATAACAGGAATATCAAAAGAAAAAACATGTGCATGTGCAGACAAGAAGGAGACAACGAACAAGCAAAGTAAATTTATAATCATAATTCTTGAGCACACATTTATTTACAACAGGATTATTGATAGAATTCTAAGAATATAATTAAACTTACAATCAAAGGGATGAAAGCTATCCAGATATATGTATGCCAACCTGCAATCAACAACAAAAGTTTGTAATAGAAAAAAATAAATTTACTCTCATAGATTTTGTATGCAAGGGATTAAGAGGTTAGTTGTAATGAATAATAATGAGTATTGACTCAAGTTAATTTTCCTATTCCCTTTTCATGTGGAACCAACGAATCAACGAAAAGTGCCTTCAAATATTATAATATTCGAAGCAAACCTTTATTCCTTTTACATAACTTATGAAAGGAAAACACTTTCAACCATAAATAGAAAAGTAAGACATTAAGCTGAAACTTGAGAGGTCATCTAGTCATTATATGATAATGTGGTGCACTATCAACTAGTGCATTTACACTAGTGGTGTGAGTTGTCCCACGAGGATTCACTGCTACTATGGATGCATGTCTAAATTGAATTATCAAAGACTATTTATCAAGTTTTCTATCTAGATTTCATGAATATTTGGACAAAGTTACTAAATTTTAATGCATTCTGATGGAGGACTTACACTAGAAAACAGATTTTCAGGTCACAAGGAAATCTTGTCTAGTCCTGCAGGAGGAGTGGTTGGTTATGCTAGAACTACAATTGTCCTGGAAACAGAATATTCTCTAATTGGAGTTGACATGGGGGCTACCTCAACCGATGTCAACCGTTATGCAAGATATTATGAACAAGTACTAAATACTCAAACTACGGGTATGTCGATCATTCATGCACCGCAGCTTGACATTAACATTATTTCTATAGTGGAGGCTTAAAGTTAAAATTTCAACTCGGAACTTTCAGGGTCAGGCCAGAGTCAGTGGGTTCCCACTAGTCTAGTTTGTTACAAAAAATGTGGGGAATAGGTAGTGAAATATGCAAATTTTCTTCTTGGAAGTGTAATTCCAAATTACTTCCCTTCCATATTTGGGACAAATGAAAACGAGCCATTAGACTTGGAGGCAACAAGAGAAGCATTTTGAAAGCTTGTACATAATATCAATTCTTATAGAAGAGAGAGATATCCTTCTTCAAGGGACATGAGTGTTGAGGAAATTGCACTTGGATTTATAGATGTGGCTAATGAGGCCATGTACCAACCTATTCGTGAAATGACTGAGATGAAGGGGTGTGAAACAAGGAAACATAATATTGCATCATTTGGAGGTATCGGTTCCCAACATGCATTTGCAATCGCAAGAGATATAGGCATGAGAGAAGTTATTATTAATCGGTATTGTGGTATCCTAAGTGCATATAGCATGGGACTAGCGGATGTTGTTGAAGAGGCTCAAGATACATATGTTGTTGTGCATGGTTCTAACTCTATGCTTGAGGTTTCAAAATATTTTAAGGCTTTGACATAGAAGTTAAGGCGACAACTAAAACTTCAAGGCTTTAAATATGAAAATATACATACAAGCTTGTATTTCAATTTGACTTATGAGGGTACAAACACTACAATGATGATCAGGATTCCTCAAGACGGGACCAACAACTATGCTAGAAAATTTCTAAAACAATTTCGTCAAGAGTATGGATTTGAACTTCAAAGGAGAAATATTCTTATTAGTGATGTCAGAGTGTGTGTGGTTGGATTTACTAACATATTGGAACCTATGATAATGGATAAAACCTTACAAGAGCCCAAAGCAGAGTAATCTTACCAAGTGTACTTTGGTAATGGATGGCAGGACACACCAGTATATCTACTAGAAAATATTGGCTATGGTCACCTGATAGAGGGTCCTGCAATCATCATGAATGGAACAATACTCTACTAATAGATCATGTTTACAAAACAATCATTACAAAGTATGGAATTACACGAATTGAGATTGGATAAGTTCGAATTAACAATGAGTTGGTGACCAAGGTTGTTGATATAGAGCAATTGTCAATATTTAGCAACAGCTTCATGGGGATTGGAGAACAGATGAGTCAGAGACTTCAGAGAACATCCATTTCCACCAACATTAAGGAACATCTTGAATTTTCATGTGCGCTAGTCAACCCTGATGGGGGCCTTGTGGCCAATGCACCGCATGTACCTCTCCACCTGGGTACAATGTCTAGCACTTTCTATTGGCAACTCAAATATTGGGGTGATAATTTGAAAGAGGTTGATGCCTTGGTGACCAATCATCCTTTTGTTGGAGAAATCCATTTTCTAGATATAATCGTTATAACCCCTGTATTTTAGGATAGGAAACTTTTCTTTTTGTAGCAAGTAGGGGACACCATGCAGAAATTGGTGGGATAACGCCTGGAAGAATACCCCCATTTTCAAAAGCTATATGGGAAGAAGGAGCTTCCATCGAGGATTTTAAATTAGTAAAGGAGGGAATTTTTC
This sequence comes from Pseudotsuga menziesii, assembly GCA_001517045.1. NCBI lineage: Eukaryota > Viridiplantae > Streptophyta > Pinopsida > Pinales > Pinaceae > Pseudotsuga > Pseudotsuga menziesii. Next base: position 385,459 of record LPNX010163919.1, read on the forward strand.
AAGAAGAAGACATCATTAATCTACTTCAAACACAGATGTTTGATGAATATGAAGATATAATGATGGTGCTCCACGCATGATTCTGGGGATCCATAGACTCGAAGATAACCTATTTGACCTTAGAGCACAAGTAGTTTCTAATCAACATGGGATAATTCTTATAGGAGAGATTATTGAACAATATTCATTGAATTTAGCACAGGCATACATGATGCATGTGCAAACAAATGCAGAGGTTGTGGTGAGGGAAATGTTGAAATCAATTGCTTCTTAAATTGAAAAGAAGTCAAAACTACAAAAATAGGGACCACTTATAATTTTAGGAGTGGAAGACTACATGGATGATGGGTTTGTAATACATTTGAAACTTATCATTGACAAAGATAAGGGAGAAGCATTTTTTGACTTTGAAGGAACTAATCGAAAGGTATATGGAAATTGGAATGCTCCTGAGGCAGTGACAGTTGTTGTTGTGATATACTATCTGCGATGTATTTTGGATGTGGGATGGGGTTGCGCTACGTGATGTTCTGATAATTCATAATTTATAAATAATGTTCTTTTTCTCTGCCTAGTAAGTAGGTATTTGAATATATCATGCATACAGTAAAGAAGCAAAGTGGAGGGAATCAAAAAGCACAACTAGTAAAGGAAATGTGGGAAAAAGTTCCACTGCCATTTAGAGATATGTTCCAGGAATTGAATTTCAAACAAATAAAAAATCAACATCGAGTTATATTTCCTATTTTCGGTCTAATTTCTCTTTTGTTGAAGTAACCCACTTTTGTGTTTTTGGATATAATGTAAATGGATATTCAGCTACACAAAGAATGTGAATGGAAAATGTTACACATAGCATTTTGTAATGTTTCCAAGGTTTAAAGGTAATGCAATAAGAATCATATTTGATTTCTTTATTTCAAATTTTCCATGCATTTTGTTTCCTCTACTGAGAAAATCGAAGCATAAGTATTGCTACTCATTTGGTGCAATAATTTTCTCTTCTAAAATCTCCTTGTCATTTTTTTTACATGTGGTCTTGCCCTTGTGATATTGATTTTTTGTTATCTTTGTTTTCTTTTACATATTCCATTTTTTCTATTGTGTTGCAGCACTCTTTTACCCTTTATCATGGACTCTCCCTTCTCAGTCAAGCTTGGAAGTTAAAAAAAAAAAAACTAAAGAGAAACAAAATCTTTCCCATGCCAAAATGAAATTATAATGCACATGTTCATTGTTTTTCCTTAATCTGTAGGTCCAAGAATGTGAATTTGTTTTCTAAAAAGGAAACTTGTGAAAGTATGGTAACATTTGAGCATTATATGGAAACACTTTCTATTCGAAATATGAGATTTTAAAAGAGTTCCCATACACTGTTGTCAAGATGGAATGCTTCTAAGGTCTTCTCTTGGCAAATCCTCTCACTTTGATCAATGAATTCATTCCAAGCATAGTTTATGCATGGTATAAACCCAAAATCAACACAGTAATTAATAAATATCGAAAAGTGTCCAAAAAGAGTATCCATTAATGTGATCGTATATTTTGTGATTATATTTTTTAGTGAAACAATTTCTATTTAATCAAAAAATAAAGACCCATATTATCAGACCCTGGAAAAACTATAGGTCTCCACACTATAGAGATGAACTCAAAAACCATTAGACATGTGAAACATTCAAACTAAAATGTGCAGGTCAAAAAACTAAGAGTAAACGATTTTAAAAAGAAAAAATAAACAAGCAGCAAAAATAATTGCCAAGTAGTTCAGACACCATAACAATCATAATCGTGCCATCATCCACATTAAATAGTATATCTTTATACACTTACCTCTTACCAAGGATTCCTTCCGAATACTTGTTCATTAGGAATGATCCAACAGCCTACATCACCTCCCAGGATGTAAAATTATCAGAAGCAATCAGTTCCAAGCCTCTGAACTACCACTTCTTTTATTTCTCAACTATCACATTCATTTTAGGATTGGGTTCACTTAGAAAAGCATCTGCAAAACTTTGTTTTCCCTCTAGAAGGACTAATTTACAAACTAGATAAATAAAACACAATAAATTTAGTGCCCTCGGTAACTAAGGCATAGTTTAACAGAAGCATCAACTATATTATTGAGGTATATATTTTCAGTTTGTTGTCATCCTAGTGGAATCCATATCAAGACCGCTGCTTTGAAAATGATTAAGCCACTCACTAACCATTAGTTCAACCTCAATTATAACTAAAACTGAGTTATTTGACATATATCATTAAATGAATACAAGCAATTTATTTGCAATAATCCATTTCAAACGTGAATCTTTAAAACAACTATAATTCAAAGTAGATTCAACTGTAATATGTGTCTTTTTCACTGTCTTAAAATGCTAGGATGATCAAGGATATCACATGGGATATCTATGTTAATTAAACCTTAAAGGGAATCTTATCTCAATGACAAATAAATGATCTTTATGTAAATGTATCCTTATTCTTAATGCAATATATGCAACAAACACACCATTCAACTATTCTACAGGAAAAGATAAGCACAAAGGAACAAGGTAAATATCCTTTTCAACTAAAATTGCATGAATGCAATTCTAAGTGCTAATATTGGTTCCATGCAGGGACAATTTCCCCTCATGGGATGTTGGGAATACATAAATGTCAAGGAATATCGAACTACTTGTTATGGCTCAAACTTCTCTACCACTTGAATTTCAGTTTGCAATCTGCTTCAAAATCCCGATGCCAAATATTTATTTTTTAAAAGAATATTTGTTTGATCTAAACATATAGCGTGGAGATTACATTTTATTCATTTAATATACTTGTGTATAGTTTTGGTTAAAGTCTACCAAGTAGGATGACTAGTAACAATTTCTTTGAAAATCTAAAATACCACTAATACCAAGAATTGGACATGACTATGAGACTAAGATTCAAATATAACTTTGACAGGACCTTGAAACAATACAAAATCTAGGGTAACTACTTTCACCATGGTGAAACCAATTTCAAATGTATGATGCATTCCCAACCTCTTCAAAACTAAAAAATACTACCAACAAATTATAGAATATATATTATTGTATAATGGTTAGAAATTCACTTTCACCAAGCACTAATGTAAGGTGCATATTCTCCATTTATTTTCTTGAGGCCGTCTATGTTTTCTACATGAGGTGATTTTTACAATAAGCATGCATGAAACAAGCTAGACAAGATTATTCATCTTATTTTGTGGAACAATAGCCATTGGAAACTTGGCCATTTTAAGAATAGGTATACTAGACGAGGGCCATTGCACTGAAGAAAAGGTTAGTTTTTTTATTATCTCAAGGAAAACAATCGATGATAGTAATGCTATGAAAAAAGATGATATATTAGGACCATTTCTAAGATGTAGGACACTATAACTATTTTCACATAATCTCATAGTAATATTACTCTAAAGGCTTATTAAAAATCACACAAACAAGACTCTAAAGGCTTGCACACAATCACACAAAATTAAGCAACTTATGCATACTTCTTTGTAGAAATAAGCAATAACATGCCTATAACAACAAATATAGTATCCATGTAGGTTCCAAGAGTAGTACCCATTTTTTCAACATGTTACAGGAGGCATAATCCATGGTTTATTTCAGTTTATTTAGGAAGCCCTAAAAGTAGTCATTCCTATTATACCGGTGGAAATACTTCTTGGTAACAACCTATACCTTCCTAATATGGATTGATGAAATGAAAGGTAAATATTTCAAGGGTGGTACTTTGAGTAAACTCCCCATGCTCAATACATTGGAATATCATGAAACTCGAAACAAGCAATCAATAAGATATCCAAAGTCCTCATCTAACCAAATGATGTCCACAAACCAATTCATACCAAGCCTCGAAGAAGGGTCACTTCACCAACAATGCTAACAAAGCAACCAAGCTTCATCTTAAATGGGTTTCTAGGCCTAATTCTAAACATTCTTTCATTATAAGGCAACCAAGAGCATCTAGATTAAACCCCCATTAGAGGGCGCACTCCACTTCAAGGAACCATATAAAATATGAAATCCAAGATAATACAACTTCTTTCTTACTTTAAATGTTTCCGACAACCACTTCAGCATTCATGGAGCAAGTGAGAAAGATGACTCCCCACTAGGAATGGTTCGTAAAAGAATTTCTGAACACTCATTTTCCACATTTCCAAACAAAGGTCTACTTTCATGGCACAAGAAGTTGAATTGTTCCTATCCTTCCTATCCTGCCTTATCATAGAAATTATTGAATTTGCATGATGTCCCAACCAGGTTGGACTCCGTCCAATAACACATCATCATACACATCCTACAGTTAGGAATTCCTTATATGATCCATTGTTACAAAGACGGGAAGCTCAGTTAGTTTTCCTATTTCATATTCTCTGTGATTTACATCACCTGAGAATGATAAAATATAAGAATTTCATTATGATTCAAACACTGTAAATTCTTATTTGAAGACCCTAGTAATATCTCACTACTCTCTATTGTCAAAAAATGTCCACATTTGTTGGAGAATGTCTTGGGAACAACAAATAAAAAACTCATAATATAATTTAGCATATATCCTCTCCTTCAAAATAATACTGAAACGGCCTCGTTGCCATGCTTCAAATTCAATCTCATTTATAGTTTCATTGTCATACTGGGTTGATTTAGGATCCAAATACTTTATCTTCAACCTATCACAAATTTCTAGGACTAATCTAAGGTGAATGAATGATTGAATGCCCAGAATTGTTTAGAGTATGCCCAAATCTTCTTCTATGTGCTTAGATTTGGTTTCAATGGTTGTAGGTGATTGTTTGTTATAGGAAACTTCTCAAAAATTATCCCATACATGATTTATCTTGCCAATAGGTACCCAGAAGTGCATCTTTCATGTTTCCAATCAAGACTAGGTCAACCATCCTCAAGAGTGGACACCCATACAAAATGGGTGGTAATAGGTTTACAAGATTAAAAAATATCCAATAAAATCCCAACATTATTAATGGCAGTTTCCCTCTAAACTCTAGGAATCACCACTTTCCCTTATCTTCATAGTCATCCTACCACATTACTGGTATCTTCCAGGCATATTCAAATACAATTGCCTTCATTTCCATAACTTTGTATTAGTGAATGATTAAGTTATGCGTAATCATAGTATGCATAGTATCAAAAGACTTGAATTCTAAGTCATCCCTAGTCCATGTTGTACTACTTCAAAATGTAGTATATCAGTTTCTCAATTCTCGACAAATTAATTAATTTCATGAGTTAATAATTCACATAATTCAACAACCTAGTTAAAAACATCATTCACATGGAAAATATGTACCTAATATAGTGTTGCAAGTTCACTAGACATGAATCATATATCATACCAAAAGGAAAAATTTTAAATATACTAAGGTAGAGGAAATTTGAGTTTTTTGTTAATCCTTGGCAAATTTAATTTGAGAACTTGATAGGGATGTCAAAATTCTAAAGATTGGAATGGTTATACTGGAGGTGTGGATTGAATCTCATCAAGGCAGACAAAGTTGAGCTAGTTGGTATCCATAGGTAACAAACTAAAAGTATTTACAAAGAATTTTAGTTATGCATATTCCTAGGAATTAATATCTTCAATAATTTATGTACTAGGATAGATAATCTAGGGTAATTCTTACAATTGGTTGTATAAAGAAACAAATGAAGAATTAATAGAATATTTTGTAACCTACTTTCTTTAAAGTACTATGAATGGGTATCATGGGTAGCTATTCACTTAGAGGAAGGTATGTATTTATTGAGGTAGGTATGTAGATATGAGGCTCCTTGTACACTTACTTCCATATTGACATTTGTGTTGTTTCTTCCATGTTATTGAGGACTATTGTATAAAAATGAAAAACCACGACACTGAGGGTTTGCATGTTAGTTAAATTTAAATGAAAACATAAAGAAAGGTGGAGACAATCAATAGTGAAAATTATTATCCATTATGTTACCCCCCTCTTTGCATGGGTGGTCACTTAGAGGTTTTATGGGATGACCTGGGCTAATAGTTAGGATTCTTGGGCATGTTTTAGTGTTAGTAACCTCATTTCAGTTTATGATACAATAAACAATATCATATACTGAAGTCCTTTTGCACCACACCAACCATTATATACCAAAAACTAAAGGAAAAAGGATTAAAAATATGAACCAATTTCATATAATCAGAAATATCTTGTGAAGAGCACAACTTTAGGAATGGATCCAAGTTTATTCTGATATAATCTATTGGAGGGATGTTTCTAAATTCATTTCTGATGGTGGTATCCCTAGCAAAGAGAATTTTGGGGTGCATAGAAACAATAAATATCAACACAATGTTTCAATGAGACAACATCCTTGAAGCTCAGCTCCAACATGTTCATTAAGTACAGAGTGGAAACATGTGGATTGTTTCAGCTTTAGATGAGGGTTATTTCCAAATCTAGTTATATTTCTAGTAGTTCTAGAATCAATTTTCATGTGTTGAATCAGTTGATTCTTGAATAATGGCTCAAAAGGGGTAACAATCCTATAGCTTCATGTTTTTCTCTCCATGGTTTGTAGAAGGGAAGTTTGTCACCTTTCGGAAGCATGTTCCTAACCAAAATTCCACTCTTCCTATGGAAGTAATGCATTTAGGTTTGTTTCAACATTTGCAATAGTAAAATCACAGTTTTACAAGGAAAAAAAGGGCACTGTAGGTGTCCTCTGAGCAACATAAAAATCAAAGCTTACAGCAAAAAAAAAAAAAATTAAGCTTACTTCATTCTTGTGGCAAAAAACCTTTGGGACAACATATAGTATATCGGTCGTAAGCAATAAATAAGCTCAAATTTGGGCAGATATGCATATAGAGCAGTGGTAAGAATGCATTTATGGGCATGTTTGTAGAGTCAACACAACTATAAATAGCCCTATAGTGACTTGTGCATCAAAGTGGTACTGAGCATGAATTATAGGCCTGTAAGAGTGGATGTCAAAGATATTGGAGCATATCCCTATAGCCGCGGCCCTAAAAACATTGTTGTATGCTGTAAGAAGTTCCATACGATTGGAAAATTGGGCCAGAAAAGGGGTTTTGCGGCTACAAGTACCTATACAAATCATGGTTCCATCTTGAATATATAAGAAAACAAGGACTAACCTATCCCAAGTTCCCAACATAAAAGTAAGGGGTTACCCATGTAACATTTCACAATATATGAGAATTAATTCAGGAGAGGTTTTGAATTTGATTGTGAGCATGATATTTTCCTTAGTTTTGTAGTTGTGCCTTGTCGTAGTTGGGGATGATCTTATGGACAGAGTGCAAGGGTTTGTCCTCCTTGGAAGATAATTTTGCATGGTTTGTAACCGTATATCACCCTTGGAGGCCCTTTTTCTTATGACTATTGCAAACTCGGGAGGATTCGTCGCCTTTGTTTGTCACATTTGAGTTGGTAAGCAATAGATCTAGGGTATCCTCTCACTCTTTTATGGATCCTTCACATTTGAAGAGCGCACTTGCTTAAGGACTCAGAATTCCATGCATTATTACAATCACGAGCATCCATAGACTCATAATTGATTTAATCAAGCAATTCATGGCTTAACTCAGATTTATCCATTTCAAACTTGCTTAAGAATTTCTTCGCAAAGCCCCATTGATTTATTTTTTCAAGTATGAAAAAGAAAAGGAGATAATCCAAACAGGAACAAAAGGAAATGTAATATTCCTAAACAAAGTACAAAGCAAGGTGTAATAAACACAAGTTAACATGTACTTCCCACTTAAAAGATACAATTTTGTTACATATCAAAGGAAAGGTATAGAGACCATCATAAGAAAATGAAGTCTACCTTTAATTTTATTTATCCCAAGTGGTGGACATGAGTATTATCCTTACCAACATATGTATCCACTTTAATTGATCATTGCCCAAAAGATTGATTATCATTGTCACTAGTAACAATCATGGCTTTAGTGTTTTTGGTATGGAGTTTTCAATCATTTGTTGTTAGAGTACATCATCGCTACCACTGATTAAGACAACACTTCAACTAAATAGTCTTTTGGGTGCTTCATTTTTCCACTATAACAAACTAACAAACTTGGATTTAGTGACAAGCTCAAGATTGTATTGGCCTCCTTCCTCCATTTTCCTCCATCCTCCTTTTGGAATTTGTTCAACATGTTAGATCAGATTACATGATGTGCAACATCTAAATTTTGACTGCATGGTTTTTAGTTGACCTTCTCTCCTCTCATCATAATTATATAATCCCATTAAAGGAGACCAAAAATGTATACTATTAGTCAACATTATTTCCACTTAACCAAATGGTGCAATGTTTCTTAAAGGGAAGATCATTAGAGAGAACCAAAAGACACCACTTAATCAAAGTAGCAAACACATTTTTGATATAAGAGATGCACATCCTAATTATCACTCAATTCATTTGCATGCGCATGAGCATGCATAAAAAACATGTTTGTTCCCACCATTAGAACTTAGAAGGTAAGTCCTCAGTGCAGAGTCAATGTTTGAAAGAAATAATTACAAAGGAGTAGGATAGTATGCCACAAATCACTACATAAAAACATGTTTGTTCCCACCATTAGAACTTAGAAGGTAAGTCCTCAATGTAGAGTCAATGTTTGAAAGAAATAATTACAAAGGAGTAGGATAGTATGCCACAAATCACTACATATGCCTTATGCATGTTAAGTGGATTGCTTATTTTTTTATTAGCTTCTTCACATTATTCCAGCCAATGAATATTGGATGGTGTCTAAGAGAAGGGGGTCGGCAAAAGTAGCCAACAACTTTTTGTAAATTGTGTGAAGAACATGATTTCCCTAACAATGCTTTGTAGCATGCCCATATGAAGGAGAAATGAGTGCGTTTCCTTTGGTATTCATACCAAATTCAAAGGAGGAACTCAAAGAAATATTTTGAGGCTTCCTATAATGTGAATGGTGATGGAAATCTCTAAAGAGTTGGAATTTCAGGACTATAATATGTAACAAAGCAATGGAAAATTTCTTGAAAATAAAATACCTATTGGTTTTTATTCTTGGAAAATGTCTTCTTTGAAATGGTAGCAAGACAAAGTTGTTGAAGTTATAGGGTTAGAGTATTTTTTAACATAAGTAATAAACTTTAATGCATGAACATAATTATAAAATCAAATTCAAAATAATGTTTCTCTAATAAATTTAAATTGTAATAAAACGAACATAATTTTCATCTCTTTCAACTTAACGCTCCATTAGTCACTACATTAAAGTTGGTCCTCGAGATTCATCAAATGCCATGTACAGTAACAAGATGATAAAATAATGTACAGTAGATATCAGCAGTAAAGAATCATAACCAATATTTGAATCAGCCTTATACTTGAATATTTTAGGTTTGATCTTGTCACCGAAGGAACAAGTCAACTAGGAAAACAATTTAAGTACCTTTAGAGAGATCCTAAGAGGGTTTAACCATAAGCATACTGACCCACGATTCTTAGTCAACAAGCACAGTCATGCTGAGTAAGGATGCATTCACATTATGCAGAGACACACAGCCATGCTAAGTAGGATACACATGGTCATGCTGAGAAACCCACAGTCCTCACTGAAAGAGAAGCTCAAGGTCACGCAGGGAAAACCCATAGTCCACTCTAAAAAGAAACCTGTGGTCACACTTGGAAAAACCCACAATCCACGCAGAAGAGAAATCTCATGGTCACACTAGAGGAAACCCACGGTCCACACAAAATATAAACCCACGGTCACGCTAGCAAAAACACAGTCCACACATGAAAGAGAAAATCATGTTCACACTAGGGAAACACCCACAGTCCATACTAAAAGAGAAACTTCATGTTCACGCTAGGAAAACACCGACAATCCACACTGAAATAGAAAAATATGTTCACACTGGGAAAACACCCATAGTCCACATTGAAAGAGAAAACATGTTCACGCTAGGAAAACACCCACAGTCCACACTGAAAGAGAAAAACATGTTCACGCTATAAAACGTGGATACAATCGCGTAGATACAGTCGTGGGTAAGGAAAGAAAAGGTTCACGCTGGTGGGAAGAGCACCCAAGTTGCTATAAAAAAGGAGAGCAATCACGTTGCTGGGTAGAGAAGCTATACTGCTGGAACAATGGAGAAGAATCACACAGAGGTGCAGTCACATGGAGAGTCACACAAAGGAAGTAGGCGGGTGAGACTCGATTCAACTAGGGTAGAATACACACTATCATACCAGGGGAAGAAGCAGAGAACCAATGCATGGAGCAGTCACTAAAATGCATAGGTAGAGAACTCGGTCATAAAGAAATAGCAAGAGAGGTCATGAGAAAGAAGTAGTAACCACGGGTAGGAACCTGATAATTCTTCCTGGATAAAATCATGTAATTTTATAAGGGTCGTGGCTATAAAAATATTAATAAAACATTATAAAAGAACCCGATAATTCTTCCTAGATAAACTCATGTAATTTTATAAGAAGATTAATAAAACATTAGGTTGACTTTATTAAAATATAAAAATAAAGTGGTCCAAAAATAAAACCATAAAGGTAAAATGGTGTAATAATAAAAAATGGTTAAAAGGTAAAATAATAAAAGTTCAACAAACCAAAGGTTTTATAATAAAACCATAAACAATAAATGGTCGAATGGTCCTTTCATAAAGTAAATGCAACTAGGATAATGTACCACAAAATAAAAACCACAAGGTAAGAGTCATCATATCAAAGGTACACACAATAAGAGTGTTAGGACCAAGTAAGATAAATGGCCATGAGTCAACCAAGGAGGTCACAATAAAACAACCGACCACCCCACAAGATCAAGGTGAACCATAAGGATGGACAAACATCTATCTATAGGACCAACAAGACTTAGGAATTTAATATTTTCTCTCTCTCTCATGGTACATTGTTTCATATATTTTATCATCACTGTGTAAGGGGAAGATCCAAATCGAATGGTACGATCCTTTGGTCCTAAATACTGCTCCTAAGGGTTAGGTGCTAGAGACATCATCAAGGGGTGGCCAGCCCCTTGAGAAACAACCTAGCAGTAACTGATTAGGAGAGAGGACAGCACATATCATTATCTTGATTAACTGACCAAGATCCTCCATTATTTAAATAATGGCTCTCAGTTGTAGGCTAATTTTGAGTCCCAGACTAAATCAAGTTGATCAACCACATGGTCCCTGGTCAGGTCCTCTATTCTCCTGGAGAATGGTCCTCAGTACTAAGCTGAGCTTCAATCCCAGATTGAATGTTGATCAAACACCTATAGGACCTGCTTAGTCCCAAACCAAGAGTCTACCTGGTCCCAGACCAGGAACGTCTCTACCTCTACCTGCAGTATTTACTTGGACATCATGCCCTTGGTCCCAAGCTAGAATACCCTAGAGGCACATAGGGTCCCTAACCACATGCTATGGTCTTTTACAAGTCATCAACGTACTTGGTCCTAGACCAAGAACCCTAGGAGACTACTACGGTCCCTAGGGTACCTTCTAGGGTCTTACTCTTCGCTAGTGAATTGACTAGGGTACCGTCCTTCGTGAGAATGGGTCTCATAGATGCACTAACTTTAACAAAAGTCACATAAATTTCAAGCATGGTTGAATGCTTACATGTGAGGATATGTGTATTGAGTTGGATTTGCATATTTAAGACAATGAATGTTTTGCATTTGAAGTCATGTAGTTGTCACTAGTCTCCTTTGTTGATATTTTATGTCCCAATTCAAATGATTAGCTATTTTTCTAGATCTGCTAAAATAATTTTGTAATGGGTATTGTTTCCATGTTATAGTTAAGTTGTGGAAATTATGGATGGAAAAAAAAACTTCATATATTATCATTTCCTATATTTCAGATTATCTTCCAATTGTAGCCTTTTATCCTTAGGAAATCTAATGATAAGGGAACCCTTTTGATTTCATCGAAAATGATTTGATTTCCTTTAATATATTTTATATTAGATCATACAAGTCACCCCAAAATTCTCCACATTCCCTTATGGATAGGACCCAAGAAAGGAGAGAATATATATTTTTATATGTTGTGTTGGAATACAATCGATGGTTTTCTCTACACTATAGTGTAACATACATCTAAAAATGCATACAAAGATGCATTTTCAAATTCAATCTTGTTTGTATTACTACATCTCTTGGTGTTGTATTTCATTTAGCAAACCAAAAAGATTAAAATCCCCTTAGGGAATTCTCCTTAACTAATGAACTTGTCTCTCCATGATAGACTATATATAAATAAGAATCATTTTTCATCATCATCAAGGCATCTTCATATATGATCAAGAAGACAATTTTATTGGGTTTATCTGATATTTATTTTTATCTCTTTCTCTCACACGTGTGGACAGATTCATGCCCTTAAAGATAGTTGTGAGGTTTGGTTGAATTGTGAAGGAAGTTGTGAGGTTTGGACTGAGTTGTGAAGGAATTTGTGAGGTTTGATTCACTTTATTGTAGCAGACGACATCCCTTTAGGGATTATCTTTGTGACGTGAAACTTGCTAGGGTATTCTCTAGGTAGGGATAAACTTATCCCAGGAAGATTACAGCCGTGATAGGGATCTCTTCTAGAATCTACAGCCGTGTAGGGCATATAGAATCTACAGCAGCAGCTGAGCCATGTTTAAGGGCATCCTCCAACCAATCAAGCCCTGCTAGGGAATCATCTCAGACATACAACATCTCAACCTTGGTCAACATCACCTTTGTTCAAGAGTTTCAATCAATTTGGATCAATGGAAACAGTCTTATATGGTCATTCTCCTACAGGATTTTTTCTTGGTATGTGTGCCCTAGAGACTAACCAAACTTATGTAAAAGTCTGAATATTATCTGCTGATGTACAAACTCATACATCTCATCTAGAGAAAAGATTATCCATTTTTGGGGGTTTTATTATTTAAAAGGTTTCCCCATAAAATTCTTGCATTCCTATGTATAATTTATAGATGGACGTTTTTGTTACTGTTGCTATATAAAACTGAGAATTTAACTCTTGTTGATATATAATGGTATACAAGTCTACTAAAAATTAAAAGAAGATTGTTACCGCTAATCAAATTAAATTCATGTTAATAATCTAAAACTTGTTTGTGAAATTTCTACGATATTTTCCAAGGGCTAAGCGAGAATATGTGTGAGGAATCCTACACTTTCCTATTTTGTAATTGTCAATTTGTTATGGTGCAAAAATTAAGTAGATAACAAGTAAGGTAGCCACTGTATAAGACTTCAAAATACCTAAAAATTTGTTGTACCTTGTTTTGATTTGGCCACTCTACAAAATTCAAGAGCCAATCCATTATATAGAGTATATGGTAGAGTTATCATAAAATTAGTATTGAATTATAAAAAATTTGCACAACAATGGAATATGAGACGCCTTGAAAATTATAGCTTTCCATCCTTATGAGGGGATAATTTGGAAAGTTATCAACCTTTGTAATAACAACACCACTACATTGAAGAATAGAGATTTTATGTTGTAGTCACCTTAGAATGAATTCCCATGAAGGACATTAAAATCAACTTACTAATGAATATGAATGGTAAGAAATCTAAGACTAGATAAATGTTATGTTAATTCTAGGACACTCCAACTTGAGGACAATTATTTACTTTTATTTCTTTAGATTTATAACCCTCCAAGTACTTTTCCATTCCCTACAAATATACTTTTCCATGATTTAAAAAAAGGTAAGGAAATCTGTAGTTATGCAATAATAATGACCACTCCCAAGAAGCATTAACATGCTTCAACAAAATGCAAGCCAAGGGTGGTTTCACAATAACCATATTTTGTGGCATCCATGTTTGTGATGATTTATCGGCACTAGAACTAGGTAAGTGTTAAATATTAGGGTTAGGTTAGTGTTTTATATATGCAATTAAACTTTTTATATTTTAACTCATAAACATAACTAAAACAAGAAGGTTAGATCCATAACAGTACTGCTGCAATAACTTCAAACATAATTTTCATCTCTTTCAACTTTGACACTCCACTAGTCATTGCATTAAAGTTGGTCCTTGAGATGATTTACCAAATTTCATGTACAGTAAAAATATTTTAACTGATAAAACAATAATAATGTACAGGAAATAACAACAGTAAAGAACAGTAACAATACTAATCTGGGATTGTTTTAGATCAGCCTTATACTTGGACACTTTTGGGTTATGATCTTGTCACTGAAGGGACAAGTCACCTAGGTGAACAAATGATGTACCTTGAGAGAGAGAGCTTTAGAGAGTTATAGAAGTAAGGATACAAACCTAATATTCCTAGTCAAAAGGAAGAGAAACTTCAGGCTTTAGAGAGACACAGTCTTGCCCAGTACAGTAAGACTAGCAGAGAGGACACAGTCATGCCAGCACACAGTCATACCCAACAGAGACACATAGTTACATTGAACAAGAAACACGCAGACACACTAGATGAGAGACACACATTCACGCTATAAAGTGACACACAGGCACTCTGGAAAGTGACACACTGTAACACCCCGGTTTTGACCCCGTTTCCATGATGTATATAATGTAATTAATCGTGGTGAGAAGCTAAAGGCCAAAGCCCCACCATTGATTTGGTTGTGTATGTTTCAGCAATGGGGATAGTTGTCGAAGGTATATCGTGCTATCTAGCACATTATAATTCGGCATCATGTAAACACGCACATCAATTAAAATAAACCCACAACCAGCTACGGCAGTGCAACGTTAAAATGAAAAGGGCATGATTCCAAAGGATAAGGGTGTGGGGTATGTCAAACCTTGGTCTATGGGGGGGAAATCCATGTGTTACCACCTTGTTTGATTTTCCATCTTCCCTTGTCTCATCCAACCTCTTTAATGTTTTGTTGAGTTAGTTGAGGGCAGTTATTGCTTGAGGAAACGTGGGCATGGGGGGGGGGAATCAATTGGGAAGGCTATTGTCAGTTATGATGGTACACATGCCCAGGGGCAGAAGCCATAGTTTTCCGCACGCCTGGTCTTCACCTTCATGAGTGTGGTCTGGGGAATTCGGATCCTCACACAGAAAGACGTTCTGTTTTTCCTCACGCACCAGTCGGGGTTCTCCTTTGGTTTTGTGCATGCAGCGAGCTGGAAGAGCGGCCTCAAGGGCACAATTTCTACTGTCTATGTGAATAGTTGTGGTTTTCAGCCACGATTCTACCTTGTTATTGGTTTAACCCGTGATTCGGGCTTGATGTTGGTTTCACCCACGTTTTGGGTTGCTGTCGTTCTTCCAAGATTTTTGGATGCTTTGGAGAGTCTGATTTCCTTCTTCCATTTCAGACTGTGCATGTGCTTCCTTCTTCCATTTTTGGACTATGTTTTTTCCCTTGCGCATAGGTTGAAAGTTGTTCTTTCCCATTTTTCTATCGGTGTAACTTTCTTCAGCGTCTGCATTAAGGAGTTGTGTGTGTGGGTTCTTGGATGTTGGATGACTACTAATTTCCACATCCGTTGGCTAAGTTTTCCCATGTCTATGCTGGGAGTTCTACCCCTATGTTGGGACTGTGTAAAGTTGCCATCGTTTTCATTATGCGTTGGGCTATCGATTTGCCCTGGTTTTGGCTTGCTTCTTGGATGATAAGGCTGTGGACGTCTTTTGGGTGTTGTGTTGAGTTGTTTTGGCCACGCTAGGGCCAAGAACAACTCTGAGTTGTCTTGAGGACTTGAGCTGATTCACCTGTTGGTTGGGATTGGCACCTGGTTGTCTTTGCCTTCTTCACAGAGCTGTGAAGGGATTGTTTTGCTGCGGTATGCAGTGGTTGGCCTTCGGACTGTTGAGAGTGGGATTAGAGGCTGTGTATGCATGAGAAGACTGGTGTTGAGGCCACCAGCTTGGCATTTAGCCTATCCTAGCTCTTTGATGACTTGGTAGGACCCTGCTGTGTGGGTTTGGCTGATTGGCAAACCTTGGCTATGTGTAAGCCTGCATTGACCCTTATTCCTTGAGGAATCATGCCCATCTCGGGGGTGGCAGTGTTGCTGAGAGATTGATGAGCACGCTGGCCTATGGTTGGGTGGAACGTTGCAGCGACATAGCTGGTTGCGGGAGAGTTCTTCATTAAAATATAAGTACTCATGACTATTTTATCTCTGCAATTATATCTACTGTTTCATGAATTATGATGAACATGTGGAATGCTGGAATGTATATGTTTGCTTCTGTTGAATGTTGAGTAACTATGTGTCCTTGTATGTTTTATGCATCTTAGCATGTGTTATGTTAAGGCTTTTAATTTCAGCGTTGATGTCTGTTCATGTTCATGGGGTTGTTTTCCCGTTTAAGTGGTGTGGGTAGCGTCGTCTTCACCGGTCGGAGGGTCGAGGATGCCACAAAGTGGTATCAAAGCTCATGTTGCAGCATGGGCCTGAATGGACCACCAAGATGCAGTGACAGAGGCAGGATTTCTCTCTGCCCAGCAGAGATCAGAAATGGATGACAGAAAACTTCCACGAATTTGCCTAAGTGTTTGAACAGTCATTTCATCGGAACACTTAGTGGAACGGACTTCCGATGTAGCGGAAGAGCTAGAAGGAAGCATGCCCGATGGAGAACAGTTGGAGGGAAAATTACAACAAAAAAATTTAAGTGTTGACGTCTGTCGGCAGAAAATAGATGTTGGAGTCGTCGACACCACGGAAGAATTTAGTGGTTGTCTATCCGTTGTTGCGGCTATCGAAGGGACTAAAACGCCGATGCAGCAGTGTTAGTGGATCCTATTGCCGACAATAGGAAAGTTTTGAAATTTGGCTCAAGTGTTAAAATCATCGAAAGTAGAAATTTGTTCGAGCGCCCGCCGTTGCGAATGGCTAAACAACTACGCATCGGACGGAAGAGAGTGGTTCATACGCCCGCCGTTGCGGAAGCCTAGAGAACTAGTCTTCCGACGAGAAAAGACTGCCGATGCCGGTCAAAATCAGTTCATCGATCGGAAGAAGATCGAAGATCGTGTTCCGCCATTGCGGCTGCTGATGGAACTATTTCACCGACGAAAAGAAGATCAAGCGGCGGTAGAAAGTACATGATTGAGCCGACGTGGGTGAAAATTCAAAAAAAAAAATTCAAAGTGTTGAGATCATCGAAAGGCGTTAGCTGTTTGAGTAACCAATACGTCGGCTGAGTTAGCCGAAAGGACTTCCGATGCCGTCGGCAGAAGAAAGTAGAAAAGGGAAAATTTTGAAAATTTGAAAATTTGTCTAAGTATGGAAACCATCGGCAAAATTTAGTTGTTTGAGTAGCCGATGCGGTGGCAAGTATCAGAGGAAAATAGAAGATGAGGTTGCCAATGCGGCGGCAGAAGGAAGAAGAAATATTTCCAAAAAATTTATAAGTACAGAAACATCGGAAAACTTTGGAGGATTGGACCACCGACACGTCGGAGAAAATTAGAGGATCAGTCCACTGATACGTCGGAAGCCAGAGGAGGATCGGCCCGAAACGTCGAAAAAATTTAGTTGATTGGACCGCCGATGAGCTTCGAATGAAAAATGAAGATCAGACTGTCGAAGTGTCAGAAGCTTAGAGAACTAGCCATCCAACAGGTAGAGGATTCGATCGCCGACAAAGATCGGAAGCATAGATGAACGGACCGTCGATAGGCTGGGAGAAGCTAGTTGTTTGGTCCGCCGATAGGTCGGGAGAAATTAGTTGTTTCAACCGCCCATGAGTTGTTTAGCCACGGAATCCATAGACAGTTTACTGCCCGACATTACAGATGCCTAAGGAACTATCCATCTGATGGATAGTGGTTCCGGTCACCGACGCAGCGGAAAGGATTGTGGTTCGAATCACCGATGAACAGCAGAGAAGCTAGTTGTTTCAACTATCGAAATGTCGGGCTGATAGTCGAAATGAGAGCCGATTCTGCAGAGGAAATTTTAAGATTTTCAAGTGGGATTTTCCAGCAGATTTCGACTGTTTTTCAACAAGATTTTTCAGCAGTTTTTCAGTGGGGTTTACAGGTGGCTGAAGTTGGCACCCAGTCCAAAATGAAGTTGTGTGTAAAATGCCGAGATTTGGTGAAAATATTCATTTTTATAAGTGGTGTGGTTTTCACACCCGAGGTCGGAATGAAGCATGTGGATAGGCGTTGGAAAGCTTATCCAGTAGGGAACAAGGGAAAGTCACCAGAATCTGAGCATGGAGCAGAAAAGTGCTAATGATGGCTGCTGCTATCAAATGGACAAATCTGGAAAATTGCATGCCCAGAGGTAGTAAGGACTATGAAGGCTAACCAGCTGTTGTGTGGAAGAGGAGTTCCATGCGAGGATGTGGGACTTGAAAAGGGAAGTTTCCTTAAACCCTATCTTGCTGATTATAACTACATTCCTAAGTTTTATACTTGAAATGTATGAGGATATGTATTGCATGCATAGGATATTACATGTTGGTAAGATTATTGAAAATTATATATTTATAATGAGCCACTAATGATAACTATTGCATTGGTGTTGGCATTAGTGGAAAAACCAATGACAACCTGGACATGGTTGAGTATGTTATTGATGCCGATGAATGTGACCAGCAACCCTATGAAGAAAGAGATAAGGCAACCAGTCCATAATCAAAAGTTGGTGAGCAAAGTCTACAATCCTCTGTAAGATACCAACCAAACTAGTAGTGCCAAGGGTGTAAGTATGACCCATGAAGGTAAAAGTTTGATTATGACGAATTCCAAGGAGTGGTAAATACATGCATTGAATGGATGCATATGAAAGGAGCGAGTGACTGATTGCATAAGTATAGGTGCAAATGTTGTGATGCATTGCATGAATGCATTGAGATGAGTGCATGTGATGTTATGAATAACTAATGGCTGAAATGATGAATTGATGACAATTCAGGAACCATTTCAAAAGCTATTATGAATGCAAGATAGTAAGTGCATAAAGAGGATAGTCATGATCAGTTGGCTGCCAGAAATGCTCTATGGAAGAGTAAGGTGGTACAAATGATACGCTTGTGAAGTAAGGAGTATCTAAACATTTCATTTAATTGCATGAATGATGTGACTATGCCTTGCAAATGTTAGTATGATAATGATTGCATGAAGTAAATGAGTTTCGGTAATATTGATGTGATTAACAGTTGGAAGTATTTGAATTTTATAAATTCTGAAAATGCTTCAGTAATGGTTGTAGCAATGAGAAGGTTATATGCATCCCGACTTACCAAGTGCTTGGTTGATTGAAGCTCAGGTTTCAGGTAGATTATTTAGAGCATGGAAATGAGAGTAAGACCATGACAAATGCCAGAATATACCATGTGAAAGAGCCAAATATTATGAGAAGAGTCTCATGGCTGTGAAAATAGTTGGTATGCATAATGGGTTGTTAAATTTGAATTGTGAATTTCGGATTTAAGAAATTGCTGACAACTACTAATCACTGTTGGCTTGCATAAGATTGTGTCAGGAGGACGCATTGTAAGTGGGTATTCATATTATGCTAGTAAGCATAAAATTATAATGGGCATAGTGGTGCTGCTTACAAGAGACCCACAATTTAGGATCACCTCGTTGCTAAGCAAACTAATTTCTGTAGTAGACATAATTGCAAATTCTTATTGAATTTAATTACTAATGTCATTGCTTGATTATGGAACAATCAATTTGGATTGTATTATCCGATAATGATTGACTGTTTGGCTATTTGATGAATGTGCCAGGGGTACACACTGCAGGAAGATCATGTGTGATGGCCTTCAAGAGCCAAACTTCATTGGGAGGTTTTCCCTTATCTTGGAAATGGGTTTCGGGTGAAACTCCATTGGACATTCTGGAAATGTCTCATCTGCACTGCATGTTTGGTAAGCAACATGAGTGAGATGGTATAGATTATTTTGGTAAGACATGTGTGGATATGAACTGTAAAAAGGAGTTGGGATGGATAACCGAGGGACCGTCAACTCGGAGAAGGGAGCCCCCATTCCTCCTTAACGAAGGAATACTGCGTCGGCAAATGGATAAGTGTTATGTGACCCTTGCTAATAATATGCATGTCAATTATTAAAATTCCATATGCATAACATGTTTTGATTTTATTTCCATGATGACTGATTGCTTGAGTATGAATAGGGCCTACATGGCTAACATCGGAAAGGGGTGCACACTTTCCCGATGTCGGATCATAAAAAGGGTTTTCAATATTGATTACACCCTAGGGAGTGGACGCACTCCCGGTGTCTCAATACTTGATAGTGAATGATATGAAATATGGTTACAGTTTTAGAGTAATAACGCTGATGAGTTTGCTTATATTGCTTGTGTTGATAGGCTAAATAGATGCAATTGGGTGTTGCACCCTAAAGGCAAAAGGTAAATGGTTGTTGTGAGGGGTTGTGGAGTAAGGGTTATTGTTGATATAAGTGTATGTTGGTATAAGTGTATGTTGGGATGTTATATGCCTGGGGATCCATAGTAGATCCTAGACCTGGAAATGGTCGTGGTAAAGTTCCAAGCCCAGTCGACATGAGGATGTGCTGGCTGGACATTAATTATTTGATGTTGTGGAAGTAGCCTGCGTGCTAACCTAACATCCAAGTCCATAGGCGATCCCAAGGCTTGCAAAGTGAAGCAGGATCCTGTGGACCAACGAGGAAACGCACAATACAGATAAGTATTGGATTATTTTTCTTATGAATATACATGTGTATATGATTTGGTTATGATGTTTTAAGCTCTTGTTCTAGAGATAAAACCGATGAGAATAAACTAAACATGTGAATCTATTCAATGTTTGGATATAGGTATCACTAATATGAGGACTATGAGGGCATCCTAGGGGTGCATGTGGACATATGACCATCCTAGAGAGCTTAGAACGAGCGGTAATGGAAAAGGTGCTAGTAAGACTGTGGAGGTCCTAGCAGCCGAGACAAACCATGTGGAGAGACTCCATGGTTTAGAGGTCTAGAATAGACCGAAGACACTAAGTGTCATGACCAAGAGGGATTGGTCCAGCAATCACGGTGAAGTGAAAGAAGCTAAGAGCATGAAAAGCCACAATGGTGGTGTGGGTTCCAGGATGGAACAAAACAAAGAGGGGAAAAACTCTTCCTGCTCTCTCTTGCCCTTTTTAATTATATATATATATATATATATATATTAATGCATTGCGAAAAACAAAAGATTGTTGAATGCATGTATGACTGAAAATGGAATGTGTGTATTTGCTGAAAGTAAATTATGAATGCTGGAATAGTTAATTCCCTGCCCAAGAATGGACATGAATGAGCTCGTGTGCCTATTGGGAAGGCATGAAAAATATGAAAGCCTCCTTGATGAGACTTGGACTGTCATGCCAATTGGGTAATTAACTGACTGATTTTAATGTTTATATTATGTTTGGTCTGACAGGATTTCAATGGTGCATTTCATAGGTGAGAAAATTGAAACCCGGTGGTGCACATTGATCATGGCAGCAGATCAAAAGTTGTTGGAATTAGCTGGAAGTCTCCTTCAAATGATTTCCAAGACCCAAGAAAATCTTGGGGAGATGCTCAAGATACATAAGAGGTAGAATGAAATGAACCACCAGATTTTGCAAGACTCTATTGGTTTGCAAAGGGAGGTGAAAATCCTTCTGGGAGCAGTCGGCAAAGGAAAGGAAGGTGGATCAGCGATGGGACATTCGTCCAAGCGACCCGTTGAGAAACGGTCCAGGCATGAAGACTCAAACGAAATTGAGCAGGTAAAGATGAAGCAGCCAGTGAAATGCTAGGAATGCGGAGGACATCATTTACGCTGGGACTGCCCAATGAGGGAACATGATGAGGGTAATAGCCGCAAAGTTCCTAGACTTCGGGATAAGCTGGAAGTTGAGAACCAGCAGGACAAGTCCGTGGAAGCCAAGGGGCTTGGTCTTGCAGGTTCATAGTGAATAATTGAACGTGGGACAGATCTGCAAAATTTTGAAATTTTGATGTGCAATTGTATATATATTGTATATATATTCCTATGTATTGGAACACTGAGGACGGTGTTATTCCAAGGGGGAGGGGAATGTAACACCCCAGTTTTGACCCCATTTGCATGATGTATATAATGTAATTAATCGTGGTGAGGAGCTAAAGGCAAAAGCCCCACCATCGATTTGGCTGTGTATGTTTCGGCAATGGGGATAGTTGCCGAAGGTATATCGTGCTATCCGGCACATTATAATTTGGCATCATGTAAACACGCACATCAACTAAAATAAACCCACAATCAACTCCGGCAATGCAACGTTAAAATGAAAAGGGCATTATTCCAAAGGATAAGGGTGTGGGGGATGTCAAACCTTGGTCTATGGGGGGGGGGGAATCCATGTGTTACCACCTTGTTTGATTTTCCATCTTCCCTTGTCTCATCCAGCCTCTTTAATGTTTTGTTGAGTTAGTTGAGGGCAGTTATTGCTTGAGGAAACGTGGGCATGGGGGGGGCGTCAGTTGGGCAGGATATTGTCAGTTCTGACGGTACACATGCCCAGGGGCATAAGCCATCATTTTCCTCACGCCTGGCCTTCACCTTCACGAGTGTGGTCTAGGGAATTCGGATCCTCACACAGAGAGACAATCTGTTTTTCTTCACGCACCAGTCAGGGTTCTCCTTTGGTTTTGTGCATGCAGCGAGCTGGAAGAGCGGCCTTAAGGGCACGATTTCTATTGTCTATGTGAATAGTGTGGTTTTCAGCCACGATTCTGCCTTGCTGTTGGTTTAACCCGTGATTCGGGCTTGCTGTTGGTTTCACCCACGTTTTGGGTTGCTGTTGTTCTTCCACAATTTTTGGATGTTGTGGAGAGTCTGATTTCCTTCTTCCATTTCAGACTGTGCATGTGTTTCCTTCTTCCATTTGTGGACTATGTTTTTCCCCTTGCGCACAGGTTGAAAGTTGTTCTTTCCCATTTTTCTATTGGTGTAACTTTCTTCAGCGTATGCATTAAGGAGTTGTGTGTGTGGGTTCTTGGATGTTGGACGACTACTAATTTCCACATCCGTTGGCTGAGTTTTCCCATGTCTATGCTGGGAGTTCTGCCCCTATGTTGGGACTGTGTAAAGTTGCCATCGCTTTCATTGTGCGTTGGGCTATCGATTTGCCCTGGTTTTGGGTTGTTTCTTGGATGATAAGGCTATGGACATCTTTTGGGTGTTGTGCTGAGTTGTTTTGTCCACGCTAGGGCCAAGAACAACTCTGAGTTGTCTTGAGGACTTGAGATGTTTCACCTGTTGGTTGGGATTGGCACCTGGTTGTCTTTGCCTTCTTCACAGAGCTGTGAAGGGATTGTTTTGCTGCGGTATGCAGTGGTTGGTCTTCGTACTGTTGAGAGTGGGATTAGAGGTTATGTATGCATGAGAAGACTGGTGTTGAGGCCATCAGCTTGGCATTTAGCCTGTCCTAGCTCCTTGATGACTTGGTAGGACCCTGTTGTGTGGGTTTGGCTTATTGGCAAACCTTGGCTATGTGTAAGCCTGCATTGACCCTTATTCCTTGAGTAATCATGCCCAGCTCAGGGGTGGCAGTGTTGTTGAGAGATTGATGAGCACGTTGGCCTATGGTTGGGTGGAATGTTGCAGCGACGTAGCTGGTTGCGGGAGAGTTTTTCATTAAAAGATAAGTACTCATGACTATTTTATCTCTGCAATTATATCTATTGTTTCATGAATTATGATGAACATGTGGAATGCTGGAATGTATATGTTTGCTTCTGCTGAATGTTGAGTAACTATGTATCGTTGTATGTTTTATGCATCTTAGCATGTGTTATGTTAAGCTTTTTAATTTCAGCATTGATGTTTGTTCATGTTCATGGGGTTGTTTTCCCGTTTAAGTGGTGTGGGTAGCGTCCTCTTCGCCGGTCGGAGGATCGGGGATGCCACACACACAATCACGCAAGCTATTGGAACACAATTACGCTGACTAAGAGATGCGGTCATGTTGGAAAGGTGAGACACACAGTCACATTCGAAAGTGAACCATAGACACACTATGTGAGAGACTCATTCATGCTAGAAGGATGAGACACACAATCATGGCCACCAGCAAAAGAGGTCGTGATTTAGAGAGGAAGGATCACCACATTCCATAGATCATCAAACAAGAGTCACCTGCAGTTATGACGGATAGATAGAAATTAGCAGTCCTCAACACAAATCTAGAGGCCCAAAAGAAGACAGTGAAACCCTAGCAGAAGCAAACAATCCTTTATGCCAAACCCAGGTAAATTAGTGTCTTTATGGATAATCATAATGAAGGATAGAACTTGTTTTATAACTTGGAATGAGATCTAGGAGGGTCCTTCTTCAACCCTAGCTTTTAGGGTGTAATAAGAATACAACTAGGTTGACTTAGAATAGGTACCAAAGGTCCAATGGTAAAAATAAAAACCATAAAATAAAATGGTCCAATGGTCTTACAAAATAAGACCATAAAATTAATTGGACCAATGGTCCTAAAAATAAAAACATAAAACTAAGTTGACTTAGGATAGGGTAGCAATGGTCCAAAAATAAAAACCATAAGATGAAATTCATCATGCCAAAGGTACACATGAAAAAGGTCATTAGGACCAAGTAAAAGATAAAGGACCAAAATCCAACCAAAGGGGGTCACAATAAGAAGGTAAGAAAACCCTCATACCTACAAGATCAAGGTGGAAAAACAAGCCCCTTTTTACCCAAAGGCCCAACAAGACCAAGGACTTTAAGCTTTTCTCTCTCAAGGTATATTGTCACATGTATTTTTTATCATCATTGTATAAGGAGGAGATCCAAACTAGATGATGTGATCCTCTGGTCCTCAATACTTCTCCTAAGGGTTAGTTGCTAGTGGCATCATCAAGGAATGGCTAGTCCCTTGAGAAACAACCTAGAAATAACCAATTAGGAGAGAGGGCATCACACATCATCATCTTGGTAAACGTGACCAAGATCCACCTGGTTAACTGACCAGGAATGCTGCTGCAGGAACTGCTTGGTCCCAGACCAAGAATCGGCCTAGTCCCAGACCAGGAAGTCTCTGTATCAACCTACAGAATCAGCTTGGACATCATGTCCAAGAAACTGTATGGTCCCAGACCAGAATACCCTAGAGACATATAGGGGCCCTAACCATAGTTTAGGGACTTTGACATGACATCAACCTGCTTGGTTCCAGACCAAGAACCCTAGGAGACTACTAGGGGGCCTAGGGTACCTTCTAATGTCTTACTCTACCCTAGTTAACTGACTAGGGTACCATCCTCCCTGATAATGGGTCTCGCAGCTACAAACATCTTTGTAACTGACCAAGAGCCTCCATTTTTAAAGAATCACTCTCAGCTCCAGGATGAGCTTCAGTTCCAGACTTAATTATGTTGATCAACTCCTGGTAACTAACCATGTGCCTCCATTCTCTCGTAGAATGGCTCTCGATGCTACTCTATCTTAACTATAAGAAAACTCATGATTATGAAATAAGGATTTCCACCCCATGAAACCTTGGAATTATACAATTATGAAATGAAATTCCATGGCGAAAAACCCAACTTAGTTACCATGTTTAGTGTTCTCCCTATGTGTGTTGATTTACTGACTCTAGAACAAGGTAAGAATGTCAATAGTGATGCAATAAATTTGGTTACCCCATGAAGCCTTTTTCAATAAAATGCAATTCCAAGTTGTAAAACCAAACTCACGTCTCATCATGTTTATGCTCATCTTTGTTGTTTCACTAGCTCTAAAACAAGCTAAGCATATACTTTCATATTCAATAATATTGGCCACCCCAATGAATCCTTGACCTTCTTCAATGAAATGCAAGTCAATGAATTAAAACCTAATCAAGAAACATTTTTGGTGTTCTGCCTATGTGTATTGATTAATTGTATCTAGAAAAAGTTAATCATAACCATGATTATGCAATAAGAATGGCTATCCCTTTAACCATTGACATTCTCCAATGGAATGAAATCAAGGGCATAAAATCCAAATTGAACACCATGTTTATTATTTTACCTGTTTACTTTGGCTCGGACGACTTGAGCCTTGGAAAAATGGAATGGGCATATTTAAGATGGGGTCATATTGTTCTGTTACCACAAGGTCACATGGATATAATAAAATAATAGTAAATAGCTTATTAGTGAAATTAGATTTTTTGGTAAAATTGGGAATATGGTATACACAATAGTGATTGACCAATTTGATATTATGCTGCTAAAATGGTCATTAGATGACATAATAAATGGAAATATCTTCAAGGACGAGCTTAAACATATCCCATACAGGTTTGAAGCCATGGTGGAGAACCTTGTTTTTATTTTATACATGACCTCTTACAGAAGAAATGAGATAAGAACTCCATTTAACTTTGGAATATATTGTAGATATTACATGTCTAGATTAAAAGAATACAACTATAAAATGTAGTAGAGGTATACAAGATGTTTGTTGACAAAGAAAATGATATGGGAGAGATGTTGATTAAATCACAATAACTTATTCAGTAACTTATTTTCATATATGTTGGCAATTAAGCATGTTCCCCACTTATTTTTCTTCTATTCTGGTAAGATTTGTTATGTGTTACCCCATTTTGAATGGGTATATGCTTATGATTTTGATGGAATTGATAGGATTATTGTGTTGCAATCTTAAAAAGTGATTTCTGTAATTGCAAGGAAACATTCTTTCAACTGTGGGTTTTGTAGAAGGAATTATGTTTTACCATTTGTTGTGTCGAAAGTGCATTCTATGCTATGTTCATATTCATATGTTGTAATCTTACACAGGATCTGCAAAATGAGATTTCAAGCATCGGTTGTTTGCACTTGCTGCAAGATTACCAAAGTGGAGGATAAAAAACACTTGAAACATAAAGCCACCTTAAGTCCAATACCCTCAGGTTCCATAGTTCAAGTGACAAAATTTATTGTATGTGCATGTTCTCTCTAAGTAACCTCATTAAGTCTAGATTTAGAGAGCAAGAGGTGGAGAGCAAGAGGTGGACTGGGGAGTCTACAAAGTACTTGAAAATTGAAAGCAGGGAGGTAGTTAGAAGCAACCTACATGACTCCAAAAACAAGGAGTAAACCCATCAAGGACAACTACGAAAATAACTCAGAACATAAATCCAGCTTAAGACCAAGACCCTCAGGTGGCATGTTCCAAGTGACAAAATGTATTGTATGTGCATGTCCTCTCTGTTTTCCATTATTAAGTCTAGATTTAGAGAGCAAGAGCTGATCTAGGAAGTCTAAAAAGTACTTGAAATTTGAAAGCATGGAGGTAGTCTGAAGTAACCTATAGGTCTCCAAAAACAAGGAGTGAACCCATCAAGGCCAACTACGAAAAGCACCCAGAACATAAAGCCACCTTAAGGCCAAGACCCTTACGTGGCATGGTCCAAGTGACAAAATGTATTGTATGTGTATGCCCTCTCTTATTACCCTGATTAAGTCTAAATTTAGAGAGCAAGAGGTGGATTGAGGAGTCTAAGAAGTACTTGAAAATTGAAAGCATGGAGGTTGTTTGAAGTAACCTACAGGCCTCCAAAAATAAGGAGTGAACCCATCAAGGAGCTATTGAAGTACACCTCACATCACCAACCATATAATTGGTATGTCACTTGCATGATATCGAAAAGGTTAGGTCCTGAACTTACCTGAGCATAGCTTAGGTATGGAATCTAGATAACCTGATCGTCCGGAGCTACTAGGTGTTTATCTTCATTAGAAGGGTTGGCCTTAGAATGGATTACCTAGGCTCTGCTCAAGTTTTCAGAAGTTATTCAACTAACCAAATCCCCACTAAAACAATATTGAGATATACATAACATACCAGTCCACCTACCTACCTACCATTGGGAATCATCTTAACATAGCATACCAATGATATCATTACCTTTACCTACTCTAAAAAGGGCGTGGAATTCCCCCAATCACAACAATTCTTCAGAGCCTCACGACTTCAATAAAAATGGGTATCTGCCCAAAAAAAACTAGAAAACAAATTTTGCATAATACTGACATGAAAAGACCAAAAAAACACTACAAAGTTTCATGATTTCATACAAAAGGTAACATACCTAACAAATCTAAACTACAGGTTTTACACGATATTGACCTGAAAACAAAGATTCTAACCAAATTTGATCAGACGGATTCTCTATCGTCCCTGTTTTCTTCTAAATTATTGGTTTCTAGAATCGTGGGTATACTCCAAAAGTCTAACATAAACTCACATGTCTTATGATATCTTGCTTAGCTTCTTGATATTGGATGGAAAACTACCTGTAAGAAAATTGTTGCCCACAACAATAAACACCATCTTTTTGGGGTCGCCTAGTTCTGTTGGTATGCTTCTAGAGAGATCACTGCCATCGAGATCCAAGTACCTCAACTCAAAGAGAGCACCAAAACATATGGGTATGCCTCTAGTGAAGGAATCCATTTCAAATGATGTCAATAATTCCCCCACCCACCTACGGGTTTTTCCTCCGCCTCCCACTCCACCGCCTCTTCCAAATCGCTCCAAGCTTAATAACATCATTGGGGGCGATGATGTTGTGGCAATTTTGTAGAACTGGGTAAACTATGGCTAGGGGTGAGAAAGAAGGGGTGGAGGCCCTAGTGGTTTGTGCTTGATGGCAGAGTCATGTCATATGGTAGTCTGGTATTTGCTTTTTTCTATTGTAAAGGGTTTGTCCAAATTTTGTGTGTTGAAGACAGGTGAATGTCTTAAACAAAATGTATAATGGGACTATAGCATGACCTTATTAGATATGAATATGAATGTGGTTAGTAGCTCAAAGATACCTTTTTAATGTTATGAATTGATCATCTAAAAATCAAAAAATCCCATTGGGATCTTCATGTGAGGCTTAATTTTAAGAATTTAAGAATGTAATTTTTGTTTTTTTTAATAAAACTATGAATTTTTTTTAGGGAAAGAATAATAATATAATTGTTAAGGTTATGGCTTACCGAAACATTAAAATTGATATATGATATTTTTTTGTCAACAGGATAAGGATCCCTCCACACATCCGACAAATAAGGGGTTTCCTATATCAATATTGTGTGATCACAATGGAGTAAATTTGTTTTATAGATATATTTTAAGAATCCTAAATTAGTATATTTAACCACATCCTTAATAGTAATCCTTGGCAGTAATGGTGGTTCAGACCTCACTAGATGTCTTGAAATAAAATAATGTTGTCGAGTGACATAGGGGATCTCTTATTAATCCATCTACAGTGTTACACTTTACTAAATTTTAACACTAAAGATGGATTCAGAGACCCCTTTCTAATATATGGTTACAAAATTATGGCTATGTGGTAGATGGATATAATGATGTTGGTCAACACATCATCAATTTGGTGTCTCGCTAAGATGTCATCATGATCAGTGATGATAATTTGGTGTCAATTGTGAAGCTGTGACACACGAGGGGGTCTATAAATTACTAAATTTTAACACTGCAGATGGATTCAAAGACCCCCTTTCTCCATCTGCAGTGTTAAAATTTAGTAAATTGTACAGGTTCATTGTTAAAATTGTAATTTTCTATTGTCAGAGTGACACAACTAAAAATGACCAGCTCATATTCTTAATGTTATTGTTATGTGGTCATTTTTAGTTTAGTTCTTATCTCGTGACCAAATTGGTCATATATCTTGGACATTTTTAGTTAACTCACTTAAAATTTCTCAAGTTTGGTCATTTATCCGTTGAAAAAACTGTGGTGACCAAAATTTTTGGTCGTCTGGTCACTTATCTTTCATTTTGTACTAGTTTATGGAATCAAGACCTTGACAATATTTGTTTAAAAATCCCCATGGATAAGTAGTTTTCACCGTCAATTCTCAACTACCCAAATCCTTTGAACCAAACACAATGAATGCGTTACAAATCAGAAACAAGTTTACTATGGATAATTTTTTTGGGAAAACTTTTTTTTATGAAAATGAGATTTTATAAGGTGAAATGTGTTGTTAATAGTGAAGAAAATAAAAGAATGTTGTATATTTGGTTGAAGTTAACTAAACAAGTAAAATAAGCAACATGGTTGTTTAGTACCTATTTTTTATACAAAAGATAATGTACATTAAATTCAAATTTATAGATATTTTAGCATTTAAAAACTATATTAACTATTAAATATTAAAAATATAATTTCAAATTTTTTTAGAAATTATTTTAAGTTTTAAGTTTTTATCAAATATCAAAATAATTATACAATATGTTTCTACCTGAAACAAAAGAATATAGTCAATAGTTTTAAAGTTTTAGTTTTTATCAAATATCAAAATAATTATAAAATATGTTTCTAAGTGAAACAAAAGAATATAGTCAATAGTTTAAAAGTTTGGTAAAATTAATAACAAATTTGGTCATTAATTTGTAAAAAGAAATAGCTTATTAATTTATTTTTTGAACAATATAAAATTTTAGATCAATTACTAAGCTTTACCTCCTAAAAATACATTAAATATAATTATTTCAAATTTTAAAATATAAATTCATAACAACAATTATTGATAAGATGTAAGGTTTTTAATAAAAATTTGATCTAACATATTTATGTTTTGAAATTCAACATTTTCATTAGAAAATTCTAATAACTATTGATAAGTTTACTAACAATTAATAAATTATAAATAGTATAGGAAATTATAATAACTATTAACAAGTTTACTAACATTAACAAATAGCATCTAAATAAATGACTAGTATAACTTAAAAAATAATTAATTTTAATTAAAAAATATTGATTTCAATTAGATTATTAAATTCAATAAATATTTAATTTAAAAAACTACATCATGATAAATTTTAAAAAAAATAATCATTAAAAGTGTTTAAAATGACCAATTTTAAAAATTAAAACTAATCTCTTAAATTAAAAACATTTTAGTAATTAATAACCTAAATTACATTTTCATTTGCTTAAATAGTTTCTCTAAAAAAAATATTTTAATAATGAATAATTTTAAATTGAATAGTTTTGAAAAAACATAATACTTTTATTTTAAAATACAATTAAAGTAGTTTTGAAATGACATAATACTTATAAATCACAAACTTATAATTGTTAAGTAATAAATTTATAAACCATTTAAATAAAACAAATTTATAACATGGAGATCTGTGGCTATGGTTATGTGGCTTATGGAGGGAGTGTAGGTAGGAGCCCGCGGGGGCTCCACTAAGGACTGGGAGGCCAAAATGGAGGGTGGCAATTGAAGGACTTTTGGGCGAAGGAGTTTTTTATTTTTTTACTATTCACCTGGCAATGAAACTGGATTCCGGCAAGGATGTAACTACAGAAGCTGAGATGGTAGACTACTCCGAGGACCCATGGCAAGGGATAACAGTCTTCTCGACCTCGAAAATCGCCAGAATTCCTTCTCCGGCATCGGTCCAGGACAGGCTAGAGAAACTGCCAGCTAGGAATGAAGCTAGAGTTCTGGTTTCTTCGTCCTTTGTTGAGGATGAGGAGCTTGGACATCTTGGAGCACGGCCACTAAACCCTTTTCTAGGTGCGGCACCATATACTCTTTTTCCCTCCAGCACAGCTTCGCTCGCATCTGACATTGTAATTACACATAGTGAACCCTTCCAGCCGACTCCACAACTCTTGTCAACCCAGCAGGACAATGAGTTTCACAAGGAGCTAGACTCTTTTTTTGCAGAACAACACATTTCCACGGTAGAACCTGGAACGCATAATCTAGGGGCGTGCACTTTTATCCCAGAAGACATTGTATCCTCATGGCTGCAGCAAGGGTTTTAGCTTAGGCCCTCACCAGACCCTGGCAAGGGAGAGGAAGGTACAAAATCAGTTTCGATTGATAGAAGTTCGGAAGCCACAATACCAAGTACCAAAAAGCAGAAAAACCGCTACCTAAACCCTTCTGGCGGAACCGTGAACTTGGTCTGTGGAGTTAACCTATCCATTGTGGAAGCCCAAGAAATGGAGGGTGTGGCTTTAGTTGGGAAAACATGGGACCAAAACCCTTCTCAAGGTAAAATGGAAGAATGGGTTCGGAGGAATTGGACGGGATTCCAAGGTAAGGACCCTGAAATCACACCACTAGTAAAGGGTTGGTTCGGATTACGCTTTGGCTACAAAGAAGATGCAGATTTTGCTTTAGGGAAGATCTGGAATTATGGAACAACCCCCTTCAAGATAAAAAGATGGACACAGTTGTTCGACGAAGACACAGAAAAGCTAGATACGGTTCCAGTATGGATTCGGCTACCAGGATTACCTTGGGAATTCTGGAACCCGACCTCGCTTCGAGATATCGAAAGGGCACTAGGATCATACATTGAGGCGGACCTCTCTTTCCAACAAACAAGGATAAGGAAGGTGGCAAGAATTCTGGTTTCCCTGAACATTAGGACTAATCTCCAGGATCACATAAACCTAATTTGGGGAACCAAGACAAGGAAGCGGTTATTAGACTACGAAGGGCTTCCATTTAGGTGTCATAAATGTCATGAAACGCGACATTTAGCTAAAAACTGCCCTAACTATGTGCCCTCAACAATAGGAAGGAAGAAATGGTCCAGAAAGGAAGAAGAGACCCCACGACCAAAAGATACTGCCTTGGATCAAGGCCCGGAGAATGAACAGCAAGCACCAGAAGTACCAGGATAGCCACTGGATCAGACTGAGGAGATGGCTGCTGAAGACACCTCCACAGGGCCTCCATTAGCACGCCAGATGGAGCAACACACTGAACCGCCAACCTCATCGGGTATGAATCCTCCTTCATTAAGCAAACATTTACATGTTTTATATTTAAATGAGGACACACATTTGATCTCTCCCTTATCAACCAACGCTCCCCCTGTTCCCCCCCCCCCCCCCCACCCCGCTCCCCTTCTCCCCTTAGATCAACTCCCCTATCCTCCTTCTCGACAGCCTGTCCCCCACTTAGTAACCCCGACCCATCAAACTCCTCCTCCTCCATTTGATTCCATCTCAAATCAAGGGGCATTCCAGTTTCGATGAATCAAAAAATCCCCTCAAAGGGTCTTGGGGAAAACCCTACCATCCCCTCTAAAGGAAGAGGAAGAGGAAGACCTTCCCATCTCTCTGCGGCGCAGAACAAGGCCCTCGGGGATCAGGCAAACGAAAGACAACAAACCCTCTTTGGGGCACTTAGAGCGGTGCATGCCCCAGATGGGGATCCAAAATTAAACTACTCTCCCTCAACTGTAGGGGTCTAGCAAGTACCCGAAAAAAACTTTCCCTCAAGAGGATGCTCTTGGTTCAAAAACCAGAGGTCATCCTTCTACAGGAAACTATGGGCTAGAAATTGGAAATGGAAAATCTGTTATCTTCAATCTCGCCTCTCTACTCTTTCATAGCACGGAGTACAAGAGGACATTCAGGAGGGCTTGCAATAAGATGGAAAAGTACTCCATAATATGCACAAATACCTGGGGGTCCACACTAGGTTTAGGGGATCATATTTGCTGAGCGGAGGAAAACCTAGCCCAAACTGTCCTAAATATTTATGGGCCTTACAACAACAGAACAAAATTTTGGGACTCTTTCAAAAACTCTGGGATGTCAAAAGAAAAGAACCTGGTAATTGGAGGGGATTTAAATTTCACCATGGGGGCTCATGAAATTTGGGATCCAAAGGCGAGAACGGATCCCTTAACCTCCTACTTCAGCAACCTCCTGCTAGAACTAAAACTGATAGACCTAGATCCTCATAATTTAAAACCAACTTGGACAAATAGATGGGTGGGAGAAGAAAGAATTGCAAAAAGGTTGGACATATTTTTGATGAGGACTTTATGTTCAAACAGTGGGTGGATTATGGAGAAGACTCTGACCACTTACCTATATGCCTTGAAATCCAGAAACAACCAAAAAATCCAGCCGGCCCTTTCAAACTCTGCTCTACCTGGCTCAAGAATGAAGAGGTAACCCAAAGCATTCAAACAAACTGGCTACCTTACCAAGCAGAGAATGGCACAAGGGTTGTTGTTCATTTTACTCAAAACCTAATCAGAATCAAAAAACTCCTCAAGGGCTAGGCCATTAAAAAAAATCTCAGGATGAACAAGCAATCACCCAAATCGAGGCAGAGTTGAGAGAGCTCCAAAATAAAGATGGAGGGGGCTTTCTCACGCATGAAGACAAGGAGAAACTCTACTCGCTGGAGGCTTCCAGAAATAAAATCCTGAAGGAAAGACAGGAGGTTTTGAGGCTAAAGAGCAGAGCCATCTAGATGTAATGAGGTGATGATAATACGAAATTCTTGCAGGCTTTTGCAAAAGGAAGGAAACAACAAAACACCATTTGGGAGCTAAAAAAGGAGAACAATGAGAAAGCAACAACCTTTGAGGATCTAGCTGAGACAGGGAAGGATTATTTTGAAAACATCTTCAAAGCAAACCAACAGGCAACTATAGTTTAGGTAATCAGAATCTAACAATTTTTCCCGGAGAGCATCAGTGAGGAGGACAATTTGGAATTAATGGAAGAGGAGAGTAGGAGTTGAAAGAAACTTTAAACAGCTTTCAACAGGACAAAATCCCGGGACCTGATGGGTGGACAGTGGAATTCTTCCTGGCTGGCTATGATACTATTAGTTCTGATCTTCTGCAGCTAGTAGAGGAAACAAGAGTAAATGGTATCCTCCATCTTCCCCTGAACTCGACTTTCCTAGCTCTAATTCTAAAGAAGGATAACACAGAAAGTTTGGAAGACTACAGGCATATCTCCCTATGCAACATCACTTACAAGGTGATCACCAAGATAATTGCACAAAGATTCAAGAAGGTACTTTCAAAACTTATCTCTAAGGAACAGTTTGGTTTCTTGGAAGATAGACAAATTCACGAAGCTATTGGGGTTGCAAAGGAGGGCCTTCATAGTGCAAAAGTCAAAAAATCAAATGGGGATATTCTCAAAACTGATCTCTCCAAGGCCTTTGAAAGAGTCAGTTGGATCTACCTAAGACTGCTCCTCACACATCTGGGTTTCAATTACTCCTTTATAAAATGGATATTTGCATGCATCCTAGCAGCCTCCTTTGTAGTCCTCATCAATGGAGCAGCATCCCACTTCTTCCACTCTGAAAGAGGCCTATGACAGGGATGCCCTCTTCCGCCCTGCTCTTCTTAATAGTTGCAGAAGGTTTAAGTAGAGCCCATTTAGATGCAAAAAGGAGAGTTTTCTATGAGGGAATTAAGATTGCTGCAAACCTGAACGTCACACACCTTCTGTTCGCAGATGACATCCTCATTTTCTGTAATGGCTCAATCAGAGAAGCAGAAAGACTTTCAGAACTGTTAACTTTGTTCTGTAAAGCTACAGGTATGCAAATCAACTTTTAGAAGTCCACAATTACAACACTCAATCTGGAAGAGGAAGTCTTGAGGACTTTTCTTGAGCTATTCCCTTTCCAGCATTTCTCTCTGGATCATGGAATAAAATACCTGGGTTTTAGACTCAAACCAAACTGCTATAAGAAAGAAGATTGGAATTGGCTGATATCAAAATTGGAAGTCAGAGTGAATAATTGGTGTAACATATGGCTCTCAACAGCTGGCAGGCTAGTTCTGGTTAAATCATTCCTTGAAGCAATCCCAGTATACTGGATGGCACTATCCTGGATCCCAAAGTCAATCCTGAATAAAACAAAGAGAATTTGCTCAACTTTCCTATGGACAAGGAAGAAAGAGCAAAAAGTGCTCCCTTGGGTAAAATGGGATCAAATAGCCAGACCAAAAACATTGGGAGTTTGGGGTCTAAAAAATCCTTTCCTCTTTGCAAAGGCATTGGCTGCAAAATTAGGGTGGAGGCTCATTTCAACTCAGAGCCTATGGACCGAAGTCATCATCCAAAAATAAATTGCACCAACTCCTCTCCTAGATTGGATTAGAGACATGGGAAATACAAGCCTACCAAATGGCTTAATCATTTGGACAGCATTATGCAAAGCCCTCCCACTCATCCTAGAAGGGATTGTTAGGAAAGAAGGGGACGGTACAAATGTCAAAATTGGTGCAGATCCATGGCCAGGTTGCTCACAAAATCACTTACTCCCAAATCAATTATTGCAACTAATACATCAGAAAGGGTTTTTTCACCTAAACCAAATAGCTTATCTCAACTCAACAAACCTACGGCATCAAGGATGGAAAGGAATCCAGCCTCTAGAAATTCTAGAACCATGGACTAGGGTTTGGGACCACTTCATCTATACCCTGCAATCTTCACACATTCGGCTAACAGACAAAGCTAACGAGTTGATTTGGGAGCATGCCCAACATGGGAATTACACACCTAAAACTGGCTATCAGCAACTCTGCTCCTAACACTTCCAGCAAGATCAGAAATGGTGGCAGGTGCGTATTTCGAAGCTCAAGTGTCCATTAAAGGAAAAAATATTCATGTGGGGCACTCTTGCAAATAAAATCCCTACTTGGGACCATATCCAAAAAAGACAATTTGCAGGGCTTGGCTGGTGTTTTCTTTGCAAAGACAATGAGGAAAATACAAACCACCTTTTCCTAAGCTGCAACTTCTCCAAGCAAGTATGGGAGCACTCACAATCTCTCACCTCCTCCATATCTAGTTGGGCAGGCCCCACACTGGAAGATGCCTAGAAAAATTGGTCATCATCACCCCTGACCACTCAAACAAGATCCCTTCCGCTTCTCCACCTGTGGGGAATATGGTTAGCTAGAAACAAAGCCATCTTCCTTGAGAAAGCATCCTCCTCGAAAGAAGTAGCAAGGCAAGGACTTGACATTCTTTCCTACTTTCCCCAAACAAAGCACAACCCCAAAACTGAGAGTTATTACTTATGAACTGTTGGACAAAGATATCCCTTGGGATTTTTTTGATGGAGCCTCTTAGGACTTGAAATGTGGGGGAGGAGCCACCCTCTTCCTAAACCCAACTAATCACTTCCAAATTTCAATGGGACTGGGATCTGGAACAAACAATTATGCTGAACTTATGGCTTTGAAACTTCTCCTATGTTTTGCAATTGAAAGAAATTGTAAAAAACTACAAGTATTTGGTGACTCTATGGTTGTAATAAATTGGATTAATAAAAATTTAGAAGTGCATAAACACCTCACCAGATGCACTATTTGAAGAAGTTAGTAGACTTCTTACAAATTTTGAATCTCTTTCACTCAAACATGTCTACAGGGAACGGAACATGGATGCAGACAAACTATCAAAGGCAAGAATAAACATGGAGTGGGGAACATGGAAGTCCATAGAGACAAAAGAGACAGCGGGCAATGAGTTCTATCATAGGCCATTCATGGATCTGCCACCAGGACAAGTCAGTTTGTAGACATTTTTGCAGAACAACTCTAAACTCATACAATTTTTTTGGTTTCAAACAGGATCTCAGTTTACAGCCACAGAAAAAGTAAATGTTATTTACAGTTTTTTCGGCAGGAAGCTCCCTTTGGGAGAAACAGTTGCACAGGACAGCTTTTTTTATTCAGCTTGGTTTCTTTTGTTGCGTAAATGCATAAAAGAAGGAAATGCATCATATATGATGCGATATTTTTGTTGTAATTATGCTAGTAGCAAGAACAATACATACTTCTGTATGTAAATATTTCTTGATCAATATAAACAGCTTTTTTTCTTTTGGATAAAAAAAACAAACAAATTTATAACATAATATTTTATAAATTATTAAATATAAAAATAAATAATAATTTTGTATAAATATAAAAAAAATTATAATTATAATTATTTAAATAATAAAAGTAATACATTTTGAAAATTGAAAATCTTGCAATAAAATTAATAAAGATTATTTTTAAAACTATAAAATAAGAATGATTTAAATACTTTTTATGTCACCATAAGGAGAGCGATTTAAATGCCTCAAGGACATAAGCTAGAAGTATTAATATGTTTGTTGTTTTATTTTAATTAAAGTGAAGTTCTAAATATGTGTGCAATCTGTATCCAATAAAAGTTGAGTAAAAATCAAAATATTTAATTTTAAAAATTTTAAAAACAATTATTATTTTTTATAAATTCTATTTAATATATAATATTTAAGATAACATTACAAAATATTTGTATATAATTAGAAATTAATGAAAGTCAAAGTTATTTGGCTATGAAACAAATGCTATATATCTATCGGAGGCATGTATAAAAATATAAAAATATAAAACATAAAGAATGATGATGATGATGATGGTGATGGTGGTGGTGGTGGTGGTGGTGATGATGATGATGATGGTGGTGGTGGTGGTGATGATGAACGTCCCCTTAGACCAAACTTTGGTCTATTGGACCTAAAGAAACGAATTATTTAGTTTGTTTTAAAATTGTATTTCTATGCTCAAAGAGCTTGGAGAGAAGCATCCCGAGCTCACTATAATTTTGACAAGTTAAAAGGATAGGAAGGTCGAGATTGCAACAAAGATTATGAAACTGAGATCTAATGTGGGTGTACGCATGGCATTCTAAGAGGAAGTGTTTTTCATCCTTAATGTTCATATTCTCACAGAGATGGCAAATCCTTTCCACCCATGGTGTTTTAGGAACTGCCTAATGATCAGTTTCACTATGTAGCTCATGAGAGTTCGTTCTTATCTTGGCTATATTAATTTTTTTCTTTGAACTAGTTAAAACCGAGAGATACTTTTGAACTTCTAGATTATGGTTGATGACCTCCTTATAATATCTTAATTTTCTTTTATCCTCTACATCTTTCTCACACCACATTTTCTCCTTAAACTTAGAAGTAACAATATTTTTAATGTTATTAATATTTTGCAATGCAAAATTTTCGTCAATCTTCCAATGGTTTAACCAAGCTCTGGTATCTTTATACCAACCTTGCTTGAGCCTTAGGTGGTTTTGGCTGGAATTTAAAGCTAGCTTAGGAAGTCTATGGTCTCCCATGTTATTGATTTTGTGCTTGTACAACAGGAGCCTAGCCATAGCTAGGCTCTCGATAGGGGAAAGACCCACTTCTATAAGGAGAATAGGGTAGGGTGTATTGTTTTTAATTTTGAGGTTATAAGTTATAAAACGCTTTTGGATTTGCTCAATGTTTCTCTAGGATTCTCTAGAAATGTTGAAACCCGAAACCTCACACCCATACAAGATAACATGAGTGACTAAAGTTTCAAAGAGGAGCTTCTTTTTATCCCACATCATAAGGTTTGTTGCTTTACAATTATTTTCAAGAACAAAATAAGCTTTCCACCCTCCATTAATCATTTTCTTAATGCTATAGTTCCAGTTGAGCTTGTGATGAATATCAATTCCTAGGTATTTGTAAGAACACACTTCCACCAAGTTGCTATTGTCATACACAAAATTAGAGTAAATCTCCTTCTTGGATTTGATCATCATAGTTTTTGTTTTGTCAGTGTTAACAGTCATACCCATGGTAGAGAAAAAATCCTTAAGAAGTCTTAGTTTCTTATCAAGATCAGATGGACACCTTGACAGAAGAATAATATCATCAACATAGAGAAGAAGGATGATGACTATTCCAGCTAAGATCATGCCAGCACAGCCTGCTTCCTCTAAACAACTTTCTAGTTTATCTATGTAAATTCCAAAAAGGGTGGGGGAGAGGGGGAAACCTTGTTTAACTCCGATATTACACTTAATATCTTTCGACCACCCCTCGTTGGTCTTAAACTTGGAAATGGCATTCTCGTATAAACTTATTGTGGCGGCTCTCAACTCAAAAGGAACCTTTATCTCTTCTAATCTATTCCATAGGTTATTTCTAGGTACCGTATCGAAATCATTTCTAAAGTCCACAAAGCAACAAAATAGATTGGATTTATCATTGCGACATTCCTCCACAATTATCCTAAGCATAACGAGATGGTTCGTTGTTGAGTGCTTCCATCTAAAACCCGTTTGGCCTTTAGCCCACTTACCTTCACTTTCAAGCCATATGCTGATCTTATTTTCCAAAATAATACCATACAACTTGGCTAAGAGAGGGCTAATCTTAATTTTCCTATAATTAGAGGGGTCATTTGTATCCCCACTTTTAAAAATAGGGATAATAAGGCTTTGAGTCCAAGGTTTAGGGAACCCTTGCTTGATCGCTTGATTAAAAAGCTTGTGGATGTGAGGGTTGAGGACATGACCTCCAATTTTTCATATTTTGGCCTAGTAACCTTCAATGTCCTTAAGTTTTCCATTTTCCAGATGCTTAACCCCAAAATCTATGTCTTCTAATGAGAAAAATTCTTCCATTGTGACCAGGGTTTCAAAGTTATCTATGCCATTTGGGGATTTATAAAGGTTCTTAAGATAGGAATTCCATTTTGTGTAAAGAAAGGAATTCTATTATTATCTTTAGTTTTTCTAGTTAGAATCTGCCTCCAAAATTTCTTAGGGGCCACCTTAGAGAGGTGTAAGAGATTTTCTTGTCTTTTATGAATATATTGCCTTTTTTTCCTTTTAGTTAGGGATTTGTATATTTTTATCTTGTCAATTTTAAGATACTCATCAAGAGCTTCCTTAATTTCTCTCATCACACTTTTACAATCTTTATCATACCAAGGGTTAGTTTTGTTATTTCTTGTATTACTTGAAATTTCAATTGAGAAATTGTTATTAGAATATGAGAGGGTTGTGGTAAAATTATGATAGAGGTCTTTCGTGTTGTCTATGCTTGATAAAGGAAGCAAATTAATTTTTAATTCATTTAGAAAAATGTCATTTTTATTTCTATCGAAGATCAAGTTTTTTTGGCTATGAGGATTATCTTCTATAGGATCTCTATGCATGACAAAATTAAGAGTTAAAATTAAAGGTATATGATCTAAGTCATGCTCGTGGTCGTTTAAGATGTCAAAATTTATTATTTCATTGTATAAAGGGATATCGAAAATAACATAGTCTACCACGATGCTACCAATCCCATGGATACAGGTCATCTGGCTAGAATTGGGCCACTTCTTTAGACCGTTACAAATTATGAGATCTTGAGCACTACAGAGCTTGACTAGCTCAAACCCAAGCAAATTTTCCCCTAGATCTTCAGAGCTTTTATTGTACCTTCCAGCTAGAGTAAGGTCTTCGTCCAACCAAAGAGGATTAGGGTTGGAATGATTTCTTATAAGAATAACTTGATTGCTTGAATTTCAAGCATTAAAGTCACCCATTAAGAGGATATTACCTTCATTCCTTAGGCTAGAAATATCATTCTCTAAACCATTGTAAGGACAATTTTTATCTAAATTGTTTTTCTTATAGAAGTTAGAATTAATAGGGACAAAATAACAGATTGCTATGTAGGTTTTTTAATCATTAATGTCAGTAATCTCTATCCAAATATACTGGTTGTAAGGGTCTTTTTTATAAATCCTGGCATGGGATGAGATGTTCTTCCTAATGTAACAAGATATACTCCCAATGCCTCTACGATAGGATCGCTTGTTCCAGATTGACCATAGTACAAAGCCATCTATGTTAGGGACCTTACATTCTTCACGCTCCCAAGTTTCAATTAACAATATAATATCAACTTCATTCAAGATCCAACTTAGCTTGGGGCCTTTGTTCCATGGAAATCCCCGACAATTACAAGAAAGAATCTGGAGCATGTTGAATTTTTATTTATTACTATCTTTTTGGTTTCTATCTCGAATAACGGCTTCTCTATTTATGATTATTCCCCATTTTCCTTCCTTCCTAGCTTCTTTTACCTTTTGAACCGCCTTTCTTAATTATGGTTGATCTTCTGGAATGCGATCTTCATTTATAAATATTCACATTCCTTTTAGACTTGAGGTTTTACTAATTATGTCATACTTATTGTCAGTAGAGCTCACCTTTATCCGGATCAGCCTTCCTTTATTCGCCGTTAATTTTCCCAACCTTGTTGCTTCTGTGAGACATGTTGTTTCAATTTGTAATCTATTATGTAATTATGTCTGGACTATGGCTAATGTATCCTCGTCTACCTCCTCTTTCAAACCGAATATTATAAGGTTCAAAGCTCTTTTGTTATGCTCATGGTCTAATTCTATCAATTTTTTCATTTCCTCTTTAATGGGTTCGATATCTAATTTACCTTCCACACTATTTAGGGTGAGACTGTTATTAACGTTTTCTTCTAGTGCTTTAATCATGTCCTTCATTTTAAGACTTTCTAAAGTATCGGCACCTCCTTGTTGGGGTGTTTGGTTCTTATCTTGGATTTATTTTTCTATTACCTGTAATCTAATCTCCATTGTCTCCATTTTATTCTCCAATAGTTTTATTTTATTTTCTATTTGCTTTTGGATCTTGTCGTCAAAAGATGTAAATTTATTTTCCAGTATGCCTTCTAACTCTGTTTGTAGCTTAGCTTCTCTTTCTTCTCTATGTTTCTCAAATGACTCTGTATATTCGTAAAGGATCTGTATAGTAACTGTGTTAGGTCTACCTTTGACAATCTTTGGTAGATGCAGTGAATTATTCATACTTGTGAACAAAAAGAAATATATGAACAGTATATATGTATTAGAAAAAAGAGGAATGTGTGCACCTTATATAACCGTTCCAGATCGCCTTCCAACCCTAGTTCATATCTATGTGGATCCAGCAGCTAGCATAACCATGAGATTTTCTTCCTGATTTACTTCAAATCTATAAATTATTGGTGATATTTCTTTCAATATAATGCCCCTTCAGAAAGCATGCAGATTGCCTTCAGATGTTGGCCGAGGGAGGTCACCCACAGAGATCAATCACAGAGGGAGGTCAATCAATAAAATCACCCACAAAATCAAATCACACCTGCAGCAAGATGAGAGGTAAATAAGGAAACCACAGAGATCAAAACTCAGGTGAACAACACCTGCAACAGCTCGCAGAATGCATGTAGATCGCCTTCAGATGTTGGTCGTCACCCATAGAGATCAATCGTAGAGTGAGGTCAATCAATAAAATCACCTACAAAATCATATCACACTTGCAGCAAGATGAGAGGTAAAAATTGCAGAGATCAAAAAGCAGGCTAACAATGCATGTAAGAGCTCGCATTCAGTGGATCGGCGTTAAACCCTTCAGTGGATTAATGCCCCTTCAGAACGCATGCAGATCACCTTCAGATGTTGGTCATCACCCACAGAGGTCAATCGTAGAAGGAGGTCAATCAATAAAATCACCCACAAAATCATATCACACCCACAACAAGATTAGATGTAAAAATTGCAGAGATCAAAACTCAGGCAATCAATGCATGCAACAGCTCACATCAGTGGATTGGCGTTAATATTTTTGTCAATATAATGCCCCTTCATAACGCATGCAACAGCTCACATCAGTGGATTGGCGTTAATATTTTTGTCAATATAATGCCCCTTCATAACGCATGCAATCGCCTTCAGATGTTGGTCGAGGGAGGTCACCCACAGAGATCAATCGCAGAGGGAGGTCACCCTTCTATTATTTTGTTGCAGTTGTTAATCACAGGGGTAAAAATCGCAGATCACCTTCAGATGTTGACAAATGGAGGTCACCCACAAAGATAAACTGCAGAGGGAGATCAATCGCAGAAAACGAGATAACTTTAATGGGGTTGGTACACACGAATCATTCATTGGACCAACCTAACTCTATACTGGAACAAATATATCTATTGGAAAACATATATAAAAATTACTAATGTAAATATGTATTACTAAGAGTTTTATGTAAGTCTTTTTTCAAACAATCTATATTATTCAATATAAATAAGAGATTTTTTCTATTATATATATATATATTCCAAAAACACTGTTAACACCATATCAGTATTCAAGTCTACTTAGAGATTTTTTCTAATATATATAAAATCTAACATTCCCAAAACACTTTTAACACCATATCAGTATTCAAGTCTACTTTTTATGTATATTGCTCAATTTTCAAAGTTAACATTTAAAAAAATACTTTCAACATATCACATCATTTTTTCTTTAATTGAAAATATTTCAAAACATCATTTACATTATGTGTAAAAAGATTCATGCGTTACCATTTACTTGTGATGTTGTAGTGTTGATCATAAAGATTTCTTTTATTTTCATTTTTTACTCTAATCTTTATTTTATATGGAATGTGTGGTGGCCACGTCACATGTCCAGGTAAAAGATTTTTTTTTATATGGAAATATGCATGGGAAACCCAGCAATACTTCCCCACATTAGTGGATGGTAGAGGTGGGAAACCATCAGCCATCCTCGCAGAAGGCCTAACCACAAAGGACTCAAGGCTCGAACTCGTGACCTCTCCCCGAACCAAGGGAGTGTGCGCACGTCTTACCAATTGAGCTAACCCTTGGGGCTTGTCCAGGTAAAAGCTTATGCAAGGGCACGTGTGGCTTCTTATGAATTGAGTGAAAGAATGAAGGAAAAGAATAGTTACCCCAATTGAATATTCAATTTTCTTAAAAGGCAAATGCATTAAATATTGATAATACTATGGGAGGGATACACGATTAAGTCGCTGCATGAAACTTGCAATATGTGTCAAGTAGTCAGACATTTTGATATAAAAGATCAATGCTTGTAGAAAAGCATTTTAATAGTTCACTATTTGTTGTTTCAAAATAAAGGCAACCTAGTATATTGTTGCAAATTTGTTTTATGGTTATGACAAATCTCCCCTCCGTATCTATGAAAACTCATTGCAAGTATTGTAAACTGGGGACAAATCTCTGGATCTTTTGACACTATTTTCTACATGCCTTTTAGAAACTTTTGAAACTTTTTCAGGGTTTGAAGGTAGGAGGGTTTGAGGGGTTGCAGCCATGGAGGCTATGGCTCTGCAGAAGCTACTCAATCCTCTTATTTCAACTGGTGGCATCCTATCTCTCCATATCCTTTGTGGGTTATTGCATTTTTTCTGTTTTTCCGGACTTCTACCACAAC
The DNA here is from genome assembly GCA_001517045.1 of Pseudotsuga menziesii. NCBI lineage: Eukaryota > Viridiplantae > Streptophyta > Pinopsida > Pinales > Pinaceae > Pseudotsuga > Pseudotsuga menziesii. The sequence continues at coordinate 430,433 of LPNX010163919.1, forward strand.
AATCGGTTGATCAAGCGATTCCCTAATCTACGGCTGCTTTCACGGGATTCCGCCACCCTTTTGGGAGTATGATGGTTTCTGCATGGGCTTTTTGGTCATGACTTTTTATGCGTTATCATCTTTGGCTATTGACTTTTCATCCACCTAATGACAAGATGGCTCGACGTACCTTGCAGAGTGACTTTCCTCTACGGACCAACAGTCTTCCTCAGACCAGAACTTTCAGAGGGCAATGGTTTCCTAGAGCTGCAATTTCACCTCGAAATCGGTATTTGACTTAATCTTCTTTGTCTTTAGTCTATCTGCTAATATTTTGTTGATTTAAGGGCTTAGTGAGCTCTTTGACTGATGATTAGGGTTGTTGGCTTTATCACTACATGGAGTCCACCCTCACTCGAGGGTTAGTACCAACCATGCAAAAAAAGTGGAAAGTTTTATTTACATTGTTTTTTTTCTAGGTATTTGGGTAGACAGTCTGCCTCCCTTTTTTTTTGTAAACTCTCTGGGGTTTCACTTCTGATCGGGTCGGTCGGCCTAACATTTTTTTTTCCTACGTTCTTCTCTGCCCGATACCTGCTGCTGCTTTCACGGCTCACTTGCTCCTTTTTGGGTATTGTCGGCTATGGATTTGTCGAAACTTTTTCTGCCCAGCGGTCCTTCTAGGGACTCTAATCGCTCTTCTCGATATTCCTTATGTAGAAAAGCTAAACAATTGAAAGCCCTAGATTCTAAGTGTCACTATGTCCCGGGAAGGGACGAATGTTAGATAGAGTTTCGGAACTCTGTCGTCAGGCTCTGATAGGCAGACTTCAGTATGTTAACCTGAGCAAGGAGGCATGGGTAGCCTGGGATACTGCCCACTGGAATCCCATCCTCAACTACATCCCAACCATTAGTCTCCTAGCCGATAAGTGGTTGGTCTTCACTTTTATTGAAGAAAAGGATGCCTCTCGCATATTAAACTTAGTCTGCACCATTAAAAAAGACTCATTAGTTCTTAGTCGTTGGCACTCCAGGTTTGATCCCCTTAAGGAAAGAGTCATCAAATGCCATCTTTGGGTATTATTACTGCCCCTTCCTTATCCTTTGTGGCATAAGGACCTCCATATTGAATTGGCAAATTCGATAGGAAGATTTGTGGCGCTGGAAAAGGATTTTCACCTCCTATTCAACAAAATAATGGCGAAGGTGTTGGTGGAACTGGATGTTTCAAAAGGGATTGTACCTGAGGTTGATATAGACTGTGGCAGTTCTATCCTTGTCCGAAAATTGGACTATCTAAACATTCCCTTCCACTGTAGTTTTTTCCGGGAGACAGGACATTTAAGGTATAATTGCTCCTCTCTCCGTTATGGACGGCCCCTTAAACTTGGCTTCTCTGACTCTGATCCTCCATCAGATTCACTGTTGGATGTTTCCATACCTGTTGTTTCCTCTGCCTCTCCTTCTCCCCCTAGCCCCTATGATTCCTTGACTATCTTTGGGGATCTATCAAATTTGGATCTACAAGTTATTCAGGACATTGAAAATAGGGTAGGGCTAGAGCCTCTTCCGTGCTACATCCTGATTCTGCGCCTGCAACTTCCTTGGTCACTTCTCCCGTCTCTACAGCATATCCCCATCAGCCCTTTTCTGAGTCTCTTGTTAAGTCATCTGTGTGTTCTCCTCCTACATCTCAGCCCCCCTTGATCCCTACATCGGAGGCCTATTTCGTATCTCCACCCCCTTTCACTATGGAGGAGTTTCTCCACTTACAGCGAGCCCCTTCACCTATTACTTAAACTGCTCCACAAAGTCCTATCTCTTCACCATCTTTTTTGGACCCCTCACTTCTAAAGTCTCTAGAAATATTTTCAGATAAGACTCCTATCTCTCCTTCTACTTTGCCATTGGACTCTATCAGGTATGATAACGTTACTATAAGGAAATCGAGGAAAACTAAGCCCTCTGTGGACTCTAGTCCTTCTAGTCTCTATACTCCCCTCTCAACTTGTATCAAAGTTGCAGCCAAAAACCATAACACTTCTCAAGTACTTAGAGCATCATCACCTGCTTCCCAGGTCGATCAATGAGTATTATACCTATGAACATTCGTGGGTTTGGGGGCAAAACTAAACAAAGATCTCTCACTTCTCTCTCTCTATGAAACCTGATATGATAATGCTTCAAGAAACTATATGTGATCACTTTTCTGCTCTCCTCAATTTTCCCAAGATGAATCCTGGCTGGGAGTTCTGTGCTCTGGACTCTCAAGGTCTATCTGGGGGTCTTCTTACTGGCTAGAATCCTCACATTACCCGATGCAAGGCTTTCCAGTCCTATGCCGGTATCCTAATTAAGGCAAGGTTCAAAGGCATTGAATCTATCTTCTCTATTCCGAACTGCTATGGGCCCTATCCTAATACGGTTTTTTTTCTGGGAAAATGTTGTAGCTGGAGGAATTCTTGACTACCCCAACCTAATCCTAGCTGGGGACCTTAATTTTACCCTTTCTGATGCTGATATTTGGGGGAGCAAAGCTTGATTGGACCATATGGTACATTATTTTGCAAGTCTTTTGGATAATTCTAATATGGTGGATCTTGCTCCACTTCATCCTGGTCCTACTTGGAGAAATGGCAGACCAGGGTTAAAAGGGATTAGTAAATGCATTGATAGATTCCTGGCTTCAATGCATATTATTCCTATTCTGAATAACTTCAAGTCCTGGATCCAGCCCTCTAAAATTTCAGATCATTATCCTATCTGCCTTGAATGGAACCATTCACCTCAGTGTCATCTCTATCCATTCAAGTTTAATAGGTCTTGGCTGTTGGAGAAGGAATTCTCTGAGATTGTCCATAATTCTTGGAATTCACAGCTCCTTTCATGTGTGGATCCTATGTCGGTGCTTACTCTCAAAATCCAAAGGCTGAAGGAGACTATCAAGGCTTGGGAAAAGAATATTAAACAGATCAAAGCTACGAAAGCTAGGGATACGGATCTTACCATTCAATCTCTCCTTTCAATCCACTCTTCTGGTATCTTGTCTATGCATGAGACCTCTCAGCTATCCATTCTGAAAGCAAGGAAGGATTCTTTGTTGAATCATCAAATCTTAACTTGAAAGCTTAAAAGTAGAGTTGATTGGATTAACGAAGGGGATGCTAATACGAAAAAAATTCACTCTTATGCCTCTACTAAGAGGAATTCTGAATCCATTTGGGATCTTCAAAAGCAGCTTGGTGAGATGATTGAGGACGTAGACCAACTCAAACACCTTAGTGTTTCACATTTCTCTAATTTGTTCTCTCATGATGGCTTGACAAATATTGAAGATCAACTTAATGTTGTTAGACTGTTTCCCTCTATGGTCCTGGAGGAGGAAAAAGACTCTTTCTTGTCAGACTTCTCACTTTTAAAGACTGAAGATGTACTCAAGGGTTTCAAAAAGGACAAAATTCCTGGCCTTGATGGTTGGCCCGTAGAATTGTATCTGCATTTTTTTGAGCTTGTTGGTCATGACATCCTTAAGGCTGTTATACAGTTTCGTACTGAAGGTAGGGTGTCTGGTTCTCTAAATGCTACCTTTATTACACTTATCCCTAAGTGTGACAAGCCCCTTTCCTTTGCAAATTTTAGGCCTATCTCCCTATGTAATCTGGTGTATAAGGTGATTTCCAAACTAGCTGCTAACAGACTAAAACCTATTCTGGACAGAGCTATCTCTTGGAATCAGTTTGGTTTCCTTCATAATAAACAGATTGTAGAGCCCATTGGCATTACCCAGGAAGTAATGCATACTATTAAAGTTGAGAAGAGGCATGTTTTTATCCTCAAGCTAGACCTTGTTAAGGCCTTTGATAGGGTTAATTGAGCATTCCTTAGATTGGTTCTTCTCCATATTGGGGGTACCTGTCATTGGTGTCAACTGGATTTTGGGTTATCTGGAATCCTGCAATTTTACAGTTCTCATAAATGGCACTCCCACTAAATTATTCCCAGGTTTGAGAGGTATCAGACATGGATGTCCTCTCTCACCCCTCCTTTTCATACTGATTATAGAAATCCTTAGCTTGCTGATCACACATGCTCAACGTAATGGGCATATAGTGGGTATTAAAGTTTCTTCTTCCCTGAATCTTACACATATGTTATTCATTGATGATGTCATTTTTTTTGGATTAGGGATTGTTGAGGAATGGAAACAATTTAAAGCTTTATTAGACCTCTTCTGCTCTGCTACTAGGATGAAAATCAATTAGGAAAAGTCTTCTTTCTTGTACAATGAAATTGATGAAATCACCAGAGTTAATGTTGCAGCCTTACTTCCTTACAAAATGGAACCGTTGTCTTTTGGATTCAAGTATCTGGGATATTATCTGAATCATTTGGGCTATCATGTCAGTGACTGGTGCTGGCTCATTAAAAAATTTGAAAAAAGAATCAGTAATTGGACTTTCAAACTCTTATGCCTTGGAGGCAGATTGATACCGGTGAAAGTTGTATTGATGGGGTTGGCAGTCTATTGGCTCACTCTGGCAAGGATGCCCAAATCCATACTGAATTTTTGAAGATGTGCTATATTAAATTTTCTTTGGGGAAATTCCGATGGCAAGTACAGATGTCACTTAGTGGATTGGCAACAGATCTTCGGGCCTTATGATTTAGGTGGGTGGAATATCATGAATCTTGAGTGGTTTAGTCTGGCACTCAGACTCAAGTGTTTTTTTATGGTTTTATAGGGTAAAGGTATCTCATCTCTCATCATAAATTTCAAGTATCTTAAGAACAGTTCTGTTGTGGATTGGATCCATACCCAAGTCTTTACTATCCAGGGTACTTCTTACATCTGGAATGGATTTATTAGAACTTTGTCTTGGATCACCAGATGCTTGGTTTGGAGGGTGGGAAATGGTAAAGATATAAGGATTGGGGTTGATCCCATTGCTGGTCTAAATTCATATTTTGTCCTTCCTGAGATCTCAGAGCCTACCCTGAGGACTTTGATATATCTTCGCTTGCTGATGCACTCTTTGGGGGTATAGATCACTATGGCCAGCAGTATTGACTTTCTATTGAGGACCTTGACTTGGCTGGCTCCTGGAAGGTATTATGGACCAAATATATTGAAGGGCTTTCTCATGGTTGTATTCGCATGAGTAATAGGTTGGATTCATTGGCTTGGATGTATAATAAGAGAACTGGGCAGGTCACGGTCTGATTGGCATATGAATCTATTGCTTCATGTCATTGCCCTGATTTTCCAAAAAAGATTATGGTTATTATATGGAAATTTAACTTACATCTGAAAGTGATATGTTTTGTTTGGCTATGCTTAGCCATTCAGATTAATTCCTAGGATAACCTTCAGAAGAAGGGATGGATCGGGCCTAGCTATTGTTGCTTATGTCTTGGAGATGCAGAATCGGTAGACCATCTATTTGTTGATTGTAGTTTTACTAAAGAAGTTATTGAGGGACTCGGTGTTTCCCTTCAGCGCAACATATCTTGGAATGAACCTACTTTCAAGCAAAGTCTGGTTAAGTGGACTTGGATGGAGAAAGAACTGAAGTATCTCCCTCTTCTAATGATCTGGAAGCTCTAGATTACTCATAAGATAATCATATTTGAAAACTACAGGCCCTCTACTCAGTTGACTATTCACATTATTCTGGATCAGCTTCATAGATATGAAGTGAACGTTGCTGCAAGAAATAACAAGAGATTATTTGGAATGGAACCGGTCTATGAATACCCAGTCGGCTTCTTTGATGGAGCCTCTACGAATAGAACTAGGGGAGTTGGTGTTCACATCATCCTGAGTAATGAACATTATTTCCATTTGAAACTAGGCTGCGGTCTGAGTACCAATACTTAGTCTGAACTTCTTGCTCTCTCGGTACTTTTAGTCTTCGCCAAGCTTATTGGACTTCCTTATCTCCATATCAGAGGGGACTCTTCGACAATCATAAATTGGTTTAATGGAAACGCTTCCTTAGAGACTCTGGAGCTAGAAAGCTGGTGTCATGAGATCATGACCCTCCGTACTTACTTTTCCCATCTCAAAACATCTCATGTCTATAGAGAATTCAAGGTCCAGGCGGACAACTTATCTAAGGAGGCACTCCTTTTACCTTCTGGGATCCTATATTTCTTGGAATTTTTTGAAGAAGTATGCCATTGGCATGGAACTATTCAGCTCTTCTGATTATGAACTCTTCCCTATATTTGGGGATTGATTTTGAGATATCATCTTTGATGATTTGGGTGATTGTTTTACCACTCTTGCAGTCTATCCCAGCAGTGTCTCCATAGATCTGTTGACTATTTGGGTTTGTGTCCAGTCGCTGAGTTGATTCGAGATGGGGAATGGAAGAATATTTATATTTCTCCTTCCTCTGGCATAGATTCCTTTGAAGTCTACTATTTTATTTTTGAGATGTGATTAAGCCTTTGTATGGTTGTGGCCTGGGTATTTTTATTGTATTCATGTGCAACACTATATTTCTTCCTTTACTGAAGATTATGCTGATGACTTCCTTCTTTTGTATTGGAGTGGTGACTAAGCACCATGCTCCTGGTTGTGGCCTGTCTCTTTATAATGTACTCTCGTTGAAGCACAAAGGTTTCCTTTGATTCAGATGAATAACAAGGAAATGTTATTTCTCCTGGAAAAAAGTATTGTAAACTGGGGAGGCTACTAAAGGCCGCTAGTCCTTACCTTAGGTATATGTTTAAATAGTTTTATGTATTAAGTTATAAGACAGTTTTTAAATTAGAAAGTATGTCACGGTTAACTGTATTTGGTCAATGTGATAAGTTTAATAGAGATGACACATGATAATAGAGCTGACACGTGACACCCTAGGAGGTCGATCCAGCAAGTAGTCCTACCTAACCCAATTCGCTATTTTCATTTAGCTAAACCTATTTTGAATCATTTATCATTGGGAAATGAAAGTGGATTTTCTCATTACTAGAATAGGGCATTTCAGGATGGTTCTCTATGGTAGATGGGATGGCACCGACTTCTTTGAGGTTCAGCATGACCCTCGTCAGCTTCGTAGATTTATTACTGCGGCGGTCTTGAGCTTGCTTGCTGGCCTAGCTGGGCGGGATTAATTATATCGCTTGCTTGTTTGCTGAGGAGTTGTAGCAGAAGCTTGGGAGCTTATTACCTGGGGAGCTGAATGGGGAGCCAGATGTCGGGATATATTCATTCTATGCCCATTTGAGCACGTCAGAATTTAAACCTTATTTGATAGGGAAAAACCCTCAAGTCAATTACTTGAAAGTGACTTTTATGTCCTGCTTCCTTCGCACCTGGTCCCAGCCCCATAGTAGCACGAGCCAGGCCTTTATATTCCATGGCTTCATATGTGAAACTAGTTTATTCAAATCAAAATGCAGACGTCTCTATGCAACATCGTGTATCTACGTAGGTTGTGAAATCAAACTCTCAAATTGAAACTAAACATATAGCAATTCAAATCAGCAATAAATCCAGTGTCAATCTATTTTTGTTTTAAGATCATTAAAGGCATTTTATAAATTACATCAGTGAACCAGAAATTAACGACTAAACTTAAGAATTCGAAGAATTAAATTTCACGAAAATTGTTTTATAAGATTGCATTGAGGATCGAACAAATTCTGGATGTGAAGCTCAATTCCTTTTCAAAGACGTCTCATAGGGTATAGAAATGGACTCAATGTAGGATCACGAGAAGACTGCCAACTGACCATGCTATTTTTGGCACCATTTGTTATTAGAATCTCAAAGCTTCGACGTGGATACTCCTGGTCTTACAACCATTAAGAACGTGTATCTTTTGGGATTGCGTTGTTGCATGCCTGAAAACCGTCTCCTCTCTAAAGCTAGGGTGTTAAAGAGGCTAAAGGAGATTAAAAGAGACTCATGCAAGAGGCCATGAAAGCTATAGCTAGGTTCTTGGGCAGACTACCAACCGGCCATTCCATTTTTGGCATTGTTTGTTATTAGAACCTCGAAGCTTCAACGTGGATACACTTGGTCTTACAACCATTAAGAACGTGTGTCATTTTGGATTGCGTTGTTGCATGCCTAAAAATCGTGTCCTCTCTAAAGATAGGGTGTCCAAGAGGCTAAGGGAGATTAAAGGAGACTCGAGCAAGAGGACACGAAAGCTATAGCTAGTCTCTCGAGCAGACTGCCAACCGCCATGCAATTTTTGGCACCATTTGTTATTAGAATCTCAAAGCTTCGATGTGGATACACCTGGTTTTACAACCATTAAGAAATCCTATCTTTTGGGATTGCGTTGTTTCATGCCTGACAACCGTGTCCTCTCTAAAACTAGGGTGTCCAAGAGGCTAAAGGAGATTAAAGGAGACTCATGCAAGAGGCCATGAAAGCTATAGCTAGGCTCTTGAGCAGACTACCAACCGGCCATGCCATTTTTCGCACCATTTTTTATTAGAATCTCGAAGCTTTGACGTGGATACATATGGTCTTACAACCATTAAGAACATGTCTTATGGGATTGTGTTGTTGCATGCTTGACAATCGTGTCCTCTCTAAAGCTAGGGTGTCCAAGAGGCTAAATGAGATTAAAGGAGACTCGTGCAAAAGTCCATGAAAATTACAAGCTATAGAAGGGCCATACTAAGGTGACGAAGGGCCATCTCAATTGCGAGTGCTTGATTTTCTTTAATGACGTGGGATGAGGAAAATTGGACTGCTGAGTTTTGGAAAAGGTTCCATTATTCTTTAGTGATCTATTCTTGTAGTGTTAGTATACGAAGGTGAATGATGTTATTTAAAAAATATGAACAATCCTCAACAGTGAATGATTGTGAATATGGCCAACATATACTATGCTCTCACCCAAATTCGCTAAGGCTTTCAAACTCAAATGAGGGTTGTCGAAGAACAACACAGTATAAGCTGATTAATATGCTCTCACAAAATTTGAGTATCTCATCATCCTAAATAACCCAAATGGGATCCTAAAAATCAGGTTCATTAGTAACAGAAACATTTGGTTAAAACACGTTACCAGATAAAGGTAAGATACCTTACCCTTGTAATACAAGCTAAGCTTACCACTATCCTTTACCAATAGATAAAATATGGTTGTTATTTTGGATATGCACATTCAACATAACATAGTTTGCAGTAGAGCTATTACGATTAGTGTTTATAATATAAATATTACCATGCTTTCTTATTACTTCAACTTTTACGAAGCTTGTATATATAAGTAAGTGTAAGTGACTACGAAGCAGGTCTCTCGCATATGAGATGTTAAGTTAGGTTTTCTTGTATGTTGTGTATTTGTACAAGTAAATGCATGGCTCCACGCATGCTGCAGGGGCTGGTGGAATGCATTAAATGTTACTTCCATCTGTGTGTCTACCAGAGACACCAGCCTTCAACATAGGGGTAGATTTGTGAGAAACAAATACATGGTTGCATCAACATGTATCACATGTTCATTATCCTTCATCGCCACTATGGGAACCCTTCCTCCTCTCTTGAACATATTTATAGTAGATTTTTATAAGTGTTCGATCTTGGAATCGAACGACTTACAACAAATGTCAAGGGTTCAAGCTTGGATGCAAATGGCTCTTGGCCTAAGACCAACCATCCTAGACCTATGCAATCATAAGGAGCATGAACAAAATAATTATGTCATTTAAAGTTTACCAAGAAGCTAACCCAACCATCCCAGGCCTGCAAGCTGCAATCCTAAGGAGTGTGAACAAAAGAATTATGTCATCTAAATTTTACCAGGAGACTAGTCCTTATGGTACACGTCCGGGCCTTTTGTGAAGACAATCGTGGAGATTTAGCTCAAACACAAACATTTGCATGCAAAGCAGTCATGCATGCAACTACCACAGTGTAGTCATACAACCAAACCTCACCCCACTCATCGGTTGGTAGCAGTGAAGATTATCTGACCAGCATCATGGGTATCACAGACAACAAGAAATCATCCCTAAGAAGCCAACATATTTACTATTTGTTGAGGTCCTTATCGCAATGCCAACGACTACAACAACTTGCAAATGTATGAATTAATGTTGTGTTTTGAATTTGCATTTATGTTGTGTCTTCATTGCATTAGCTAGAGAAAAAAAATATCAGTATATCTGAATCAAACATTACGATGAGCTTATGGGATTGATTTGGTCCAAAGCTTTGCACCTGAGATGGGGTGATTTTTCCCCGACTTCCCCATATTCTCTGCCACCCAACTAAGCTCCCATTGTGCTCATTTTCTATATTTTTTCCTGTATTGTGCTTGTTCTCTATTTTTTTCCTACTCCCGTCGGGCCTATGTTTTCTTGTTGTTTTCTGCTATCTATTGTAGGCTTTTTGTTACCTTCATTACAACCCTACCTGATGGTGGATTCAGCAGCTTCATAGCATCTACAACATGAAGAGGGTCATGGCCTTTCCAAAGCCTCAGCCTACCGAGGTTCAACCTACCTATAGCAGCTTGTCCAGCTTATCCCTTCCCATCTATCAACGACAAAGACACATTCCCATCTATCAAAGGAAAAGACACATGCATTGCATGCACTGTATGTAGAAAATCACACCACTTGGCCTCTATCAAAGCATTCTTGGTCGTTTTGTTTCTGCGGTCGGTGGAAGAGTAACGCAGTGGGTAGAAGATTCGGGCGGTGGGGTGGCTGCCATTTTAGGCTCATGAGTGAACATAACATTAAACATTTAATGTTTTAAACTAAAGTCATAAACAGATTGTAGCATTAGTTAGAAATATGCTATATGCAGATTGTAATATGTTACTAATATAAGTTTCAAACCAAAAAATCATCCTTTGGCCTTGATATGAGGACAAATAAGGCATCAAAAATTTTGATTGCATGAAATAGCAATTATATGCTCTTGATTGGTTAAAGATAAAGTTTACCTGACAAAAATACAATACAAGTTAGGTTATAATGTTTTGAAATATGGATCTTTTAATTAAATTGATGGCAACCTGATTCATAGAGTCCCAGCTAACCAAGGGCAGGGACTAATGAAGATGATTTGACAAATGATCATTTTTCTATTGGGTTTGATGGGTAGCTTGTAATCAATATGAGATAATGTTCAGTTGCATCATATTATACTTGTCGCAACTATTAAGTCCATGACAAATAATCATATGTTGCATTGTGCTTGTGCCATTATGGTAGATGGCTATTCAATATCTCTCATACTTCAGTGAGGAGTTTTTTATGGGGGGGGGCTTACGAGTCAAGTTAGATGTTTGCTTGTAAAGTTTTCTTTTGTTTTACATCACCTACATATGTTGGACTGTAGTTAGTCACGTAAAGTTAAAAATATTGGTTAAGGAATTGAAGCAAAGATCTCTAGGTAAATATGGATGTTATTTTTTCTCTTAGTTAGTAAAAGTTGGAGAAGGAAAATTCATTGAATGAACATATACAGTGATTGTTGAGGCCAAAGAGTGTGGATATTATTTCTTCGTTGACATAGTTTCAATTCATTTAGCATTCACAATAATATGATAAAATTCCTTACAAAACAAGAATCATGGATATTAGATGACAATCATACAGAATCAAATATAAGTGTTGTTTGCTTGTTTCTTAAGTTGAGTAATCACATATGAAAAAGGAGGTTTGTATATGTCTTTTTAATCTAGTACAACTCACTTCTGCCTAGTCTAACCCTGTAAAATGAGTCTTAGAACCAACCTTTCCTAGGAAGAATATCAACTTCTTCATTATATTAATACGAGCAATGATACATGAATCTAAGCCAGCAATATGATTTTGTTTTTTCATCCCAACATACAATTACTAGCAACAAAACTTCATTTTTCACTTGCAATTGCAATTCATGGAGATTTTTTGTCACCCCAAGGTGCAATTCATATGGAGTGCCAGTTGTAGGAAAAAGCAACAACAAATGCACATATAGCTCATGCTACAAAAATCTAATAATAAATATGTAAATAATATTAAATTCAGATCCTCCAATAAATGTGGTATGAACAAATGATTTCTTTATGAAGCATAAAACATCAAGAACATCCAAAATACGTTGCATTGTTTTGGATTACTCTTTTGGAATGTACCTTGTCCTTCAATGTCTGCAAATATAGTTGAAAATTTGTCATTATTGACAACCACTTTTATGCCTCTAGGAGGTGATTCATAGAGGTTATTTGATATAGAATATTTACCCTATGAATAGGATAAACTTCTCTTGGATTGAGACTCCTTTAATCTAATACATAAAGTAAACAAATGATACCTAACATCCTCCTAGACCTAGTTCATACACAAGCAACCAAGTTATGAAAGAGATAAAGGAGATAAATGACCTATATCATTTTCGATTGTTTTCCTCATTGATCCTTAGTTAATCCCACTCCTAGCTTTGACATCCAAGCTTTTGAACCTGCACACAAGTAGAGAATAAAACCTTTCCAAAGCAAGAAGTGTATTAACAAAGATCTAAATATCAATTGATAGACACATTCATACATTCATCATGAAAGACATGAAATGGGGAATAATAGGCCAAGTTTGTAATCATAAAATGGATAAGGATTATAAGGAGAACTTGCAACCATGATCTTGATCGTGCATCATCTCCTTCCATCCCCTTGAGAATTGCGTCGCCATAAGTTTGATTCCTTCAAGCTTTCTACACTTTACCCTTTCACAAAGAATGGCCTTCATTTATAGGATTTGGAGGCTCAACAACTGTGGAGAAAAGGTTGGATCAAGCGAGAATATGATGGATCAAGGAGGATTAAATTGCTTGGAATGGAAAGAGAGAAGGGATTCGAAATATATATCCAACAAACCAAGATCCCACTCAAACCTAGATCCTACATATTAGTTTGACTCATTGAACCAATGGCATCGCTCCCCTAGAACTAGATACAAAGAGATGACATGAGAAGTCGTCTCTCCCCCATAACTAGAAATTGGAGGTAATCTATTCCTAGACAAGGAAAGGGGGGAAATGGCCCTTAAAAGTCGCATAATCCAAGGTTTAGGGATTAGGTTTTGATCTCCAACTCATGGATTTGACTCCAAAACATGGCTAAGGAGTGTATTACACATTAGATTATCCTTCTTGACATCTCTAGGGAGCAATACAACCACATTTTTATGGTGGCCAAAGCATAACACTTAGGATGGCATTGTGTGATAATTTGGTGTATAGCAGTTGACCCCTAAAGTGTGAGGTCAAAAGGAAACTAATGGCCAAAAAAATTTACAAAACATGTGCACAAGGGTGCTAAAAAGGAGAGTCAGATGGAAGCTACAAACAAAGATCAAACAGTATACATGTATTTATCCCTGAGGTAGGCATACCCATGCTTGGAATACACTGACACAAACCATGGTCGTCAAATAATAGACTACGAATCCATGAAAATACTGATCAAGAATACGACCACTAAAGATACAATGTGGATCCATACCTATATGAAATGACCAAATCATAGCCATGAAAGAATACACAATGGAGCTACAATCTGACAAAAACATAGCCACGGACCAATACAAAGTGGATCTATGTGAATATATATATCAGTGAGAGTATCAACATGATGATCATACTGGAATCTACTAAATACTCAAATAATCTCCATCGCAACCTCTGTGAAGTGCATATCAAAGGTAGGTTCCAAAAAGGTTCCCAGTATCTTCATCCCAATCCTAAGATGGTATGATTCTAACCATGTAAATAGATGTGTTGAGTTCAAACATGGTAGAAACTACTTGATTATCAATCATTAATGTAAACCACTAACAAGTGCGAGGGAAATCATCAATGACAATGAATCCCAAGGTACCCTAGTACATTCCAGCAAATGTGAATAGATGATTTGAAGTGAAACACTAGTGGAATCATTTGATTAGAGGTCAATGATGTAAACATGTTGTTAAAAGAGAGGAAACCTACTATTGAGGCATGCAGGTCCCAAGGTGATAACTGCTTTCTAAATCCAATTCCTAGATAATGTGTTGGAGTCGACAGCAACAGACTCGTCGAAGGAAGGTCGTGATGTATCCCACATCATTGACACAAAACCAACATAGGAAAGTGATGTAAGATAGTAGATCAAATGACCACAAACTGACACAAGGATGAAAACTAGTAAGACTATAGAGTGGTGGATTTAGGTTCAAACTTCCCTTGAACATTGTGAGGCATGAAAAACGACTTGGAAGCGTTGACTCAAAATGAGATACAGACCAAAGCATAGTGGGACATTAATCAAGACAATCTTCAAATGAGTCAAAAAAGTAAAATGACTTATGGTATTGGTGTAACTCAGAAACAAGTAGATTACCCAATTGTAAGATAAGACGCAAATAGGTTCCATGCTCAAGGGTGACAACAAATAGGTCCCACAATGTTTACCAAAATAAATAACCCATTTTCCATAAATTCCCCCCCACCATGAACAATGAATACCTCTTTGTTTTTTAACGAGCTTGAGGAGGATAATAGATGCTCAACATAGCTCATCTTAGATGAGTCCCTCATCATATTTTTAAGGAACCTGAAGAAGGAGGGGTTCGGTCCCACATGGGTTCTTCAATGTATGGTTTTAAAAGTTCAAAGAGACAAAGGAGATAGATGACCTACCTCATTTTCAATATTTTCAATGGTTGACCTTGTTGCTCCTTAGTTGTTCTAACTCCTAGCTTTGAGATCCAAGCTTATGGACCTGCACACAAATAGAAAAGAATTCATTTCCAAAGCAAGAAGTGTATTAACAAATATCTAATTATTAATTAATACACACATTCATACATTCATCGTGAAAGACATGAAATAGGGAAGAATAGGCCAATTTTGTATTCATAAAAATGGAGAATAATTACAAGAATCACGTGTAGCCATGTTCTTGATGTTGTAGCAGCTCCTTCCATGTCTCCCTCTAGCCCCTTGAGAATTACATGAACATAAGTTTGATTCCTTCAATCTTTCTTCCCCTTACACTCTCCCGAATAATGGCCTTCATTAACAGTATTTGGAGGCTCAATAACTATGGAGAAAAGGTTGGATAAAGGAAAGATATGATGGATCAAAGAGGATTAACTTGCTTGGATGGTAAGGGAGAAGGGAGTTGAAGGATAGATCCAACCAACCAATATCTCACTCAAATATAGATCCTACATCTTAGTTTGACCCATTGAACCAATGTCATCGCTCCCCCAGAACTACATACACAGACATGACATGGGAAGTCATCTCTCCCCCAGAACTGGACACTAGAGGTCATATGTCCCTAGACAAGGTAAGGGGGGCCATGACCCTCAAAAGGAGGAATAATCCAAGGTTTAGGGATTAGGTTTTGACCTCCAACTCATGGATTTGACTCCCAAACATGGCTTAGGAGTCGAGCACACATTAGATTATCCTTCGTAACTTCTCTAAGGAGCAAGACAACCACGTTTTTATGGTGGCCAAAGAATAACACTTAAGGATGGTATTAAGTGTGATAAATTTTTGTATAATTGTCCCCCCCTAAAATGCGAGGTCAAAAGAAAACTGATGGTGGAACCACTTTAGCAAAACATGTGCAAAAGGGTGCTGAAAATTAGATCCAGATGGAAGTTGCAAACAAATATCAAACAATATACATATATCATCCCAGAGGTAGGCATAACCTTGCTTAGAATAAACTAACTCAAAACATGGTTGTCGACCAATACACTGTTGATCCATGAAAATACTGATCAAGTATATGGCCACCGAAGATACAATGTGTATCCATGCCATCATGACATGACCAAATCGTAGCCATGAAGGAATACACAGTGGATCTATGATCTAACATAAACATAGCCACAGACCAATAAAAAGTGTATCTATCTGACAGTATACATATCGGTGAGACTACCAACTTGATGAGCATATTGGAATCTACTAAATATTCAAATAATATCCATCACAACATAGATGAAACTTGTATCAAAGCTAGGTGCCAAAAAGGTTCTCAGGTCTTTGTCCCAATCCCAATATGGTGCGACAATAATCATGTGAATAGGTGTGTTGAGTTCGAACATGGTAGAAACCACTTGATTACTGGTCATTAAAGTAAATTGTTAACAATTGTGAGGGAAATCAACAATAATGACAATGACTCCCAAGTTACCCTAGTACATTCTAGCGAATGTGAATAGATAAGATGAAGTCGAACACTCATGGAATCATTTGATCAGAGGTCAATGATGTAAACCTATTGTCAAAAGTGAGGAAACCTGCCATTGAGGCATGCAAATCCCAATATACTAACTGATTTCTAATTTAAATTCATGGATAACGTGTTGGATTTTATAGGAACAGAATCGTTGAAAGAGGGTCATGATGTATCCCACATCATCGACACAAAATCGATAATGGAAAGTGATGTAAGATAGTACATGAAATGAGCACAAACTGACACAAGGATGGAAACTTCCCCTGAACATTGTGAGGCATGACAAATGACTTGGCAACATTCACTCAAAACGAGATATATACCAAAGCATAATCGGATAATAATCAGGACATTCTTCGAATGAGTCGATGAAGTAAAATGACTCACGAGACTGGTGTAACTCAGAGACAAGAAAATTACCCAACTATAAGACAAGACGTAAATAGGTTACATGTTCAAGGGCAACAACAAATAGTTTCCACTATGTTTTCCAAAACAACTAACCTATTTTCCCCAAATTTTCTCCCACCATGAACAACAAGTACCTCTTTGTTTTTTAATGAGCTTGAGGAAGATAACAATTGCTCATAATAGCTCATCTTATATGAGTCCCTCGTCATATTTGTAATGAACCTAGAGAAGGAGGGGTTCGATCCCACATGGGTTCTTCAGTGTATGGTTTTACGAGTCCAAAGAAACAAAGGAGATAGATTCCCTACTTCACTTTCGATGATTGTCATCATTTCTCCTTACTTGATCTAGCTCCTAGTTTTGAAATCCAAGTTTATGGATCTGTAGACAAATAGAGAAGCACACCTTTCCAAAGCAAAAATTGTATTAACAAATATCTAACTACCAATTGATAGACACATTCATCATGAAAGACATGAAATATGGAAGAATATGCCAAGTTTGTATTCATAAAAATGGAGAACAATTACAAGAAGCACTTACAACCATGATCTTGATCCTACAGCAACTCCTTCCAACCCCTTTAGAATTACACCACCATAAGTTTGATGCCTTCAAGCTTTCTACCCCTTACCCTTTCCCAAATAATAGCCTTCTTCTATAAAAATTGGAGGATCAACAACTATAGTGAAAAGGTTGGATTAAGGGATAAAATGATGGATCAAGGAGGATTAACTTGCTTGGAATGGAAAGGGATAAGGGATTCAAAGGATAGATCCAACCAATCATTATCTCACTCAAATCTAGATCCTACATCTTAGTTTGACCCATTGAACCAATTTTGTCGCTCCCCTATAACTATCTATATAGGGATGACATGGGAAGTCATATACCCCCCATAACTAAACACTAGAGGTCATCTCTCCCTATATAAGGTAGGGGGGTGATGACCCTCAAAAAGAGGCACAATCCAAGGTTTAAAGATTAAGTTTTGACCACCAACTCATGGATTTGACTCCCTAATATGGCTAAGGAGTGGACCACACATTACATTATCCTTCTTGACATATTTAGGGAGAAAGACAACCACATTTTTATGGTGGACAAAGAATAACACTTAATAATGGTATTAAGTGTGATAATTTGGTGTATAACAGCTTCACCCGAAAGTGCAAAGTCAAAAGGAAACTGATGGCTGAAACACTTTACCAAAATATTTGCAAAGGGGTTCTGAAAAGGAGAGCCATATGAGTTGCAAACAATGATCAAACAATATATATATATATATATATATCATCTTGGATGTATGCATACCCATGATTGGAACAAACTAACTCAAAACATAGTCATCAACCAATACACCGTAGATCCATGAAAATAATGATCAAGAATATGGACACCAAATATAGAATGTGGATACATACCTCCATGACATGACCAAATAATAGCCACGAAAGAATACACAATAGATCTACAATTTGACAAAAGCATAGTCATAGACCAATACAAAGTGGATCTATGTGACAGTATACAAATCAGTGAGACTACCAGCATGATGACCATATTGGAATCTACTAAACACTCAAATAACCCATCGCAACCTAGGTGAAGCATGTATTAAAGGTCAGTACCAAAAAGGTCAAAAGGTCTTCGTATCGATCCTAAGATGGTACGATTCTAACCATATGAACAGATGTGTTGAGGTTGAACATGGTAGAAACCACTTGATTATCATTCATTAATGTAAATCGTTAATAAGTGCAAGGGAATCCATCAATAGTGACAATAACTCCCAAGGTAACCTAGTACATTCCATTGAATGTGAAATATGAGCTAAAGTTGAACACACATGGAACCATTCGATTAAAGGTCAGTGATGTATACCTATTGTCGAAAGCAAGGAAACCTTCTATTGAGGCATGCAGGTCCCAAGGTACTAACTAGTTTCTAAGTTCAATTCCTGGATGACGTGTTGGAGTCAACAAGAATGCACTCGTCAAAGGAGGGCCATGATATATCCAACATAATCAATATGAAACCGAAAAAATAAAGTGATGTAAGATACTAGATTAAATGAACACAAACTGAAACAAGCATGAAAACCAGTAATACTACAAAGTGGTGTGTTTAGGCTCAAACTTCCCTTGAACATTATAAGGCACGACAAATGACTTGGAAGCATTCACTCAGAACAAGATACATACCAAAGCATAATGGGACAATAATCAAGACACTCTTCGAATGCGTCAAAGAAGTAAAACAACTCACATGTTTGGTGTAAATCATAGAGAAGCAGATTACCCAACTATAATATAAGATGCAAATAGGTCCCATGTTTAAGGGCGACCACAAATAGCTTCCACATTGTTTTCCAAAACAACTGACCCATTTTCCCCATACTTTCCCCCACCATTAATGACAAGTACCTCTTTATTTTTAAATGATATTGAGGAAGATAACAATTGCTTGGTATAACTCATCTTAGATGATTCCCTCATCATATTTTTAACAAAACTAAAAGAATGAGGGGTTCAATCCCACATGGGTTCTTCAATATATTGTTTTATGAATCCAAGGAGACAAAGGAAATAGATGACCTACCTCGCTTTCGATGGTTGTCCTTGTTGCTCCTTTGTTGATCCAACTCATAGCTTTAAGATCCAAGCTTATGGAACCACACACAAATAATGAAGAACACCTTTCCAAAGAAAGAAGTGTATTAACAAAGATATAATTATCAATTGATAGGCACATTCATACATTCATCATGAAAGACATGAATTAGGGAAGAATAGGCCAAGTTTGTATTCATAAAAATGGAGAACAATTACAAGAAGCACTTACAATGATGGTCTTGATCCCGCAACAACTCCTTCCAACCCCTTGAGAATTACGCCGCCATCATTTTTATGCCTTCAATATTTATACCCCTTACCCTTTCCCAAAGAATGGCCTTCATTTATAAGATTTGGATGCTCAACAACTATGGAGAAAAAGGTTGGATCAAGGAAGGATATGATGGATCAAGGAGGATTAACTTGCTTGGAATGGAAATGGAGAAGGGAATCAATGGATAGAACCAACCAACCAATATCTTACTCAAATATAGATTCTACATCTTAATTTGACCCATTGAACCAATGTCATCACTTCCCTAGAACTAGCTACAGAGAGATGACATGGGAAGTCATTTCTCCCACAGAATTGGACATTGGAGGTCATCTCTCCCTAAACAATGCATGGGGGTAATGACCTCAAAAAGAGGCATAATCCAAGGTTTAGAGATTAGGTTTTTACCTCCAACTCATGGATTTGACTCCCAAATATGGATCAAGAGTGGACCACACATTAGATTATCCTTCTTGACATCTCTAGGAAGCAAGACAACCACAATTTTATGGTGGCCAAATCATAACACTTAAGGATGGTATTATGTGTGATGATTTGGTGTATAACAAACTCTTTTTCAATTCATTTTATCACCCTGGGTGAGTGGTGATGCTCAACATTTTGAAGTAAATCCTCTGGGAGATATCTATCAAAATGAATATTGTTTTCATAAGTGGAAGAGCCATTGAATAATTGATCTCTACTAGATGTCTACTTAAAATATATGATTCAATTGATGAGAAAAGTACTAGTGCATCAATATTTTCAACGAGAAACCACATATCCTTGACAAAAGGGTTGAATCACGCTGCATTAATGAACAACTTGTAACAAGACAACTGTGCCATGCATAAATGATGCAATTTTATTAGTGACACACTTCGTAAACCCTGAACCAACCTGTTAACCTATGGAGGTGGGCATCAATGAATAGTTGGGGCCTTATCTCATTAGAGCAAATTCTCACTACTGAATCTTACTGTATGTTCCATTAGCATTCACCTACAATTAAATTGGTGTATTGTGAATGTTTCTGTTTCTTCTCCTGTATTGTGAATGTTTATGTTTCTTCTTTACTTCTGCCATATTTTTGTTTCTTTTGTAGTGCAAGAATGTCCCTTTTCCTTTCATCTTAATGCAAGTTACATTGTTCATATTAGTCTGCAATTTAAAAAAATGTAAAACCCCAAGATCCTGGACAATTGCTTCTAAATGTGGTGCATATTGCATGTAGGATGTTCTTTTTTTAGATTCTCATAGTCAATTAACATGCTTGTAGTCAGATCGCTATGACAAAGTATAACCCTTTCACTTTTGTGCAAAGTATACCAAAGTGTTTTCATGTGGATCGCTATGACAAAAGCATCACATAAGATAAACAAACAAGCGAGCTTGGAAAAAAAACCAAAGAATTGCGAACATAATTAAAAGATATTAATAGAGAGGCCCACAACTCTCAGGTCAATATTCTTCATCCGTGGTCCTACTCATCCCAACAAGCTCTTTGTGTGGTCTGCAACTTCTCACGGTGCCACAAGCCATATTGCTAAGCAATTAGCAGTTGGTTATCCTCAGAAAATTGTATTTGAATCTCTTCATGAGTCAAAGCATCCTCAGAAAACTAATATTAAATAGATATTCCAATTCCACCAAAATCAATCGATGGATAAAGTTATCCCTATCATCGACCTAAATATTAGACGGCTGACAACGTAAGAAAAGTGAAATGGGGGGGTGTTACGGCATAAATATACATGCAAATTTTCATAAATTATATTATGTAGAGTTAATTAATTAATTCTATTTACAAATAGTATTTGTATGAAAAAAATTGAAAAAATAACTTTTTTTTTAATATTTTTAGAAATTGACTATGGATACACAAATAGTTGAAGATGATTAATTATATCAAGAAGTCCACATCTAAGAAGTGGGATACATTTGAACTTTGCATAGTAATAGAATTAATAAAAAAAATTGACTATAGATACACAAATAGTTGAAGACGATTAATTATATCAAAAAGTCCACATCTTCGAAGCGGGATACATTTCAACTTTGCATAGTAATAGAATTAATAAAAAAATGAACTTAATAATTTTCTTTTAAATGTATTTATTGGTCTTTCCATTGTAATCTTTAGGGTTGAGGTGATGAGATTCCGAGATGGAATTTAAAAACTCATAGAGCATATAGATTTTATTAGGGTTAAGGTGAGGAGATTCCGAGATAGAATTTAAAAACTCATGGAGCATATAAATATTATAGGTATTATCGATTAGAAATTGAATTTTGTATAATTTTTATAGTATCATAAGATATGTAAGAAAAATTACTTTGAACATTACAATTAGAGTCAAGATACATGTCCTATTTTTCTCTAGATTTGAATTTATGATTTCTTAAGAGGAAACACATGTTTTTAACAATTTCTTCTTTGTTACTTAATGTTTTTTAATTCATTTTGAGGTTAGTAAATGTAAAGACTTACTTTTTTTAAACATAAATATTTGCTTAAATTTGTTAAGATTTTGTTGAAAGTTATAGTTTTATCATTTTGAGGAGAACTTTGACTATAAATCTTTCTCCAAAAAAATTTGGCCATGGTTAAATATGAGATTAAAATAATAATTAAAAAAATGAAATTGTCTAGTTGAAAAAAATAACCGCAATAAATTGTTTAATTCGTCTACTTATTAACTTACTCTATTTAAAATTCAAAAGATGTAAGACTTTGCAATTAAACACAATTATATACTCATCTTGCTCTCATATTCTAATTGTATACTTACCGCATTCTCATATTCTCTCTAGTTGTAAGATCACCAAAATAAAACAAGTATTTACATTAAAAAAAAATTCTCCAATCTAAACTAAGTTATAAAATAACTTCTCTCTTCATAGACCAATTATAAACTAAACAAGTGCTACATGGCAATGGATACATACCAAGATTGTTAAGACGAGCATAGACTACCATCTTGCATATGAAAATTTTGTGATGACATGCATGTTAGAAGATGTCACACTCATTTCATGCATCATTGAAATTGATCGACATGGTGTGGGCTTGTCTATCAAAGTGGAATGCCATCTTGCATATGAAAAAATTATGATGACATGAGTGTTGGAAGATGTCACACTCATTTCATGCGTCAATGAAATTGATCGCCATAGTGCAGGCTCATGTGTTGAAGTGGAATGCATTTATGTTACTTCAAATTGGAAAATATCATGATCAAAGGGAAGCATAACAAAAGGTTCAAGGGGTTTGATTCATCTCAAATGGTGAAGGGTACTTGTCTACCTTGAGTAATTGTTGGAGTTGCAGGATGACAAACTAGAATATTGTGAATTTTTTAGATAGTCATATCACAATCCCAACTAAATATATGTCAAAACGAGGGTAGATAACTTTGAAAACATCCATTTAATATTCGTTTAAAAACTGGAACTGAAATCAAAGTGATATATAATGCTTGATATATGAGTTGAGAAACCATGATCCCAGTGAAAACTTGTCGTTTACATAGCCAGTAATTTCAACATTTTTGCAACAAAATTTTCAAAAACTCGATTTTTATTGGGAACAAAAAGAATCATAAATTTGTCGAATAGACAATTAATTTGTATGATAGACAAACTAATGAGTTGACGAGTGTAGTTCGATCGAGGCATGCATGCACAGTGGTAAATAAAGGAGCTCAGGTGTGAGCGGCAAAGGAAGAAAGGGATACAAGAGGAGAAACTAAAAAAATAGAAAAGGAAAGAAAGAGATATAAGAGGAGGAACTCAGAAAACCACTATTTCTTTTGTCTGTTGTTTGGATTTTCATATTCTCCAGTGAAACACCTGCAACAAAAGTACAATGCTCTTGGGCGAGGCAAAAGGAATAGCATTAACAAATTTCTAATATCCACTAAATCTAGGCATAAATAGGTGCATATCATTCCATGGATGTGGCATCGATACCTCCAATCCAGCATGGGTAAATATTAATTCCCTTGATCTTGAAAGCATTTGCAATTGCAAAGGGTACATGTACCAATCCTTGTAGGTTGACTAGGGCTCCAGGATTTAAATTACATGTACATTTGGAAATGTTATTGTCCATCAGTTTGGTTTTATTGGCCTCAATTTTTCAAGTAGATTGAGGCTTGGAAATCTTGGCATATGTGCATCTGTCGTAGAGACTCTCCATGAAAACTTACCATAAGGAGCACTTTGCTCATTTTTTGCCTTAAATTTGTGATTATTTTGCATTTTCAACTCCTTATTTCATACTTTAGGATCTCCCATCATGCTAATACACTTGCAATGTTAATAGTGATTCCAAAAATAATAATGTGAAGATCGATCGCCTACTTGATCCTTTTATTCTACTGCTTTCGCTCAATCAACAATTGTATCTGCTCAAACTGTTGCTTCAATTGGTGGTTTAGCTTTTGGTTATGGATGAATTGATTTGGAATCACCTACCTCCACCTATTCTAATGCGAGTAACGACCCTAAAACTAGTAGATTTGGATCGCAAGGATGCTAGCTATGCTCTTGCAATGGTTGTGGAATTTATAGCATGAGTGGCATTTAATGCTCAGACATTTGGTGCTTATTGCTCACATTGTCACTTTGCAACATTGAATTCATAGACCTAGATCATAGATTATAATATTCCACGCTCTAAAGGCCAAAACACATGACTTGATGAAGGAATTGGGGTCGTGATAAGACAAGGAGCTATGGTGAAGGAGATGGTAGTAAATATGGCGAATGGCGATGCGAGTAGGTTGTGAAAGAGGGAAGAATATATCTTTCTATGTATGGAAGCACATGACAAAGGGGAAAAACACATGCCAACAAAAACTATGACACCAATAATATAGTGGGAAAAGAAGACCCCGACAATGTCAAAGTTTTAAATGCTTTCATTGAAAAACATCAAGGTTTTAAATGCTTTCATTGAAAAATGCTTCCATTACCATGAAGTCATCCATCACTTCGACAATAAGACCTCTAATCTATCAACCAATATCACTTGAGTGAAATGCCATAAAACTTTGGATTATGCTAGCACATGAACTCATGATTTGCAAAACTTTGGATAAAATGAAAAATACCAATAGAAAGTCATCATAACTAATTGTTGGTCAAAGGAGAATAAAATACAATATACCATGCCTCTCAGCAGGTATAATAATGACTAATCCCAATGTCCTTGAGACTAGATCACATACTTTCAGTATCTTAAGAATTGGCTAGAGCACATACTTTAAAAGTGTTAAGGAAACACTGAGAGACCTATGTCTACATCCAAATTTAAGAAATGTTGTGAAGCACTAAATTCTTCATTTTTTCCTAGCACAAAAATCACATTTTATATAGAAAAGAATATAGAACACATTCTTTAGGTGTCGAAGAACATAATACATCAAAAAGGTGAGCATACATATACTATACCTTACATCCCAAAAAGACCCTCAAACAAAATACAATTGTCAAATCATACCCTAATAAATTCTTACATCCCAAAAAGACCGTCAAACAAACTATAATTGTCAAATCATACCCTAATAAATTCACCACACATTTTTAGACATATTTAGAGTCCACTAAAGGAATCCATGCAAAGATGAAATAAAGACTCAAAAAGTTTTATAAGCAAGTATATAGAAAAATATCTTAGGGAGAAATTATAAAGGGATCCTAATCTCATAAGAGACCTGATCTTTAAACTCTTCCAATATCAAATAATCTAGATTCGATAATTGTAACATCCCCGACCCTCCGACTGGGCAAGAGGATGCTACTAAACACCAAACATCCGAGCAAGAAGCCCCATGAAGTTTTACACAACTAAAAACTGACAAACTAAAATGCTTTGAAGTAAAACATGCAGAGATGCATAATTATTAAGCATACAGCGGAAGCAAAACCATACATTCAAGCATTCAACATGTTTATCATTTCTTATGAAACAGTAGATATATTTGCAGAGATGGAACAGTCAGGAGTACTTATCTTTTTAATTAAGAACTCGCCCTGCAACCAGCTACGTCGCTGCAATGTTTCACCCAACCATAGGCCAGCGTGCTCATCAATCTCTCAGCAACACTGCCACCCCCGAGCTGGGTATGATTCCTCAAGGAATAAGGGTCAATGCAGGCTTACACATAGCCAAGGTACACGATCAGCAAAACCCACACACAGTAGGGTTTACCAGGTCGTCGAGGAGCTAGGAAAGGGTAAATGTTAAGCTGGTAGCCTCAACACCAGTATTCTCAAGCATACCCAGCCTCTAATCCCACTCTCAACAGTCCGAAGACCAACCACTGCATACCACAGCAAAACAATCCATTCACAGCTCTGTGAAGAAGGCAAAGACAACCAGGTGACAATCCCAAACAAAAGGTGAAACACAATTCAGGTCCACAAGAAAACTCAGGGTTGTTCTTGGCCCTAGCGTGGCCAAAACAACTCAACAGCAACCCAAAACTAGGGTACACCAGCAGCCACAAACTCACACTGAAACGATGGCAACATTACGCAGTCCGCAATTGGGAAAGGAGCCAAACTCCCGGCGTGGACAAAGAAAAACTCAGTTAACGAATGTGGAAATAAACAGCCAACCAACATCCACGAGCCCACAGCACACACCATCCCCAATGTAATGGCTGGAGAACTTACATAGGCAGAAAAAGGGGAAAGAAAAACTCTCAACCTATGTGCAAGGGGAAAAGACACAGTCCAAAAATGGAAGAAGGAAACACACACACACAGTCCAAAATGGAAGAAGAAATCGGACTCTCAACAGCATCCAAAAATCATGGGGAGAACGACAGCAACCCAAATCGTGAGTTAAACCAATAGCAAGCTAGAATCGTGGATGAAAACCACGGCTTTTTCACATACACAGCAGAAATCGTTCCCTTGAGGCCGCTCTTCTAGCTCACTGCATGCACAAAACCAAAGGAGAACCCTGACCAGTGCGTGAGGAAAATGATGGGAAAACTATGTGTGAGGAAAACAGAACGTCTCTCTGTGTGTGGATTGAATTCCCCAGACCACAATCGTGAAGGTGAAGACCAGGCCAACTGCCTGCATGAGGGAAACGATGGCTTCTGCCACTAGGTAATCGTACCGTCAGAGCTGACAGTAGCCTGCCATACTGACACCCCCCATGCCCATGTTTCCTCAAGCAGTAACTGCCCTCAACTAACGCCTGCCCCAAATGACTTGGTGGCTGAAAGAGACAAGAAGGTGGTTGACACATGGCACTTTGCCAATGGCTCCCACGGTTAGACAATTCCCCCCCTTATCCTTAGGAAAATCATGCCCTTTTCATTTTAACGTTGCACCATTGTAGCTGGCCGTAGTTTTAATTTAATTGATGTGCATATTTACATGATGCCAAACTATAATGTGCCAGATAGCACGATATACCATAGGCAACTATCCCTATTGCCGAAACATACACAACCAAATCGATGGTGGGGCTTTTGCCTTTAGCTCCTCACCATGATTAATTACATTATATACATTATGCAAACGGGGTCAAAACTGGGGTGTTACAATAATAAACCTCACTTCAATATTATAAATGGGTGCCTTTGTTGATAGTATAAATAATAGCTAGCTGTGAATTGAGTGTCTTGTTGATAAATAATTGATTTGAGATTCATGCACACTGCCTCTAGAGCTTGGAAGTGTATTCTTTGTTGCGTTACAATATTCATGATCTCATAAATATGGGAACTGATGGAGTGCTCATTGCTTTTAACTATATTGGAAAGTGAAAGGGTATAGGTCTTGTTTTCATTTATTTATTATTTGCATATTGAAATAATCTTCTTAATATGACAAATAACCCCTTGACATTTCTCATAGTATCTTGAGTAATCCATGGTTCTTTGGAATTCCTAAGAATGTTCAATTTGAATAAGGGAGTAGATAATGAATTGTTCCCCCAAATGTTGTGGGGATACACTACCTTGAAAATAGGGTAAATTCTGAAATTCCGCAAAGTGATAGCTTGCTTCTCACTATTGTCAATTACTCTAAGTATTGAACAAGAGTTACAAAAAGGCTATCTTTCTCCAACCAAGGATACACCAACTTGAAAACATAAGATATTTTCATAATTAACCAAGTGAAAGTCGCCTATCATTGTTGTTGTTGCAAGACACTAAATCAGAGATACAAAGAGAGTCAAGCTTATCTAACCTTGTATGAGAATAACCGAGGACCATAATCATTGATATATACCACAAAATTCACAAGGCTATACAATTTCAAGGTTGACAGAACCCCATTTTCCATTGAAAGCACAAAGCTACACAAAAATACAATGACTAGATTTTAACATAATACCGCAAGACTTAAAAACCCTAAGAATGGATTTCAATAGCCACCATGTACATTGCAGATTAAATTGGGGACTTAAACAAATGTGGCATACCTCATTAAGACAAGGTTTGGTGAAATCGATGCCAACCTTTGTGGATTCCTCCAATTATAGGGAAGGGTGAATAAGCATATGGTTCCTATTATTCTACCTTCTCCCACAAAGAAATGTCTAGAGAATTCAACACATTAGGAGAAGTAAATTCTCCTAATAGGGTAAAAATTTTAAAAAAATGTCGACTAGTAAAATCATTTTTACCGTCTTTCAATGTTGTAGAGCTCCTAAGCACCAGTGCAACTTTTTCTTCCCTGGAGTTCCTTGCCACGGACGTTACCCATGCTTGAATTTATCTCGTCTATTGCTCATTGTGTGCCTTTGGAATTTTTCCAAACGGTGGGTGAATTTGGATTTTTGGTATACATGACAACCATACCTTCCCGACACACAAATGTCCAGATAATGTCTTTGTTACCTTCTAATTTAAATTTCTAGCAATTTAAAATTTAAAACTCACCTTAAATTTGCATAGTTTAAAATAAATAAATAAAACTTAAAATTTTTGCACGCTGCATTCAACCTATTCGGCTCGCACTGCTACAATGGTGCACCATGAAAAGTTACAAGGCAAACTGTCTGCAAGGCTGGAAAATATTTTTAACTTTAGTGCATGGTTACTATTATGTGTCATGTGTTGAATAATGCATCACGTAAACGAAATTAAAAATAGCAACAATGTTTTTTATGCATCACTTTTGTTGGTGCACCGATGTCAACATGCACAACAAGAACTGGTGCATGATATGATTTTAGACGCATCGGTCTAACCACAAACCAAAACAAATTGAGATATTTAACAACATAGACTAGTGCGTTTAATAAGAATGTATGCACCATAAACGGTGTTGCATTTTTGTTAAACCCACCAGGACTATTATTGAGGAAGTGCAGCATCTGTTCGATGTGTTCAATCTTATGATACACAATGATAAAGCTTTTAAAAAAGCTTTCGGTGCAATGCATTAAAAAGTATAGTACGCACCGTGCATGATGCAAATACATTTTTATAAAGAGCCAATGCTCCCTATTTTGGGACACGCCGTTATAAGAGTAATAAAAATAATTCTACCGTGTTTAGTTATTTTTACAAATAATTGTTGTCTCTCCAGTGCATTAATTATATTATAGTGCACCATAAGCGGTGCTCTGTAGTTTTAAAATCACTAAAGGGGGCACTTCATGTTTTTTCAAATGCACTAAATAATTCATCTGCATTTAATTATTTTTAAACATAATTGTTCTATATTTGGTGCGTTAATTGTCTAATAGTGCACTGATAACAGTGATCGAGAGCTTTAAAATCACCGCAGGTAGTGCTTCACGTGTTTCCAAGTGCACTGATTTGTAAATTCATGTTTTTAATGAAGAAAAAGTTTAGAAGATATGTCGGTGCGTATTATTAATACATTCGCACCGTCCACAATGTGTGCAATCTTGTAAGACACACCAACCCACGTTTAAAAAAAGTATTTCATCAACATACACCTTCCCATTTTCACTGATGAATATGTCGATCCTGATGTGTTAAGAACTAGTGTGTGCACCATACGCAGGGTGGATAGGTGTATATAAAGCTTCGGTGCACCTTTTTTTTTTTTCAGAGAAAAAATACCGGTCTTTGTTATTCAATGAGAATCAAAAGACATACATAAACTTCATCGTAGTAGATGCAAGTCAAGTTCAGCTGCACACATGAAAATAAAAGACAAAAAACTAGCAGCAAGCAACCAAAAGAGCAGAAAATATAAAGTCTGAACTAAGCAGACTTTTCTCATCATTCCTGAGTGATTCAGGTCAGAAATTCTCCAGCATGTTGGTGCAATTCATGCAGATCATCCAGAACAAAAATCTGCTTGCTGATAGGCTATCTATGAGAGAACAGGCAGAAATATAACATGTGAAATACCAATACATGAGATGCTGAAATATGGAAATAAAGAACATCTCAAAAAAGTCTGAAATGACCATCCTCAATGGCCTGCCCATCCAAAAATTCAGTGTAAAGTGCAAGACCAATGTCTAAATTCACAGCCTTCTTAGATAGACTGTCAGCCAGCATATTATGTTCACGGAAGGTGTGCATGAAGTTCACCTGAGGGGCCAATCTTTTCATATATTTTATATCTTCGCACCAGTGTATGAGAGAGGGCATATCAAGAGCAGTAAGTTCATTGATCCATGAAATGATCACCATAGAATCTCCATGAATCAATCGAATGGGCAATCCCATTAAATAGCTCACTCTTAGGACAGCCCATAATGCCAATAGTTCAGCCCTTGTGTTAGTACTGCTGCCACAACCCAATGAGAAACAAAAGTGATGGGTTTCACTTATATATATCACAAACCCGGCTCCTCCCGCCTTCTCAGTAGCTGCTCCATCGAAATACCCGCAAGGAAAGACATGCTTCGGTTTAGTTCCAATCAGTCTGCATTTTTTGACTTTTTTGGGCACAGGGTAGAGATCAGAATGGCTCACAATACGGGAGATAAGGACTGATAAACAAGGTTATTGGTTCTCAAAGATACAATTATTGCGAGAGATCCAGATGTGCCAGAATATGAACAAAGGGATATATCTAAAGGGAGCAGAGCTGGCAGTATTGTGAAACCAAAGATTGAGAAAAATAGGGACAGAGCTGAGGGGAGGTAGAGTAAAGCCAAAGCGAACGGAGAAGTATGAAAATAACTGCAGCGAGAAAGAGCACTGTAAGAAAAGGTGCTCAACATCTTCAGTAAATCTCTCACAATGAACACACCTACTTGGACCAGTAAATCCACGAGACTGTAGATGGTTCCAAGTAAGAATTTTGTCATTTGTCATGAGCCAGCAGAAACAAACAAGTTTAAGAGGGATGTTGAATTTCCAAAGAGAGTCAAGAACCGGCAAATGTACCCCCGCATCAAAATCATCAAAAATGCTATCGTACCCTTTTGCAGCACTGATATGGCCCATGAAATTACTGTGAGACTAGATGAGAGAATCCCGGGATTCCTTTAATCTGATCCTGTTAAATTCCAATCCTTTAATATAAGAGTCCCACAGATCTTTCCACTCAGCACTAAGGTCTAAATCCGCTGCAGAAAACCAATAGCCATCAGCTAATGAGGTGCGGTTCCTTGCTTGGTCGAGAGTAGTGATCCCATAATCAGTCAAATACTCTCTCATCTCTGCTGGGAGAGTGAAGGAGGAATTCATTCCAGCCACCGGATCCACTCCAATAATAACCTTAGAACCACAGCCCACTTTCCATAGCGGACCTCTCCCAAGCCATGGCAGAGTCTTTAAAAAGCCTTTCCATATGGGAGAGGCAACCCCATAACAGAACTTCTTTTTGCGTAACCAGGTGTGTAGGGGCATGTTCCTCATATATTTCGAAGAAAGGATACGGAACCAGATGCCAGAGCTGTTCAAAGCATACCAGAAATATTTCAATCTCAATGAAAGACTGAAACAATGAAGATGTTTAATACCCCATCCCCCAAGGTTACAAGGATGAGCAATAAGGTGCCAATCCACAAGGTGAAACTTCTTTAAATGTCGTGAAGACCCCCATAGGAAAGAGAAGATAATTTTTCTGAGTCTATCCAGTATGGAGGAAGGGATTGGCACCAGGGCCATCCAGTAAACAGGTAAACTGGTTAAGACAGAACGAATCAGCACCAACCGACCACCCAAGGAAAGCAGTTTATAAGACCAGTGATTAATACGCTTCTCAAATCTGGAAATGAGCCAATGCCAATCCCGAACTAAGTAACCCGTGGGCTTCAAGAAGTATCCCAAATATGTAAATCCATGATTGAGATGAGAAAATCTGAAAGGCAGAAGACCAGTAATCCTGCCAAGGAGGGAAGCGTCCAAATCATTGTGAATAAAACAGGATTTGTCCAAGTTGATTTTCATACCGGATGCCTCACAGAATGTATCAAGTACAACTTGGAAAGCAACCCACTCCTCGAAGGTACCCTTACCAAATAAGATTACATCATCAACAAACAGTAAATGTGTAAGGGAGAGGTGAGCTGAGATCTTAATACCTCTGATAGACCCATTTCTCTTAGCATCTTCAAGAAGAAGGCTAAGTCCTTCAATGACTAAAATGAAGAGAAGGGGGGATAAAGGACACCCCTGACGGATACCCTGGGAAGCCTGAAAGAAAGAAGAAGGGGAGCCATTGACAAGGACAGCGAAATTAGCAGAAGAGATACACCCCATGATCCAATTCACTCCCACCAGGGGTACCCCAATCTGAATGAGAATCAGTCGAATATAGGTCCAATTAACTCTATCAAAAGCCTTTGTCAAATCCAGTTTAAGAATGAGGGCACTCAGCTTTTTTGTATGGATAGAATGGAGGGCTTCATGAGTGATGGCAATGGGTTCAATAATCTGACGGTTCTTCAAGAAACCAAACTGTTGAGGAGAAATAGCGGAGTCAAGGAAAGGCTTGAGTCTCAAAGCTGCTATCTTAGAGATCATTTTGTAGCTCAAGTTACACAGCGATATGGGTCTAAAATCAGCAAAGGACTCAGGAGAATCGGTTTTAGGAATGAGAGCTATAAAGGTAGAGTTGAGAGAGGAAGAGACACTACCAGAAAGTCTAGAGGATTCCGCTAATGTCACAAGGTCAGGGCCCAGCAAGTCCAAAAAGTAAAGATAGAATTCCACCGGCCATCCATCAGGACCAGGTGCCTTGTCCTTTTTGAATGACTTCAAAGCCTTCTCCACATCAGGAAGTAGTATAGGGCGTGTAAAGGCATCAGAATCATCACCAGAAATGTAGGAGGGGAAGAGACGGATAATCCTGAGCTGAGCCAAAAAATTAGCAGAGTGATCATCTGCAAAACTATGTTCAAAATGTCGGACCCCAAGAGTTTTAAGACCAAGGTCGTCAGTGACCCAGTTTCCATAATCATCCTTCAAATTCCAAATGGCATTTTGATTTTTGCGAGCTGATGCCACAGAATGAAAAAATTTAGTATTGGCATCCCCTTCCAAGGCCCAAGTAATCCTGCTTTGTAATCTAGCCGAGGAAATCTCATGTTTCATCAAAATATGTAATTCAGCTTGAAGTGAACTCAATCTACCCTGTTGTTCAATAGACAATAAAGAGGATTGGGAAGAAAGAAGAAGAGTGTTAATTTCTTCCTCCAAGTGTACAGATCAATCCTTCAACTTGATAGATTCAGCTTTGGTCCAAGCTTTTACTTTTAGTTTTAGAAGGCGAAGCAGAGAAGGGAGCTTGTTCGGGACATCCGAATTTGCACCAGCATGTAAGCCAGGCCATACAGAATCTACCATATTAACAAAGTCCGAATTCAAAAGCCATGTATGGTTAAATTTGAAGGGAAACAAGCATGTGTATGAATGGTCACTCCAGTCAAATAAGATAGGAAAGTGGTCAGATATACCACATCTATGTGCCCAGACTCGATGACGGGAGAGAGAATTTAAAAGCTGTTCCGAGAGCATAAAGCAATCCAGCCTTTTGGAAATGCCTTCATCACCCTTCCTCCCATTTCTCCAGGTGGGACCAGCATACGGAGGGGCAATATCCACAAGGTGATGTGCATCAAATAAATGAGTGAAAAAAGGTCCAAGGGGATCAATCTAAGCTCGATGACCCCAAATTTCAGAAGCGTTAAGGGTAAGATTTAAATCACTAGCCAGTATAAGGTTGGGGAGAGAGAGGAGCCCACCCGACGCCACAGCAGTCCAGAAAGTGTCCCTATTAAGGTAAGGTCCATAAACATTGAGGATGGAGATAAGAGCAGTCGAATCTCTGAAAGAAGCCTTGAGTAATATACCAGCCAGGGTATGGTAAGCTTTACATCTTAGCTTCAGGGGGTTCCATCCAGAAAGAATGCCACCCGAAATACCTTCAGAACTGAGGGCACAAAATTCCCAACCAGGGCAAAGTTTGGAAAAAGCAAGAAGAGCAGGATAGGTGCTAACCATGGTCTCCTGAAAAAGTACAATATCCAGGGAAAGTGATCTTAACATAAGACGAAGGCATTTGTGTTTAACAGGGCCCCCCAACCCACGCACGTTCAGGGAGAGAATACGCATCATGTATCAGTATGGGGAGGGGTCTTAGCTCTAAGGACCCAATGTGCAGAGGTGGCAGGCTTACGAGCGGCATGTTTCAGTCTGTTGGATAACGGAGTAAAAGGGGCAAGGGCAAGAGACTCCGGAACAGTGGACGTGGAGGGTTTTTTCTTTTTTCTGATAGTAACGTTCTCAAAACGGATGGACTCCAAAGGAAGAACTGAAGGGGACTGCGGGGTTTTATCAGTAAAGATATTCAAAGTTTTTTGTAATGAGGGGTCATCAAAAGAAGGAGAACCGACAGGGCTAGGAGTGCTAGTGGGGACGAGAGGGGGGGAATCCGAATCAATGAAGAGGGGTCTGGTAGGCTCCAAAGAGGAGTCAGCAGTATTTTTGTCACGCAGGGACCCGTCAACAGTGGTATCTGTGAAAGGAATCTGAGGGGATCGAGAAGGAGAGGAAGCAATAAAAGGTGAAGGAGTATTGAATGAAGTGTTTAAAGGTGGTCGAGAAGGGGAATCGTCCGTAGGTGAGGGGGAGAGAGTTGAGGAGGAAGGACAAACAGTACCAGGATTAGAGGGTCCAGTAAGATGGGGCAAATCCGAGAGGGGCCGAGAAGGGGAGGGCAGGGGTAAGGAAGTCCTTTTTGTGATCAAAGATTCCAAGAAAGCTATATCAGAGTCATTTACCTCTCCAAACTGCGAACAGGTGATATTAGGTGCAATGGTGGTCACTACAGGTCGAGGCATGGACAGACCAGCCAGGCGCGAGGAAGGTGAAGGGGAGGAGGTCAGAGGAGATAAAGGTTCAACATTAAAGTCCGGGGAAGAAAGAGATGAATGAAGTGAGGGACATGAGCGTCTCAAGTGACCAGTCGCTCTACAGCAACTGCATCGGAATGGAACCCCTTGAAAATCGAGACGTTGGGATATAGAATGATCGCAACACAGAATCTCAATGTCTGCCGGCAAACCATGGGATACATCCACCTCAATAAGAATTCTGGCAATCCTTTTATCATAAGTATTCATAAAATCCTCCTCCACAGCCACAAACCTCCCGATCGTGTTCCCAATGCCTTCGAGTATGGAGCGATTCCATAACGGGAAAGGCAAACCAGGTAATAGGACCCATAAGTGGCACTTTTTTACCCTTTCCCGAGCCGGATCAAAGTTGACGTGCGACCTGTCCAGTACCAGAGAGCCATTCCCTACCCTCCAAGTCCTATTGAGAACTGAGGTGGCATGTGCTTCCTCCAGGAAAACGATGACAATCCAACCCCTAACCAAAAGACTGATCGTAGGAACGTAAGTTAAAAAGGGTTTCCACTGCACAGAGGCCCATTCGAACCAGCTCTTTTTGTCCATCGTGGCATATTCAAGCCTCCCGATAAGAGCCCGGGAGCATAAAGCCTCCACACGGTCAAGATAAATATCTCTACCAACTGTAAACCGCAGTCTATTGTCCAAAATCTTATAAGCTTTGGCCTTTCTTCGACACCGATGGCGCGAAGTCCCCATAAGTGCCTCCGACATGGCTCAGAATACAACAGAACAAACAATATATAAACTATAACAACAGTGCAAATAGTGACGTCGGCCGCATTGGGAAAAAATGATATAAACTTCGAAATAGGTAGAAAATTCCCCAGTCCCAGTCTTAGGTGACCGCAGAAACCCCAATACCCAAGCACAAATCACCGCGGGGATAACCAGACCACAACACACCGTAGATACGGAGACGACCGGATATCAAAAGAAGGTATATAAACCCCAGAGCAAAGGAGATAGTCTTCAAGCCGTAAGAAAAAACACAACACCGGATCAAATCCAAATGACAAACCCTTCAGCTCAAATAAACAAACCCGGAGCATGAGTAGAGAGGATCCCCGGAGTCACTTCCCATCGAGTGGACCCAAACCCATGTGCAGAATGTGCCAGAGTCGGAGCGTAATCATCAAGAATCCCATTAGAGTAAAAAAAGGTAATACGACAAAGAGGGTCGTAAAAATACCAAAGCCCAAAAAAACGACAATGATAGCCGTAGATAAACCAAGAGGGTTGCACCAGTAAACCGCGAACACCAAAACCGGGGAGGCCAATACAATCGAAACCCCCAAACCAGCAGCTAGAAACCAGTCCAAGGACAAGACATAAGGTGCGACAGTGCGACAGAGCATAACCCAGAAAGAATCGCCATCAAAACTGAAAAATGTGAAGGGATCCAAAGAGCAAGGGCAATAAAATACCCTACTACCTCAAGTCAACCAATAAAAGGCACGCACCTGGACAAAATACCCCAGTCATACAGATAAGAATCAATCGCCCAAAACCCAAGACCTCATCATGAGCACTCATGCCCACATGCACTGAAAGGGACTGGGCAAGAAAGGAAACTTCAGGAAACCCTTAAAAGACTAATAGAAACTGCAACGTCGGAGGGTGGCGAACCAGAGACCCCACAAAAAAGGGACAGACCGCAAATGCCAACAGCAATGATGATCATTCCCACTTTATTAGACTAGTTGGTACTAGTCCTCATCTCTGAGGAGGGACTCCAGTCGTTGGCGGTTGCTAAGGTGCCCAAAAACCAGCACTGAACAAGGAAGAAGCCTAGAATGAAGTGAGGGCTCTACAAAGGAGATATCCCCCACCCAAATACAGGAGACAGCCTCAGAACAAGCGGGTCCACACCCCCCCACCAAAAGCCCGAGGAAAAATGGGAACAAAAGGAAACCACACAGAGAGAGTCAGATAATACAGATCAAACCTGACAACGACGCAAATCCCACATCGAAAAGAAGACCGGAGCAGCCCCTCCGATGACGACGTCTTGCCAGTAGACCAATCCTGGCCACGGCGCATAACCTGCGTCAAATAGTGTACCGGAACAGTCCCACAGACGACGAGTACAAGCCTGCAACCCAAACCTACATCCCAGCAACCCGCGGGCGCCATCGGTGCACCTTGCTTATGGATGCACCATTTTAATAATTATATAATTTTTAGCCATTTTTAAAAAATATTTTTTGTGCCTTCAGTGTGTCAATTATCTAATAGTGCACCATGAGAAATGCATTGTATATACCAAATAACCGCAAGCAGTGCTTGAATGTGTTTTGGGCACACCGCTATGGAAATTTAGGTTTTTTGAGAAAAAAAATATCTTTCATATTAATAAATAAAATGATCATTTAATTAAAAAAATTATGTTGTATATATACATGTTTGTGTCTATGTATAAGAATTATGGAATTTATATGTGAATTAGAGATGTGAGTGGAGGGAGCAACAATAGTAGAAACAAGCGAGAGTGAGCATGCACAACCTTATATGGGTGTGGGAGGCCAAAGAGAGGGAGAGAGACTTGTACCCTCATCCCATTATCAATCAGTCACAAGACCTCCTCAGGGTTGTAGACCTCCTGAAAATATATCAGGAGGATACATCCCTCAAGGGGAACAAAAATTTCTTGACGCAGTTGATCCATCATTGGGATTAGCATAGACATGCCTTTCAGATTGGTCCCAATTTGTGTTTTCATCCATAGAGGAGGGAATTTACTTCATCACTGAGCTCTCCAGTAGATGAGAAAATTATCCCCAATTCCTTAATTTCCCACTTGGTTTAACAACAAAGAGTCAGCTTGGTTACTCTCGTATATATATTAGTGACAAGGTCATTGACCTTGCTCTTTTTCAGTTTTCCAAAGGACAGCTCTGTATTGTTGCTTTTGGTGCACAGGAGGTTAGTTGCCTCTTTATTTTTCTTTATATGGTTGAGCACTCTACCATTGATGGCCAACGCATTAGTTTCCCTATATTATATTGTGTTGATTATTTAGTCGAGAGAGATATATGCATTAGGTGGTATGTCATTTTTTGCAGTAGTTTTGTTTTGCTCTAGATCTATGCCATGCATAGTTTGACGAAAGGGTCACTTCCCATTTGCTTTAGATCCTTTTTGTTTATTTTTTGAGAGGCTTTGGGCCACAAGGTCATTATTTGACCGCCTCCCTCCAAGGGAGAATACTAAGGTTTGGATATAAATGTGGGGACATATGTTTCCCAAGAGGGCCAACTAGTGTTCCCAACGAGGACCAGATCGGAGGTGCTAGAGTCATTAGCCAACAAGAAGGACCATACATTCTACCTTGTGCCATATGCGTACGCAAGTTTGTACTATAGAGGATTTCACGCCATTTTTTTAATCAGAATGAGCCATTGAATGACAGAGGTAATATTAGTGTTATGTTTAAATTAACCTAGTTGCATTGTATTGTCTTAATTAATGCAAATGGAATTTATTCTAACATTTTCTTTAAATTGTTTAATGAAATTTTCTAGTTATTGTTGTGTACTATATATGTTGCAGATATTAACACATACAATGGGGAGGGGCCTCCACCAATTCAGGTTAATAAGAATATGGAGTGTTGGTCACTCTAATTGCTTAACTAATTCACAACAAAGTGCTCAATATAAATTGTCAACCCGGGGAAGTTTGGTTATTTCCAAGGCAATCACGCAAAATATATGCATGAACACACAATAAATGATGAATATAAATCACCTTGTTCATTCAAAAAGGAAACCTTGCAATCTAAGACAGTATTCTTCCACTGATCAATCCAATCCTTAATGCTAATTCAATTTTCAAGAATAAAAAGACTCACTAGCCTTCAAATCACAACAACTCCCAAAATGATTAACTAAATTACTTTTCAAGAAGTTAAATCCAAATTACTGTCGTAAGGAAAGTTGCTCTAGGATTGAAACACTCTGGAGTATCTTCTCATTCAATCATTATCACTCACTGTTAATGATCTTAGCACTAAAGGAAAATCAATATTAATTAAATTCAGTGACAGAGTACATAGGCAACACAACCCTCATTTAATAACACACTTCTAGAAAAAGAATCACACTGCACAGTTTATTGTTCAACAATTGCATCCCTAATTAATAAGTTGTTTAAGGACTCAAACAGAACTGTAAATAATGACTCAGAACACACTATTTCAGCAACTTGGAAAGAAATGTAAATCGACTCAAGCAACTCTAATTCTAATTGTAATTACACACCAAAATAATAACAAAACTAAACAACTATATAATCAGGCAACTCTGTGAGAAGGTGGGTCCTTGCCTCCTAACAGAGAAGCCTTCACATGTTATAAATAACTAACACACATCAGATCAGTAAAATGATGCCACTTTCATTGATAAAAATGAGTTAAGTACAAGAATTCTGCACTTCTATTACAATTCTTAATTCTTCAATAGCCCCCCATGGACAACCTAATCATCTTTAAATACCTAAGGAGGAACAGTTAAGATCCTTCGAATTTGGACATCCACGAGGATCAAAGATCCTCAGGCTGTTGAATCGATATCTAAAATGGAAACATTTTCAGCATAATATTACAATAGAAACAAAGACTGTTTCATGAGCGATTCTAGTTCAACAAATTGAATTGGTCCAATGCCTTGTAAATTTAAATGAGCCACATAGATGAGATTGATCTATCCTGCAATAGCACCGAGTTATTGTCCTGAAGAATCAAAACTATGCCTTATGACTTTTCTTCCCTTTGTGTCTCTGCAACTGGGTAAATTCCTTGTGTATTGACAAACTGGTACACCTCCTTGAGTCTTGGCAGCTGGGAATGTTCTTGTGTATCCACAGTCTGGACTATTCGTGTGTATTGGCAAGATGATACACCTCCTTGTGTATTGGCAAGATGAGATTGTTCTTGTGTATTAGTAGTTGCTTTTATCCAAATTTCTTGTATCCTTTAACTAATTGCATTAATATGTCATGGGTCAGCATGTTTAGGAACAAAACCCATAGACACAAATAAATTCAAGCAATAATTCAATGAAATAAAATTGAATTATACCTGCCCATAATTCTACTTTTCCTTAGAGAGAATATCAATTCAGTTTTTATAATAAAGGAAAATAGGGTAAAAAAGGTTCATGGGAAAAGTATGCAAAAGGGGTCATTTTTAGCACCCAACATCTCCCCCCAACTACATAGTTGCATGTCCTCATGCAACAAACTCTACTTAATCCAAATCTAAATCTAGATCAAAACTTTGTTTGTGGAGGTGAGTGAGATTGAAAGAAGATTTGAATTTCTCTGTCATGTTTCTACATCCATTAGAAGCAACCAACTCCTCCCAGCATTGTCTTTCT
This sequence comes from Pseudotsuga menziesii, assembly GCA_001517045.1. Lineage (NCBI taxonomy): Eukaryota > Viridiplantae > Streptophyta > Pinopsida > Pinales > Pinaceae > Pseudotsuga > Pseudotsuga menziesii. The sequence goes on from LPNX010163919.1 coordinate 470,629, forward strand.
ACCTTCTTAGTTATCTCGTATCTATTTTTACATTTCCTTTTAGGAAACCATAGGAGAGGAAATTTGAAACGCAACCCTAGCCAATATATTCCACAAATCTGAATGCATTTGACATAACCAAGGACTTGAGGCAAAGCTTAATCAAAATTTTCAAAACAATAAGGATCCCTTGTTTTCATAAGTCTCAAGGAAGCATCTCGTCTGGATCTACTACCTTCCAAGTCATAAGGTTCTTGGCGCATTATAAGCTACATACATGTATTTATGACATCTTGCTGAAGTCTTGTCAATTGATCAACCTGTGACAGAGAAGAAAGGAACCTTTGATTCTTTTCAATAATTTCCATAGGGAATTGTGGTTCACCTCGGAACCATAGGGTAGAATTTTCTTCATTTTTCTGAATAGTCTGAGAGGCATTCCACCACAACATTTGGTTAGTAACAAAAGAAGTGAATCTTCTTAAATGTACATCTCCAATATGAGGAATGGGATTAAACTAAATATTCATGGGACATGCCACCTCATGTAGATACAATTCACATAACATATTTTTCTCAGAAAAAAATCACTTTGAGAGAGAGTATCCAAAAATTGGGGAACTATAGCAAATTGATGGAGCCTCCATTCCTTAAGAGCTTTCAACTTCAAAAGACTCATTTGTTCATACAATAAAACTGAATAAGAAGGATATGGACCCCGATGACTTAATAATTCTTGGATTAAGGTATATATTTTCTCTTTTTCTTGCTTTACAGTTTTAAAGTTTCTCAATTCTCTCAATTATGCCTGTAATTATTCCCAACAAAACTTATGAAACATCAACTCTTCTGCCCATTTTTCCCTAATCTCCTTAATTACTTTCTTGTCTGTGGAAAGGGGAATTACCCCTTTCCCATACAGGGTAACCTAATACCTCAAATTATTTAAGCAAGCTTTTAACAGAGAAATATCCTCTGTTTTCCCTTAGGCTTCTTCATTTTCTACATCAAATTCAATGATTTCAAAAGGCTCCTAAACCATTACATTATCATCTTTCCTAGGAGGGGAGGAGTCCCAAGTTGTTGTTTCTTGTGTCTCAACAAATTCTTTTTGAGCCGCCAGTTCTTGTGTTGCAAAGACCTCTTTTTGTACCACTGTTTCTTGTGTTGCAGTGGTTTCTTTTTGCTGAGACATTTGTTCAACAGATTCTCATGCCATCTCCCCTGCTTAATACCATCCTCAAACTCTTTACTTAATAATTCTTATACATTAGAGGTAATAGGGACTTCTTCCTCATTGTGACTGGGTAGATTGCTTGTTACTGGTTTTTTCTAATCTTGGCCATTGTTTGCTTGCACTGTCCCAGGTTGTTCCTATCTTAATTGGATCAATGTCCAAGTCGAGGGTTCCAGGAGAGTAACCTTGTGCCCTACAATACTGAATATATCTCCACACTCCAGGAATAGATATTCATCATGCTCAGCATCCTTTGAAACAAGAGAATCCATCTTATCAACAACTTCTGCTAAGGTATTCAGTCTATGACCCGCTTGACTCCTTATGGTATCTTTTAACCTTTGCAATTCTTCTCGGAGAACATGTACTTCCTATTTTAGTAGGTCATTTTCCAACAGCAGTGTCTCTAATTGAACGGGACCATCTTTCACAGCAGGTTCTTGTGGGTCGACGGGCCTTAGTGTTGAAGTTATTTTGCTACCTAGTTCTTGTGTTATAGGAGAAATCCCGTGTTGTCTATCTTCACCCCCTAGTTCTTTTGTGACAGGGGATGATCGAGGTCTTAAAACTAGGATTTCAATATTTGTTTTATGCAAGTATGTTTCCACTACTGCAATAGTAGCTCAAGCCCTCATTCTTTTCAATGGAAAGGGTGACTAAGCTTGAGTGATCAATATTATTTGACTTCGTCCCGACCTAGGAGAAATGAACCCCTCTGTGAGGACTTCAACTTCATTTGGAATGGAAGAATCATCCTTTCGTGATAATTCTTCCTCCAATTTTCTAATTTTTTCAGAGGGTTCAACCTCATGAGTCCCCTTCTCTAGATTTTCAATTCCTTCCATTAATATGTCTTCACCACTTTCTAATGGAAATCCTTCTTGGATTAATTTCTGAGAATCCTTAGGAATTATTTCTAATTCTTTGTTTATGGAAGGAAAAACCTTGTCATCATAAGTCCCATGTTCTTCAGAAGGCTTCTCTATTTTTCTTCCTTCAACAATCCCTTGAGAGAGCCCAGGGATTATTCGAAGGTTTTTTGTTTGTTGAAGTGGGCTTCTAGTCAGCTCTTCTTGATCAATTTCTACCCTTTCATATTCCCTATCATTTTCCATGTCTGATAGGATCTGCTCCTCTTCTTCTTCAGATCTAACATATTTTACGACCGTAGGGTTTATTCTAGTGACCAATTGATCCCATGATTGATGCCTCTACTCTAATTCTATTAATATTATCAATTTAATGAGGCCATGATTGGTAAGAGAACCTTGGGGGTACTAATCGCTTCTAACATAATGTGCCATATTTTGTAAAGATTTCAAAAGATGATAAGGCATGTTTACCAATATACCATGGTGCAGATGAGATAATAAAACAAAATCATAGGTATACACAACTCGGTACTTACCTTCATAGGTGATATACTTCTTCAAATATATTGCAACCTAGTCCCAAGGATGAGGTATGGACTCCAATGCAGCCCCCCGTCCTCTCAATCGAACAACTTCTCCTGCTGCTAAGAAATATGCTTTTGCGCTCGGCACATGGACCTTCCAACCAAACCATCTCTTTCTCATTCTAAGTAGACCTGTTACTTCTGTTATGACTTGCTCAGAAACTTCAACTCTAATTCCCCCAACTTCTGAATAGTACTCCATCAAATTTTGTGCAAACTATAATGCATCCTCCTCGTCGAATCCAGTCAATGTTTCAAAATATGTTGTCCACCCAGTTTCCCCAAAAATTCTGAACACTTCCATGTCTCGACGCAATGGCTCCATCATTTCTGTTTAATGACAGATTGAGAACCCTATTATGATGTCCTTCTCTAGAAATCTCGATTACAGTGGCAACTAGAGAACTTCCAGATTCGGATACCAAAGTTGCAGCATGCAAGACAAAAATGTGCAGTGGGAAAATCGTTGGTATTTTAGAAAGGTGGCGTCAAGGTGGTTTAAAGGAAAAAGAAGCTCATGGAAAAAGTTATTGCATGGATCAAGTAAAATGGTGGCAGTTAATACATATGGGAGAGTGTAATAACAACCCCCCTTCCTCAACTAAAAACATTGGATCAAATAATTTCTAACAAGGACAAGAAAGGACGGTATAATCATGATTATTTATTTATTTATGCTTTGTCATACCTATGGTTAGGATACGTACCTTTTACACTTACTGTGGAACATCAGAGAATTGGAGTGGTCTACTTGCCTTGCCAAGTCTTTAAGTGGAGGTACTCTTCATCACATGGCTTCATCGATCATGTGGGCTAGTGGCATAATGAGGGGGATGAATATGTCCACACCAAGATCAATTGTACCATTGAGTGGAGAAGTTGGCATATTTCCAATATCTTTTTCAAAAACATAACAGAAATGGTACTAAAGACTTGGCAAAATAAGATTGTTGTCAACCATCGATCATAAAGAGAACTGATGAACTTGGATGAAAAATTTCCATTGTTTTAACCAAAATAGAGAGCTTGGCAGACAGACTGACAGAGTTTCAACAAAGGATATGGCAGAGTTTCAAAAAAAAGTATGGCAAAGTTTCGGCAGAAAATGAAGAATTTAGCAGAGTTTTGGAAAAGAATTTAGTGGAGTTTCGACAAAGAATTTAGTAGAGTTTCGGTAGGAAACGAAGAATTTAGCGTAGTTTCAGTACGAAACGGAGAATTTAGCGGAGTTTTAGCAAAGAATTTAGCATATTTTCGGCAAGAAACAGAGAATCTATAGAAGTTTCGACAAAGAATTTAGCAGAGTTTTGGCAAACAATTTGGCGGAGTTTCGAGAGGAAAAGGAGAATTTTAATAGTGCCCACACCAAAGGTTTCGAAAGAAATATGAGATTTCCTTCACTACTCCTTGCAGAGGGGCATTCAACGAACAGAGAGGACTATCTTCATTTTCGCAATCGATTGGACCAATTCGATTGTTTTATTATCCCTCCTCATATAAATCCTTCATACAAGTTCTAAACAAACCATCAAATTGAACTAACAAAGATCATCAAACATACCAAAAACCCGAAAAATAATCCCAGAACAACAACTAAAATCAAACAAATTTATTTATGTACAATTTTTATGGAAAGTGCACCAGAGATGAAGGAGTTGTGGGAACATGTGTAATGTCCCCATTTTTAAATAATTGCATAGTGGGACAATTCCATCGATCCTACTAGTTTCCTAGGTTGAATGGATACATTTGGAATTTGAATAAGGGAGCTAATAAATTATGTTCAGACATTAGAATGGAATGAAAATTTAATAATTGAGCTTATTAAATAAATACAAGAGAAAATTGAAGTGGCAATGGAACATGGAGACACATGGAGACTATGGGGCCCACACAAGCTAGAAATTTTGTGCCACATGGCATCCTCCTCTTGCAATTTAGAATCCATGGGAAGCCTAAAGGTTCTTGTATGAGTTATAAGGCTAAAACATTTGTCCATATGCATCATACATCGAATTTGAGAAGAAACGCAACTTACATGGGAGAGGAAGAAGCATTTTGGAGCTAGTGGGACACTTGCACTAGATTCCCTAGCTCTATGACAACAATGATGAAGATATTATGACACCTATGATACAAATCAGAACTGAAGTCTGAGATCTGACATGTCAGGATGAAATAGAGAATCCAAGAGAGCCCTCATGTGGGTTGGGGAAGCTCAATGGGCTCCTACTCGAATTTGGGGAAGGTGGAAGGCTATGAAAGGGAGGACACGTGGAAAATCATGAGCACACACCAAAATTCGAATTAGATTGAGTTTGTGGATGGATTGGGAACCTTATAAGTCTAAGGATGTTTATAAAATATAGGAAGCAACCAATATAATGGCTTTTTATCATTTGAGAAATTGTCATTTGTGAATTGTGAGAGCTAGTGGATGACTAGTTTTCTTGCCTTAGCCAATTTCGAGGGTGAAAGATTCCCATCCAAGTTGGTGTTTGGAGAGGCCACTCAGGTATTTCATGGAGATTTAATGGAGACTTATTTGTAGGTTTAATCTACAGGGAATCATGTGGGTTCTTCTATTGCAACACTTTCTCTCAACCATCTCCAATTCTCTTTGCATATTCATGCTCATGGAGGGAGTGTGCCTTGGGTGAGCTCATTTATTATTTGTGAGAGCTCTTCCTGATATATTTATTATTATAATCAGTTAAATATTATCTATTCTTCTTCTGAGAAAGCTTCAAGTCGAAATACCCAAGATTTGTATGTCAAAATGACTTTTAATGAGCAAACAATGACCATCTCCACTCTATTTTGATATATGCCATGGTAATGCTTATTATTTCGAATGGAGGAATGTATCTCTGATAAATGTATGATGAATGGACTTTTATTAATGTTTATTTCAAGTCTCATGTTCATTACTTAAGCATTGGAAGCCATTTTACTCATTTTTATAGCATTGGGAGAAGATTTGGTGCATTTTCCCCAAGGGTCGAAATTGTGATTTGGGAGTTGTTTTGGAAAGAGTCATAACACCCTGTATAAACTGAAACATGATGCATATGAGACTTTGAAAATTTTCCTTACACATCCCATACCTCTTTTCATAAATTCGAGTGACTTTGGGACCATTTGAGAAGCCATTTCCGACAATTACCCAGGGGGAATTGGAGACCCAATTTGCTATTAAAGATTCCTACTTTGAACATAACATTAAACAAGTTTGTAGAAGTAATTGGGGGGGTCATAAAACATCCTTGAATATCATATTTAAGTTTGAATATTATTCGTGTACCTTCTGATAAAATTTGGGAGCATTTGGGTCAATTTGGAGGTCTAGACATCAAAACTAGTTAAGGTCGAAATTGGGTGTGTTTTGCTCAGGAAGTTTGGGCTCATTTTCTGTGTGGGTTTCCTTATTTTTCTCCTCCTATAATTCTTTAAAAAACTGGCAGTCAAGGTATCCAGACTCTTCAACCAATCCAGCATGGAGAAAAATATGGCAAGCCGTTCCCAAATTTGTATGGTGGAAAATTTGGCTAGCTAGAAATGATCTGATTTTCAACGGTAAAGTTTCGAAGTCTGAAATTGTAGCTATAAAATCAAAGGCTTTTCTTTTGGAAGCAATTGGAAATCCTCAAATAGAATAAATCAAATCAAAATATAAGCATAAATGGTTGGGATCGAGGTAAGAGGATAAAGTCCAGTTGGGATCAAGCAAGCCAGTTATTAAACCAACTTGGCAGATTAGAATTTCAGAGAAGGAATTTTCAAAATGGTGGAAATCGAAAAGTAAAGTCTCAATATTCTTCGACGGAGCGTCAAAAGGAAATCCAAGGAAAGCTGGAGCAGGGGTTTTGATCTATTATCCTGGTAGAATGCTAGAAACTAGTTTCAGTCGAGGAGTCAGACATCTTACAAATATTCAAGCAGAATTATACGCCCTTCTAAAAGCTTGTCAGTTAGCAAAGGAAGCGGGACACAACAATATTCAGATTTTTGGAGACTTTGAAATCATCATAAAAGCTTTAAATACTTATTCAAAGTTTAACAATTCAAGTTTGAATGTTACCATGCAAATGCTGCAATTCATTTTAACTGATTGTGTTTCAATCACTTCTTATCATATTCTCAGATATTTAAATAAGCTGGCAGATTACAAAGCCAATCACGGTTGTCTACTTTCTGCAGGAATGATAAGCTTGAACGATGGCCCTAGCTCGATGAATCCTATTCCTTGAGGAAAAGAGAAATCTTGATTCTACTAAGCTGGTTTTTTGGAACAAGTGTAATCGGGCGATGGCCCATTAAATTCTTTATCAATAAAAATGAAAAAAAAATATTAATCATTTTGGTTAAAAAAAAGGGACATTACAACAGGAGGGAATTCTTGTTCCTTTACCAATTGAAAGTTCGGATCAGAAGCAACACGAGAGGCGAATGCATCATTTGAAAGTGGCTTATGATAGAGTCGCAGTCGATAACCATTAGCAAAAAATGGTGTATGTTGTTCATTTATTGTGTTCAATCGAACAATCTCATTATCAAACACTTTATCCACCCGATATGGTCCCAACCATCTTGTGCACACTCTCCCTTTAAAGTCCTTTTTGAATCATGGGTTGTACAATAACGCCCAATCACCTTCCTGGAACACTTTATTTTTAATAAACCGATCATGTCATCTATAACGTTGTTGTTGAATCACTAAATTATGATGCACAGCAGTTGCTTGTTTCTCATATAATTCGTTTAACTGATTCAACCGACTTTTTTAGCTTCTGTTAAATCTAGATTTGCTTCCATGGCAGTTCCTAATGTTTTAATTTCAAATTCAACATGGAATCCAAGATTTTTCCCATATACCAAATCATAAGGAGAGAATCATGTAGTATTATGCCATGTATTTCGATATGCCCATAAAGCTTCATGAAGTATTTCAGCCTTGTCTCTACGATGACTTATCACGGTCTTTGTAAGGATAGATTCAATGACATTATTAGAGCTTTCCACTTGACCATTGGCATATGGATGATAAGGTGAAGTTATTCAATGTTGTATATGAAATTTCTATAGGAAAGCTTCAATTTTACAAGACACGCATTGTCGTCCTCCATCTGTAACTATATCCTTAGGCACCACAAAACGAGTAAAGATCTATTCATACAAGAATTCCATGAGATCTTAATCAATAGCCCTCACCAATGCCTTAGCCTCCACCCATTTAGTCATTTCTGTGCAAACCAAAATATAGACTTTTTTTTTTGAAGGAGGGTTGATGGGCCCCACAAAATTCAGTGCCCATCTATCAAATGGTTCAACCACAATATGTGGTTATAATGGAATTTCATCCATTCTATCAGGGTGACCCATACTTTGACAACTATCACAAGCTTTCACATATTTATTTGCATCTTGAAATAGGGTTGGCCAAAAATAACCCATTCTTAAAACCTTGTGTCCAATCCTTTTGTCAGCAAAGTGCCCTCTACATGCTTCATCGGGACAATCCTTAAGGATACTATGGATCTCATCTTCTCTTACACAACGTCGAATTTCCAAGTCTGGTCCTGTGTAAAAGAGGTATCCTTCTATTCAGTTGTATCTCGCACTTTGTTGTACAATCCTTCTTCTTTCTCATTTTGATAAATGCAATGGAAGCTTCCCTACAACAAGGTAATTAACAATATTTGCATACCAAGGTGAGTGAACTAATACTGCAAAAATATTTTGATCAGAAAAAGAGTCCTCAACTTGTGAGCTATCAACATTATTGGTCAGTCGGAAAAGAAAATTAACAACAACATTCACTTTTCTTGGTTTATCAATAATAGTAATATCAAACTCTTGTAATTGTGTCGAGAGGTGCATTCTACATCCCAACAGGGGTGGGATGTGTAACTCCTTATGTGCTTATAATTGGCTCAAATAAAAATAAAAAATCAAAGAAAATAATTTTAATATACTAAACAATTGGTCGGCTTGATAAAAATAAAATAAATATCAAAACACAATAAAAAAAATAAATCCAACTATAAATTCATATATGAAACCTGTTGAGGTTCACATTTCCTCAACACGCTTAAGCTTTCATTTTAAACTAACTAAATCACTTAAACTTTTTCTTAAAAAAAATGCATGAACGTTCTTTCTGGTAAAGAAATCTCACGGTATTAAACACAATTACTATTATCTTTTTCTTCATGATTAATGTGATAATTTCGGTTAACCTAAATTGAAAATGAAATATTAACCCAAACCAAATATTTATTATTACAATTACAATCTATTCATTTATGTTCTTATTAATTATTTTAAAAAATGAAATTTGCATCAACCATAATCTTTGCTTTAACTTTCTTTTAAAACAAAAAAGGCTTATAGTGTAAAGTTTAAAAATTTAATATTAAATCAAATTTTTAAATTTAATATTCTTCTTTAAAATTAATATCTGCTTCATTGTGCAGAGAGGGGCATTCTACAGCTTAATAGGGGGGATGTGTAACTTCTTTCGTGCTTATAATCGGCTCAAATAAAAATAAAAAAATAAAAGAAAATAATTTTAGTAGACCAAAAATTTGTAGGCTTGATAAAAATAAAATAAATATCAAAACATAATAAAAAAATAGAGCCAATTATAAATTCATATATGAAGCCTACTTAAGCTTTCATAGTAACAACCATCTAGTTACTTGAGCATTAGTAACAGGTTTATTCATTAGATACTTGATAGTTTATTGGTATGTATGTACGAAGGTAGGATACCCTATAATATAATATCGGAATTGATTAATAGCATAGATGACAGCAACGAATTCATTTTCAATCACTATGTAGTTGAGCTTAGCAGGAGCCATGTTCTTGTTGATATAATAGATGACATATGGCATATGGTCCTCTTACTAACCCAGTACAGCCCAATAGTTGTGTATGAAGCATCATAGAAAATGTGGAAAGGTAATGCCCAATTATGTCCATGCATAATTGGTGTTGTATATAATCTTGTCTTTAAGTCCACAAACATTGTTTGACATTGATCTGTCCACAGGAATTTTGTGTCCTTCATTAGGAGGGGAAACAAAGGAGACGCTAGTTTAAGAAAAAAATTCAATAAAATGTCTATAATATCCAACATGTCCTCAAAAAATACATACCTCCTTCGGTGTTCCTGGGATAGGAATGTCCAAAATTACCTTTACCTTAGAAGGATCCAGTTGTATTCCTGCAGAAGATATGAAATGTCCTAGAAATATTCCTATATAAGATATGAAATGTCTTTCATGGAGATTTAATGGGGTATTATTTGCAGGTGTAAGCTACATGGAAGCATGTGGATTCTTCTATTGTAGCACTTTCTCTCAACCATTTCCAGTTTTCTTTGCATATACATGCTCATGGAGGGATTGCACCTTGGGTGAGCTCATGTACTCTTTGGGAGAGCTCTTCCTGATCTATTTTTATTGTAACTAGTTAAATATGCTCTATTCTTCATTCTTAAAAAGTTTCAAGATGAAATATCCAATATTTGTATGTCAAAATGACTTTTCATGAGTAAACAATGACCATTTCCACTCTATTTTGATATATGCCATGGTAATGCTTATGATTTCGAATGGAGGAATGTATATATGATAAATATATGATGAATGGACTGTAATTAATGTGTATTTAAAGTCTCATGTTCATTACTTAAGCATTGGAATCCATTTTACTCATTTTTATTGCATTGGGGGAAGATTCGGTGCATTTTCCCCAAGGGTCGAAATTATGATTCAGGAGCTGTTTTGGAAAGAGTCATAACAGCCTATATAAACTGAAACATGATGCATATGAGACTTTAAAAATGTCCCTTACACATCCCCTATCTCTTTTTAGAAATTTGACTGAATTTGGGACCATTTGAGAATCCATTTCCGACAATTACCTAGGGGGAATTGGAGCCCCAATTTGCTAGTAAAGACTCCTACTTTGAACAGAACATTAAACAAGTTTTCAGAAGTAATTGGGGGGTCATAAAACATCCATGAACATTATATTTAATTTATAATATAATTCATGTACCTTCTGAGAAAATTTGGGAGCATTTAGGTCAATTTGGAGGTCTAGACATCAAAACTAGTTAAGGTCGAAATTGGGGAAAAAGTGAAAAAATTGGTCATTTAATAAAATTTCAAAAAGGGAAATTACATAAAATCCCCCTTGTGTTGTTTCAACAACTCAACCAAACACTTCATTTCATGAGTTGTTATATTGGGATTAACATTCAAAGTTATTCCTGATTCGATTTCAATTGGAATGATCTTCGAATTCACAACTATGGGAATTATTTCAGTATTGACTATGGTATCAGATCTACAAGTTTCAACCCTGTCACCTTTTGGGGTTTCAGTATTCACAACTATGGGAATTGTTTCAAACCTTTGAAGCATAAACAATAAGATTAAGATCCCCTCCCATGATCAAATTTGGATCTTTTAATAGGCCACTATACACAACCTCCTCCGAGAAGACCAACATGGGCATGTGAAGCCATCCAATATGCAGAGAGGTATGGTGCTCCAGATGGGACATCTAAAGAAAGAAAGAGACTGAGACCATACTCCAGGTATGTAGCACTACTATGTGACATCATAATGAATAACCTGCCAACTATGAGGAAGTAGCAGAAAAGAAAGCATGGAAGGATGCCATGATTGTAGAATACCAGCCAATCATGAAGAATGATGTCTGGGAGGTGGTATTGAGACTAGAAGGGAAGTCTGTAGTGTCTTCCAATTGGATATGCAAGATAAAGCATGTTGCATACAAAAACATTGAAAAATACAAGGCAATATTTATAGCACGTGGCTTCTGCCAAAAAGAAGGCATAGATTACGAGGAGAATTTTGCTCTTGTAGCAAGATACACTTCCATTATATATGTAATTGTTCTAGTTGCATTAATGAAATGGAAGATGCACCAGATGGACGTCAAAACAACTTTCCTAAATGGTGTAGTTGAAGAGGAAGTGTATGTGGATCAACCGCTAGGATTTGAGACACTGTTGCTGTCGCAACCTTTTCCCCGACTTCAGTTTTTCACTTAAATTCTGAGACCCCTCCTTATCTTGATTTACTTGAATCTAAGGTTGAATTTTTGGCGTCTTTGAGTATCTTTGCTTTAAAGTTGAGCGTCCGTCTTGTTGGCTGGTTGCGTTCAGTTCAGTGTGAGTCGTGAGATCGGTTTTAACACTTTTAAGAGTGTGAAGGTTTACCTTAGCAAAATTTTGGTTTTGGCCTCATTTGAGCCTTAGCGCTGTTAGTTCTTCCCGTTGGATCGGGCCTCTTTTGGAAGAAGTGGAGTCTTATATCACTCGCCGTTGCGGCTCTTAGACCAAAGTCTCCGTCCGATCCACTTCTCTCCGACGCCCGATTCGGGTTGTGCATCGCTTGCCCAAGAGTTCCGGTTCACCCGACGTTGCGGCTAGGGAGATAAAGTCGGGCCCCGACGTGAGTTTCGCCCGACACCCGAACTCCGCCTTATTTAGCCTTCGGCGCCTTTTTTGTAGCCTGCGTTCCGTCCGCCGTTGCGGGTGACAGAGTAGTCTGTCGTCCGATCCACTCCTCTCCGCCGCCCGATCACCTACGACGCCCGTGTTTTCGCTCCCCTCTTCTGGCACTCCTCCGCCGTTGCGGCTCCTGGAGCCTTCTCCCATCCGATCTAAGAATTGCCCGACTGCCGATTTACCTTTTCGTTGCCGTTCCGAACCTCCGCAGTTCCTCACCCGGATGAACTAGGCTAGCTCGTTGTGAATATATCATTATAATTTTAAAATTATGGATGCCTAATGTCTGAATTCAATGGATAATGCACCAAGTTTGTATGCAGAGATCATCTCATGAATCGCTGAAGCAGAGCATCGCGCCGGAAAGGACAACGTGAACGAATGACCGAGGCGCTGATGGGACATTTTTCTTTTTAGCGGTTACTGTCAGAAAATAAACGCCTGTGGAAATGATGGAGAAGGTGAAACGACCAGGAAAGAAACTGAATCGTCAAGGGCAGTGAAAAGACGCGTTGAGGGAACCCAGAGGACATCAGTTGTAGTTTAAATAATGGGAAGCTCGATGAAAGGGGGGATTTTTCCCTGAGAAAATTTTGTAATTGTTGACTTGCAAGAGGAACTATTTCGTTTTGCGAAGTGAACTGCAATTTTGTCTGCTGGAAAGAGTAAAGAGGTGAAATGTACCAATGCTATTCAATGAATAATGTTGAAGAAGAACTATTTCGTGTTCAGTTGTATTTCATGCGCTGTAAGGATATTTGATGTTTCGAACCTAAGTTCTTGTTAATTATTCTGCAGTCTTTTCTGGGATGCATTTGCACTATGAGTAATAATTGTTGTTATAGAATGATCGGCTAACTGGTTATTTGAATATTTGTAGTTTTCATGTGCTGTGGGAAAAGTATCAGCTATCTGTGGTTTTTCTTACCGTATGTGATTTTTTATTGCTCAGTTAAGATGATAGCCTTGCTCCCTAGGGATAGTTTAGATAATTAGTTATTTTTGTTCGTATCTGGTTTGTTTGCTTGTGAGCATAAGACGAGAGGTAAGAACCTGCGCATCACTTTGTGACCGCCCCCTGCATTTAAACCAGCCTGCATTTAATTAGGCACGTGCATATCATTCCTTTAAGTCAAAATACAAAAACTCGGTGGGCCGGGCCGCAACCGGTAAAGCCTTTGTTTGTTACTTTGACCTACGGTAGCCGGACCGCAAACCGGACGGATTCCCTATACCAAACAGTCAGCGGGCTAGTTGGGAACGCTGATTGGGGAGAATCCCTTACTGTTGCCGCCTGCGAGTTTCCAGGCCTCAACAGTTTTGGCGCTAGAAGGAGGGCCGCCAGTGCATGGCTGGCCAAGGAAACCCGTTTTCCCGAGAATATTCCACTGGCTACAGTTCTGAAAGTAGTGTACCACGCAATTCAATTCCGGAAGAAGAAGAAAGAGAACATCTATACCCGGTTCGCAACGAGATTTTTAAGGATCTGAGAAGACACACCAGGGCATACTTAAAGAAGATCGGGGGATTGCCTATTATCCCTGAGTTGCCTAAAAGAGAATATAAGAGAAGAGACCGTCCTTTAATAGAAGATTCAGTATTGGTTGGAGATTGGCAGGAGCTGGTAGAGACTGCCTTACAAGAAGTTGAACTCCCTTTGAGTCAAGAAGGCCCGGAGACTCCCTACATTTCTCCTGTTCACACCCCTGTTGTTTCACCTCCGCATTCTCCACCCCGACTCATGGCCGGTGTTAACGCCAATCAACCCCCACCTAATCCTCCACCGCCCGCATGGAAGGCCAGATCACCTCTAAATTTGACCCCACCTTTGCATGACCTACCCCGGGCCTTTGAGAAGCTACTGCCCAAGTTTGACCCAAATGATAAAATCCTGGTGGATGATCATCTACAGAGTTTCTACTTGGCGGTAGAAGGATTACGGGC
>LPNX010163919.1:489774-526074 GCA_001517045.1 Pseudotsuga menziesii
AAGATTCAGAATTCCTATAAAAGCATCATGCTCCAAAGCTAAATCCAGACCACAAAGTACTAATTTGCCAATGATCCTCTCCGTCCGTGAGTTGAAACCTTAAGCACATCACTCACACAAAAGGGCACTATGGGATAGAGGATCCTGAATTAAAATTCAGTAAGAAAGGCATGCATGAAGACTCTCATTAAAAGAGGATAAAATCCGAAAAGCACAAAAGTTGCTAAGATGGCATGGGAATGAGAAACAAATGAACGTTTCTGTTTATCAGCTGCTACAATCCTGTGGTGTCCCATGTTACCAGCTACCTGAAGGAAAATTAATAATGAACTCATTTTTTGGCCTCAGCAAAGTTATCCGGACTCTAGAATCTTGACTTTCATCGCCCAAAGTGGACTGATATCAACGATAAAGGTACACGTTTCTGTTATTGAGAAATCTATCTAGCTGGAAGAATTCAAGAAATACATTTGTTGTAGGACAGTCTGCTTTTCAAGGAAGAAACCACCTAGAGATCTAGGTTTACCAGGAAATCGCCAGTTGTTGCTGCCGCAACCTTTTCCCCGACTTCAGTTTTTCACTTAAATTCTGAGACCCCTCCTTATCTTGATTTACTTGAATCTAAGGTTGAATTTTTGGCGTCTTTGAGTATCTTTGCTTTAAAGTTGAGCGTCCGTCTTGTTGGCTGGTTGCGTTCAGTTCAGTGTGAGTCGTGAGATCGGTTTTAACACTTTTAAGAGTGTGAAGGTTCAACTTAGCAAAATTTTGGTTTTGGCCTCATTTGAGCCTTAGCGCTGTTAGTTCTTCCCATTGGATCGGGCCTCTTTTGGAAGAAGTGGAGTCTTATATCACTCGCCGTTGCGGCTCTTAGCCCAAAGTCTCCGTCCGATCCACTTCTCTCCGACGCCCGATTCGGGTTGTGCATCGCTTGCCCCAGAGTTCCGGTTCACCCGACGTTGCGGCTGGGGAGATAAAGTCGGGCCCCGACGTGAGTTTCGCCCGACACCCGAACTCCGCCTTATTTAGCCTCCGGCGCCTTTTTTGTAGCCTGCGTTCCGTCCGCTGTTGTGGGTGACAGAGTAGTCTGTCGTCCGATCCACTCCTCTCCGTCGCCCGATCACCTACGACGCCCGTGTTTCCACTCCCCTCTTTTGGCACTCCTCCGCCGTTGCGGCTCCTGGAGCCTTCTCCCATCCGATCTGAGAACTGCCCGACTGTCGATTTACCTTTTCGTTGCCGTTCCGAACCTCCGCAGTTCCTCACCCGGATGACCTAGGCTAGCTCGTTGTGAATATATCATTATAATTTTAAAATTATGGATGCCTAATGTCTGAATTCAATGGATAATGCACCAAGTTTGTATGCAGAGATCATCTCATGAATCGCTGAAGCAGAGCATCGCGCCGGAAAGGACAACGTGAACGAATGACCGAGGCGCCGATGGGACATTTTTCTTTTTAGCGGTTACTGTCAGAAAATAAACGCCTGTGGAAATGATGGAGAAGGTGAAACGACCAGGAAAGAAACTGAATCGTCAAGGGCAGTGAAAAGACGCGTTGAGGGAACCCAGAGGACATCAGTTGTAGTTTAAATAATGGGAAGCTCGATGAAAGGGGGGCTTTTTCCCTGAGAAAATTTTGTAATTGTTGACTTGCAAGAGGAACTATTTCGTTTTGCGAAGTGAACTGCAATTTTGTCTGCTGGAAAGAGTAAAGAGGTGAAATGTACCAATGCTATTCAATGAATAATGCTGAAGAAGAACTATTTCGTGTTCAGTTGTATTTCATGCGCTGTAAGGATATTTGATGTTTCGAACCTAAGTTCTTGTTAATTATTCTGCAGTCTTTTCTGGGATGCATTTGCACTATGAGTAATAATTGTTGTTATAGAATTGGGTTTTGGTAAAATCCTGTTGTGTTTAGCCTTTGAGTTTTATTAGATCTAGAAGTATCACTACAAGGAAATATCGTTTGAATGTGGTTGTTGATTTCATTGATATCTGTGCCATGACCTGGAGCCTAGGAAGTGTATTTGTGTCACGTACCCCAAATTGCAATAACATTTTATGCTTAAAGAAAACATTATATGTTATTTTTATTGTAAAGTTTGTGATTATTGACCAAGTGGGGTCAAGGATGATTGTAATTAATTATGCTGAATATTTTATTAGTTAATAAATAAAAGATGAAACAAACAACTTAAGGAGGCTGTTGAATGAGTGTCTACTGGCCACTAGGTGGAATAGACTGGGGTGAGAGCAAACTAAAACATGGCAGCATCCTCAACCACTTCTAGCTGTTGTAGGGGGAAACTTCCCTAATTTTGTGGTCATGTTCCCCAAGAAAGTGGAACAAGAGCAGGTGGCTCGTTAATTGGAAAATGGACCAAAAATACCTAGGCATGCATATATTTACCATTGAATTCATCAGGAGGTTGTTCAATGATTACCTTGTGAAAATTCTGAATTTGAGAATTGTGCACAAGAGATTCAGTGAGGGGAAAAGCAGAAGTGGTTTGGAGTGATTAAGACTGTTTTTCAGAACTAGTGCAGCTTGTTGGCTGAGTTCTTTACTGCAGAAGGTAGAATTATTACTACTAAATATTTCTATGGAGTTGCAGGGATTTTATATCCCATACTTTCACCCAGTGCTTTAAACCAGGTGGACCAGTGAACAGGCTCGGGGGTCCTAAGACAAGTAGATAAGCTATCTTCAGGAATTGGTTGGGTGGAACAGGCTTCTTAGGCTGTTTGTCTCCTCTACAAGTTTCCAGGTTCCAAAGTGTTATTTTATTTATCTTTATGCAAGTAAAAGTTCTAAAATTGAAGTAGTCAAGACTTGTTTTACTCCTTAAATACTTGCATCTATAAATAGATAGTCCAAGTATGCATTTTTATTCAGAAAACTACTTGTATTTGTTTAACTGATTAAAAAGAACCTAGAATTAGATCATATGGGTTAATGAAATAAATAAATAAATAATCCCTTACTATATTTTTCCACTCATCAAACGATGAAGTACTCTAGTACATAAGGTGGTTTAGAAGAATGATTTCATAAAAACCGGATGATTTGAATCTGCTTCATTTTTGGATGTTTTAGTGTTATTTTAGCTTTTCTATAACTCCTTTTATTTCAAAAACCTCTAAGAAGATCTCATAGAGTCTCCATGGTAAATTTCTTTTAATACGTAGTCTTTAAAGTATGTATAAGATATTACAATATTAACGGTTGCAATACAACTATTAATTTATACTAAGCAAACCATTCTTTATTCTAATCTTTTAGTTTCATAAAGCATAAATAGTTATTCTAATTTTATTACAAGAAATAATGCAAAGTTAAATCCTAAATAGTTTCTTTAACCCTAGTTAAGTAAGTTCATAAAGGACAGACATTAGACTAAACCTATAATACCATTGTATTATAGTATATAATTTAAGTATTTAGTAATCAAGATTGTAAATAATCAGTATGAATTTATGTGGAATTTATTACTGTGGGTAAGATTATAAACTCTTTTCTTTACATAACTAAAAATAAAACAACGATATGCCACAGATAAGGAATAAGCGTATACATATTTAGAAGTAAAGTAAGTCAAAAGATAAAAACATATAACCTAGTTATCAAATCTCTTTATCTTAAAAAGAAATAACAAAACCCTAATCTAAATACCAAAAACGGCTTAATAAGAACAAGAACCTGGGTTAATCATTTTTGCAGTATCACATTAATAAATTTTCTAACCCTATCCTTTAACATATTTTCTTTATATCCATTTTACGGAACTTATTATGTAAAAAGGATAGCTTCCAGCTCTTTCTTTAAAAAAAAAGGGAAAACATTAAAATCTAGTTATTATTTATACCAATATCAAAGAAAATCTGAAGATACCCTTTTAATTAAAACTTAATTACCAAAGTATCTTTTAAATACTAAACCCTAAATTAATCTTTTACAAAACAATTAACTCAAATAAGAATTGCAACAATTTTTTTTAAATGGCTTTACCATTTTTCGCATCTATAGATTTATTTGCATCTAAATATGGCTCCAACATAAATTCCTTTTTACCAAGCATAGTGCTTTAAGCAACTTTTTCACAAGAGGGAAACATTTTCCAAACAAACTTTTACGCTCAGGCCATAAGCCTTGATTCTTTAAAAATAATCTTAAACAGAGATTTAACATTACAGCCACCACTTGTTTCAAACCAAATTGCCTCAACAAATTTTGAAGCCACGAACGAGTCATAGTGGCCGAGCAAACCAAGCCGATTAAGCTTTCAAATAAAGTAAATACTGTTTTAGCAATTAAATTTAAAAACCCTTAAACAGTAATATTTTTGTTTACCCAAACTCATTTTTTTTACAAGAGTTGTAGCTCATTGGTAAAACCCAAGGGTTATAACTAAAAATGGCCTCACGACCTCCATAACTAAACCAAACAAAACAACAAGCTTCTATAGGAACCATTGGTATCACTGCAAACACTCCAACGACGAAGGGCACCCCAGGGATGGGACCGAGGCTTACCGAGCCCATGGAGTTCAAACCCTTCAGCTCTAGTAAACGTTTTCAACTTATTACTGTGCATTACCGAGAACTTTCACCTATCATTCAAACAAACCACAGCATCTTTTTGTTAGAATATAACTTAGTATTTTTTTTTACATAAAAGAAATGGAAACGCTTGGAGGAATGGATATGACTTACCAATGTGATTCGTTGAGCTTGAAGACTCAGTATTGGCAAAGAACCCAAGCAGTAAATCCTGCTAATGCCACAACAACAGGATTGAGCACCGTTTAAAATGTGAGCTTGAAGAACCAGGGTTCAAGTCTGAGTGAATTTCGTTGCAAAAGACCCGAGAAGGCCGAGGTCCTGTCGGCCACTCTCCCTTGCGAAAAATGAACAACAAATGAAGTCGAGTAGTTTTTAGGGTAAACATTTATTGCAAGTGCATTGCGTTTGACACCAAAACCCTTCATCAAGCAAGCAACCACCGCTTGGTTTCCACTAACCATGAAATTCTTTTGGTTTGGATATAGTTTTGAACCTGCGCTTTAAACTGTGCAATGTTGTAAATTAATACCATTAATTTAGTAAATAACAAACAAGAGCCACGAGGTGGCAATGTCCCCGTTATTGTTAATAGTTATTGCTATAAGACAAATAAATTTAAAGATTAGAGTTAACTATTACAAAAATGTCTTTGCAATAAAAATCTAAAACTACAGCATAAAAAACTGAAACTTTGAGTCGACACTTTACTAAACCCTTATAGTTATATTTTTCAAAGGCTTCTAAGACTTGGGCAAAGAATCGAGGGCTTAAAGTGCCCTTTTCACCTTATGTGTAGAGGTTATATGTTTAGGTTATGTGCCAAAATGTTAAAGTTTGTATAATAAAAAATATATATATTTATTTTATTTTTTAATTTAGGCAAATTTATTTAAAATATTAATATTTTTTTTTCTCAAATTGAAATAGCTTTGACAGATATTTGTAAGTTTAAACAAGATTACACGTATTTGAAGATTTCAACTTAACCTAGTAAAAATCAAGCAAAATTGTTGTGTATTTATAGCCCAAACAAGCCCACATATCCACATAGTGAAGAGACCAGAAGAAATTCGAATAAAATAACAAAAATTAAGCTTACAACCTTGTGTAATCTGGCAGGTCATGGTTTTGGACAATTATTTGTATCACTTGGAACGGAATTATTTGTATCACTTGGTTTTGGTGCAATTATTTGTAGCACCAATTAAATGTTTCTTAGCAACGGAATTCACCCAACCATTCTTTATTCACACCAAAACGTTTCCAAGCAAGATAATTGCAAAGTTATTTAATTCATAAAAGATATAAATTATGCAAGCTTAAATGTCTGGGAAAAACGCCTCAAAACTCAGTTAGTATTAATCTCAAAATAGAGGAATCAATCAGGATTTTAACGTATGGGAAAAACGCCTTATGATTTGGCCATTAAGAGACGCTCCTCAATTTTAGGTTATTTCTTCTAATAAGATTTAGTTTCAGCTAAAAGAAAATAAACTATTTTAGCAAGCTCAGAAAATAAACTATTTTAGCAGACTCGCCTCGGTTCTTCTTAGCAGACTCAGAAAATAAACTATTTTAGCAAACTCACCTGGGTTCTTCTTAGCAGACTCAGAAAATAAACTATTTTAGCAGACCCCACTGCATGCAAGATGGAGAACTCCACTGCATGCAAGAAACAATGAGCAGACACTCACCGATCGTCTTCGTCTTGCATAGACACCTCCTCCAAGACTTAGCTAAGAAATTACTCTCACGCCAGACATAAGAAGATAAAATGGTAGGTAGATCGATCAGCCAACCCTTGGACATAATTCCACATGAAACAAGGAAAGTTCTAATATACTGACCAATAGTGGACCTGTAACAACATTTCTGGGAATTGGACGAATGCAAACTGGTGACCTATCATTGGGGTGATGAAAAAGCACATTGCTTCACAAAGTGCTTGGCTATTGTTGGTGTACATGTCGCAATCAAGAGTGATAATGAAGGGAGGATTGCTCATTACGCAACATACTCTTATATGTCCACATTACGAACAAACTTGCTGTAAGATTCGGTGACTTTATCTAAACTGTATTTCTAACCTTGTTAATCTCTTGGATAACATACATCATAAGAAGTAGAACAATACATTATACAATACCAGAGCATTAAGAGCACCAGCCTTGTAATGGTGGGGATGCCCAGGTCGCTTTTCATGCGAGACATATGTAAGACTCGGCAAATCACGCCCCTTGTTGTCTTTGTTCTCTCCGTTCTCTAATAAAACCTGTTCTTACAAATAAAATGTCCTTATAAAAGGCACACTTAGAATCATAGTGTTGGGCCTGTCTTAAGTAGACGTGAAGCAATTTTTCATGGTTAATTGTTAATACGAGAAACGACCTGAACTATGCTGCGACGATCTCTCGTGAAGTGCTTCCTGAAATCCACTCTTTGAAGCGGTTGTGCTCTTTCTGTTTCTCTTATGGAACCCTGTGCATCTCCATGGCCTTGTTGATTCGATCCTTCAGTTCCAAGTACTTTTTTCTGACCGAAATAACAAAATAAATTCTCCATGTTAGTAATACGTACTCTACCATAAACTCTTTGATGACATTGTGATACAAGGGATAGTCGATCTTTCAGTGTTATTGTGCTCTACTGGTGTTGTTCGTTAATGAAAGTTGTTTTCTTCACCAATTTTTGTTTTTGTTTTTGTTTTTATTTATGTTGAAATAATGGGGTTGTTGGTTATTGTTCTCTCATTTCAAGTCAATGAATAGAACTCTATGAAACTCAAGCCTTGAAATGAAGTTAGCTGTAATTATCGGTGAGAATCCTAAAACTACAGTACTGCTAGAAGCATGCCTTATTATTATGATCAACTTATTCTTTATGTTGTTAATTGATGTGCCTTATTATTATGATCAACTTATTCTTTGTGTTGTTAATTGATGTGGCTTTAGAACAAACTCATAGAAATATTTTGTGTACAATTGATAATAAGGACCTCTAGGATATGCGAGCTATTATGAAGTGGAATCGTTCATCTCTGTTCTCCAGCTCAGCCCTGGGTCGAAGAATTTCGATTAATGCTTTAAAATTTAGCATGAACTTAATAAATATAAAGTATACTTTTAAGAAAATGAAGCATTAATTTTTTTTTACCTAGCCTCATTGATAATGAAGTCAAGGCGAGAACTGCAAAACGCTTCTCTGTTCACAAGAAGGTATTTGCGGCAAAATACAACAACATCCTTTAAGCAAACTTTAAAATAAAACCAATAAAACCATAAATTAATGGAGATTCGTTGTTAGACCACAAAATTATGCACTGTTAGACCACAAAATTGTTCTTTATATAGGCCTCAAGCTCATTTGCATTATCGTGAAGGTGGCAAGTGCAGGGTTGTGCGACTGAGTACATGGCAGTATAGGTGTGACACTGCAGATGTCAGTTAGAGACCATGGAGATGGTAGATGGTAGCCCATGGCAGATGGCGTGTGTAATTCGGAGCGTAGGTGGCAGAGATGGCAGATGGTGCCTGTAATTCCAAGCAAGTCAGAGATAGCAGAGTTGTCAAGGATGTCAGAGCTTTGGACAGAACAACGCGAAAAGGAAAAGTTGTTTATAACTTTAAGAATATGAGGTTGTAAAAGTTAAGAAAACCACCTTTAAATTGTTCAAATTAATATAAGTGAGCGATTCATATAGAAATTCCTTAATTTTTTAAGGATATCTCTACAAATCAAGACCAAAATACTTATAAGATATCTTTTAAAAACAACAAAATTTGTATAAGTAATACTTAACATACACTGTAATATATTTAAAACAATATATTAAAGAGATAGCCCAAATGGTAAACCCTAAATAGGTAAACAGGTAAAGATAATTGGATTTGTGAGCAGAATGATTACCAGAATTTTGTAAAAAAGATGATTCACCGTTTGCCCTCGCACTCGCACAAAGACACAAAGATCTGTAACAACTCCTCCAACTTCATTCACCTACATTGCCTCTAAATTGAATATATATATGAGCAACTGGGTTAAAATTAAAACATACACACCTGCGAAATATATGTATATATATAATTATTAGCAGAAACAGAGTTGAAATTTAGCAATACATACCTGCGCCGAGTGCACCTGGGAAATCTGCTTCAGCTTGGTTGTTTGAGCATTTCCTAATTTCCCACCGATTAAGAAGAAAAAATAAAAAACAATGAAGAAATGTAAAATGAAAACACATAGAAAAATAACAATCAATCTGAACATCAAACACCAAAATAAAGGAAAAATAACAATCAAACCTGAACACCAAAATAAGTGAAAAATAAAATACTGTGATTCGAAAGAGGTCGTTTAGAACATTAATTTTAATAATAATAACTTAGTAATGGAGGTTTCAGCAAACCTAAGCCTGCACATCTCCCATAGCCTGCAGTGTGCAGACTGAATTTATACTTGGCTGATGAGAGCCTGCCGGGACCCCAAGCAAACGTCACCTGAACTAAACCAATAGAGAAACAAAAAAAATAATTATTTAATACACTCAAAAATCAAACTATGAAAAAACTTTAGAAAACACACAAAAATTTACACCAAACTCTCAACTAATCCACCTGACTAAGTTAATGCTGCCGACGTTAGCCCGCCGCCGGGTCTTGGGGCACAAAGTCCCACGCCTACGTCACCTATATCAACCAATAAAAAGCAAGATAAATCAATATTTAAATAATTCCCAAAAAAAAATTAATACAAACTATAGCAAAAATTATATAATTTTGTTAAAGTTACAACAAATTACTTCAACTAATCACCTTGAGCGATTCATATATATCCCCTCAGACGGGGACATAACAACTCATTTTATATATGTTGGATTTTAGCTACATTAATACATATAATATACATTGGATATTTATGCCTAGGTTTATATTTGATTGATTGAGAATGTAAGCCTAGGTTAGTATATAATATTATGCATAAATTTTATGCTTGTCAACCTTGCAATGCATGTAGATATAGCTTTGTGACCATAGTTAAACTTTTAACAAGTCTTTGTTTGCCTGTTAAAGTTTAGTTAGGTTATATTTGACATCCATGCATAAGCATAGATGTTTGTCAACCCTGCCATATGTGTAATAACAATACTATTGTATGGTTAAAACAATAAACATTACATGTTGAATTTTTTTTTACTAGCCTATAATTGGTATGTTATACATATGGTAATAAGTAAACAATCCATATCTATGCATGTTAGAGTTTTGTTAGATTATATTTGATATTTATGCAACGATAATATGCTCGTTAACCTTGCCACATGTGTAAAAGCAATACCATTACCTCGTTAACAGTATACAAATCATTCATATGCATGGTGAAGTTCTAGCTAGGATAAAGTTATTACTTTATACTTTGGTTATACCTAGGTTAGGTTTGTTTAATTTGTAATTAATATCTAACTGCTAATAAATAAAATAGTAATGATAAATTTTAGAACTTAGGAAAGTTCTAGAATTTACATAGTTATAAATCACTTGGAAGGTATTAGGACTTCTAGTACAAAATTTTTAAATAAAAGCATGTTTGGATAATCATATACAATCAATCATATAATTCAAGTGATTTAGAACAAATAATCATATTTTCAACTCAAATTGTTGCCTAGGAAGAGAAGGCTTTGCTATAGGCATAGGAACTCTTCCACGTCGAAAATCTAGACAATAAATAGAGTCTAAGGTTTTTTTTCCTAACTTACTCTTTTAGTCTTCTGAACTTTAGTTCATACCTCGTAACCTGGAAGTAGAAATTACCTGTAAAAGACCTGTACACGTATCGAATCTCCATTAGCTTGAGAAAGCTAAGTAAGTCATGGGCAAACCTCAAGCCCCTTCAGTAGGACAAAAGAACAACTATCAGCATCATACACTTACTGGAACATAAACAGTTTATCTAATTTCATTAAGTCCTAGCTCATTAACTTACAAGACTAAAAAATCAACACAATTTGAATGCTATTGTTAGCAGGTGTTTATAAGTGTATAAGTATTTGTAAAATCTTTAGTTTCAGTTAGTTAAAGAATACTATCTTCTAAGTTTCTCTTAGTGTATTGTCCTGTAAACTATCTATTAAATAAACTTGTGGTAGTTGTTATACTAGTGTATTTAGGCTTTGTCTTTAACATCAAATGTCAGAAAGAAAAGTTTTAAATTTTTGTGAATTTGTGGGATGTTACAATTTGCTAGGTTATTGGGGTTTGCATTAAGATCTAGGACAGGGAAGGTGTACTTGTCAGTTTGTTGTTGCCTGCATTAAGACCAGAAACATGAAAGGTGTATAAAATGATAATACCAGTTCTTATGCTAGATGAATGTGTTGCTTATGAAGGGGTGTAATACCCATGCTCCTTTTTATTGGCTATGACTACATGGGTTATGGAGGTTACTAATGGGAAATCCCCCTTCTCTAATAATTGTGGTTGCTTTTGATATTCCTTGTTTTTAACCAAGATAGCATAGAGAAACTAAGTAAACCTTAGGCCAAAAGGTCTGTGGAAGCTTGATTTTGTGAGTAACCTAAGTGCTTCCGCAACCCGCAATCTGCATTGGGGAAGTACAAAGGTAAAAGTGGAAAGGTTTGTGTACCTTCTGCAATCCACATTGCGGAAGGGTACAAGTGTAAAGGTTTATGTGCTTTCCACAATCTGCAATCTCCATTGCAGAATGCGAAAAGCAGGAAGGATAAGTCATAAAAACGTTGTTTTTCGCAATCCGCAATCTGCATTGCAGAATGTGAAAAGCAGGAAGGATAAGTCATAAAAATGTTGTTTTTCGCAATCCGCAATCCGCATTGCGGAATGCAGAAGGTGGAAAATGAAAGAGGAATATAATGAAATTAAGGACTTTCTACAAACTGCAATCTGCATTGCGGAATGCGGAAAGCGGAAGGTGAAAAGAAAAGTATTAAGAAAATGTGGGATTTCCACAATCTACAATCCGCATTGTGGAAGCGGAAATGCGGAAGGGTAAAAACATAAAAGAATTAAGCAAGTTCCGCAATCCGCAATTAGCATTGTCGAGGCGGAGTTGTGGAAGACTTCTAGCTTGAGTTTTGGGACCGGACCAGTTAGAGGATGAAGGATAGATCTTAAGGTTATTCTTCCTAGGGTTTCTTTGTACTTTTGTGGTGTTGGATGAGTCATCCATAGAGGCGAGGAACCCTAAGGTGGGTTTGTAATAAGCACGAAGTCCACGGTTAATATATATATAGAACAGAGGAATGAATAGAATGGTTCATGACTAATGGTATATATTTCATGTAAAGAAAAAATTTTGAATATGCATTTTTGGTAGGTTATATGGGTATGTAACATATGGTATTAGAGCTACAAGTTTCAACCCTATCGCCTTTTGGGAACATCTAGTTTCCGTTGAAGCACACCAAGGTAAATACTACCTTTTGCTAAATGAATCTTGGTTAATGTATGTTGTGTGTGTATTCAAATTGATGGATTCTGATGAATGAGTTTTAATGGATGTATGAATTCATGAGCTAAATGTTTGCTTATCTCCATGAAGGGGTTGATAGATCTCTGTGCGTAGAACGCATTAGTAAATAAAACTACGTTAACGATCAAGGTAAGGATCGATGTTTCCTTGTAAAGACTTTGCAAAAAGGAAGCTGAGAATAAACCAGGATGAGCTCAGTAAAGTCGAGTGAGAGTGATTGATCAAATTCTTCTGATCAATCCACACAAAGGTTGCATTTGACAGAAATTGGACGATCCAGTTTAAAGGGAAAATATGGATCAACAACGGGAAATAATCATGAAGGGAACGAGAATGGGAAAAAGAGATCTGTTAGAGAGAATAAATCGACGGACAAAGATCAAAGGTGCAAGAGATCTGACGCTCCAGAGGAATTCCGCAAGGAAAAAGTGTAAGGAAGATAACGGATCCGCGGGGACTAGGTGGGGCCCGCATATGATCTCATATCAACAGTCCGGAAGGAGCCGCCCAAAATCAACGATTGTGAAGAATTGCAGAAGGAATCTTGCGTAAGGAAATTTGCAGAAGTTTAACTTTGGAAAAAGTTTGATCCACAATCCGCAACTTTGCGGAAGGAATCTTGCAGAAGGAAATTTGCGGAAGATCATATTTGGGATAAGTGGGATCCGTAATCTGCAATCCAGAATCTACAAATTTGTGGAAGGTCAATTGCGGAAGCTGACAGTGGCAGAAAGACTTAGTTGTGGAGAGACTAAAGTTGTGGAACCAAGCCTACGGGAAGCTAGTTGCAGAACCAAGCCTACGGAAACAGGATTGTGCCAAAATTGGAAGAAGGAATATTTGGGCCAAGAAGCCAAATTTACAGGCTACTAATTACCGTACAAGCTAAGTCTTCACGAAGGTACCAACAAGATGCCCTAAGGGGAGAGTTGTCACCCCACATACTATTGCAAGGAACCAGAAGTTGTTGTGCTACAGATGCCCTTCACAGTGAAGCCATAAAAGAAATAAATTGGGCTAACTAGTATGTGAATAAGGGGAACTTCCTACTGGGATAAGGGTTTGGAAAGGAAAGACTCCTCAACTCTTCCTTTTGATATATTTATATTTTATGAATTCCATGTACATAAAATTTTGGCATAGGAATGTTGGGAATGCAAGAGATTTAAAAGGTCATTTGCATATGCACTAGTAGGCATATTAATTGATATGGCATATTGCAAGTGAAAATGTTTTGCATACATGCAATATTGCATAATAGTAAAAATAGTGAGTTTTTACATATGCAATGAACCATTACAGATAATTATTTTTGTCTACGATATTGTGGTCGATGGTAATGGTTGCAGGACCAAGGGCAATAGAGGCATGGTTGAAGATGTTGGTGATATCGTTGTATGTGACCGATAGTCTTGTGAAGAAAGGCTAGGACAACAAAATTATGATCAAAAGGTTGGTGTAAGGGTTGTGTAGCCCCTGGTAAGAGACCAATCAATCAGGTAACATCTAGAATCAATGTGATTCGTTTATGCTACGAAATCCTAGCAAGATGTTGTCATCAATTAAATCCATTGCATTATGGTGGACCATAGTAGATAATTGATAGTGTCAAGAGCATGCTATGTGAGAATTTGGAAAACTTCTACTAAAATGATCGCATATAGTAATTATGTTAGTATGAGAATTTCCAGTTCTGAAAACAATATATCTGTGATAGATAGAAAGGATCATTAGTGTAAAATATTGATGCTATAACCAATAATATATTGATTGTGACTTATTACTGGTGAGATAGTTGCAGGTACCCAGACCTGGTAATGGCAATGATATGAGAAGGATACCTCGCGTATAAATTTGAGAAAATTATATAAGGAGGAAGGATGTACTTGGGGTACATAGATTCCACCCCGGGCTAGCTAGGCATCAATATGCATCCTATGGGGACGCCCAGGTGTAAGACTGTTGGTTAGACTTCTTTCCGCACACATTCACGTGGCGTAAGGGGATTGTCATGAGAGTGGGGACTCCATGAAGAGAATAACCCCTCGGTATTATAGTGTCCGAAAAGGAAGCACCTAATCTTGGTAATCCAGAGCTGCCAGTGAGCACCCAAAAGAGGTGTTAGGCTCTGGAACAGAACTGTCATGGAGCACCCAAGGAGGTATTAGATTTTGTAATATTAGTTGAGTAATATATATACAGGTTTAGGAGGACTGCATGTGAATTTGTAGTTCCGTGAGGAGATGACCCTCATGTATATGTATTCATGTCAAAACTTCTGAAAGAAGAATCCATCCAAGGAGCACTTGGAACTTTGATGCCAAGATATGTGTGGATACATACAAGATGCATTTTGCGAATGCATGGTTGTGATATCAATACTTCATTGCAAATTCTTTAATAGCTAAAATGATAGAATTATTGGCAGTTATGAGATCATTTCATGAACTACTATGAATACAAGGAAAATAATTGCATGGAAAAAGGTAGTCATGTTTGATTGTTTACGAGAATGCTTTGTTGAAAGGACAAAATTGTATGGAGCATGATTGTGTAATCATGAGTATTGGAAGTTTATTTTATTTGCGTAAATAAGGTGAAAATATCTGGCAATTTTAATGATGCATACAAAGTAATTGTATAATACTGTGTGTTGCAATTTTGAGGATCATTGTAATTCCTACGATGAAAGGATGGTATGCAGGGATGCTCACAATTGATTGGATGATTGAAAGTTTTAGATTGCAGGTAGTGTGGGTATGTCCCATAAAATAAAGACAAAATCTACCATGTGCAAAGGCCAAACGTTATGAGAAGGATCTCATGATAGTGAAATCTAATTTATGAACATAACAGATTTGTAAATTTTGGTTTTAAAATTTTGCTATTCTAGAATTGTGTTAAGATGACATGTTATGTGTGGATGTCCAGGTTTTGGGCAACAAGTGTAAGTAATAGGGATAAGAGCTTCCACTCACCAGAGCCAAACAATATGAGGTTGGCCTCATGGTTGTGAAATCTAATTTATGTAGAAGACATAACTGTAAATTTATATTTGATTTGATTATCAATGTTATTAATTGTTTGATGTTTAGGAAACATGTCAGGTGAGATACTGCAGAAACCCAGGTATTATGGTCTGCAAGAGACAAACACAATGACAAGAACCTTATGTTTGGGAAAATTAACTTATGTATGAAAATAGATTTGAAAATTTTATGATGACATCTCATGTGAATTGCATGCTTGTATGTCATGCAGATGAGATGATGAAAATATGCCCTTGGGGCAGATGTTGGCTATTGAAGCTGAAAATGCAAATGGAGTGACAAGTGTGACTGGGGGTTGAGAAATCTTGTGAAACCCCTTGCATGCACTTGTCTATTCATAGTACCATTAAACCCAGTAAGAACATGGGTGCTCAGGAGGCTTGCATGGGTATTGGTAACCTTTCTATGCTCACACTGAAGAGCACTGGATGGATGGGTATGCCTTAGGGACTATGTAATAGAGAAAGGGCACCATCCTTTTGTTGTGTGAGTGTGTGTTGTGGGGCCATACTAGAATGCAGTCGAGTGAGTCACCTATGGAGTTCTTGGAGGGAATCACTGATTTGCATAGGAGAAGGGGCCATGTGGTTGTATTTCTATGTATTGCCTAATAAAACCAATAGAGGTGTTGGCTTGGAAATGATTGATACATGCCTGATAAACCTAGTCGGTGTACTAGCTTGGAATTGGATTATTTGGATGTTGTGGTGAAACTAGCATGCTAGCTTAACATATGTTTCAAATGTATTCATAGGGCATATGAGGCTTGCAGAAACTTGGTTACCTTTCGATGCACACCTTAGAAATCATGTGAAGGGGTGGGTACACTCGAGGGACCTTGAGTACCGTCCTTGTGTGGGGAGGGGCAGGTCTTGTGGGTACCATAGTTGTCTAAAATCAAAGTCGGATACATGTGGAGCTAGAAGAAGATGCTTATACAAATAAGTATTTGGTTTAATTAGCATCTTCTTATTGATTTTATGTGATTATACATGCATGATGTTGCGGATTTAAAATTGTTAATTTTTAAATGATATGCACAAACCTCCTTATGCAGGACACCCTAGTTACCAAAAGATGATAACATCCCTCAGAAAGCAACTCTTTTGGCCTAGATTAAAGGTAGATTTGATTGATTATCTATCTAAAAACTTAGAATGTCGACACGTGAAGGTTGAATATCGACATCCAACATGTTTGTTACAAACTTTGCCCATTCCAGAATGGAAATGGGAGGTAATATCTTTGGCTTTCATCACAAGTTTTCCATTAACACAAAAGCAACATAATTCAATTATGGTTGTAGTAGTAGAATAAGTTAAGCAAGTTTTCTCTTCTACTCCTGTAAAGTCAACTTATGGGGTTGTTAACATTGCAGAGATACTCCCTAAAAGAGGTATTCTAATTTCATGGAGTACCAAGGAGGGTAATTTTCTGAACAGGATGTAAAGTTGCATCAAACACTTTGAAATATTTGTCTACGAGATTAGAGACCAAGATGAGACAGGTGGACAAACCAAATGAACAAGTCAAGTCAGCAAAGACATGCTAAAATATGAAGTCTGTATGCAAGGCCAGATAGGAAGGAAACAATACTTAGGAATTAAAGGGAGTTATTGCGAAAGAAGCACCTTGATCTATGTCCAGAAGCTACGGAAGAAGACTAAGAACATTGTGGATAGTGTTGCAATAAGGGGGTGAGTATGTAATATCCCCCAACATATAAATAATTCTATGTAATATTTAATTTACTATTTTATTATTTTAAGATTGGTTGGTTCTCAAAACCGCCAATAGGTCCTTGAAGGACAGATGTAATCGAAACATTTTCTTTAATGAAACAACGTTCGATGGGGACAACCATGTTAAATGAAGAAACTATGCGTGCAAAGGTGGGGAAAGTTGGAAGCAAAAACATCAAAAAGTACACCAAGCGTCGGAACTCCATGAAGGTGTAGGGTACGCCCTAGAAAAAAAATGCAATGGTTGACCGGGATTCCGTGGGAATGGACCGTAGCTCCAAAAGACCTAGAATCAAAACTAGAAAGAAGGGGGTCATGTAGTATGCACGAGGGGACGAAACCCTTGCGAGTGACTACTCTGTACTAGGATGTGGCTTCGCACTAAGAAACTGGATCTAAGGTTGGTCTCCTTCGCTCTTGACACGCATAGCTTAGCTCGAGGTGATTAAGGACATAGAACATCTATGCCTAATCTATGGTGGGGTGGAACGCGGTTGTTCCCCTTTCATTGTGACTCGTGTTGTAAACATGTTCCATTACTGGGTTTTGTTTTTTGCAAATCTATTGAGCTCAAGGTATGTCTATACATGTGCTAATAGGTGTTTGAATGTTAATGAAATGATAAATGCAATTTTTAGGTTATTGATGAAAATGTTGCTTAAGAGTTGGTGTACACTCATACTATGTTCTGAATGACCGTGAAATGCATTTGGTAATATGGTTGCTCTAAGGGTATAGTAATGTTTTTGTAAGGAATTACTTAAATGCTGTGTGGTTCCTTGGTTAATGCCCAATGTAAGAGACCCCTGGTAGGGAAGCCGAGATGCTCTATTGGGTTAAGATGTTTAAGTCTTGCATGCTAATGAGATCATGATATACCAGTTTTATATGCATAAAATGTGGTTTACTGATAGTTATTGTTGTGTTTTAAGAACTGGAACATGTATTTGTTGTGTGTGTTTCCATATCTGGAACATGTACTAGTTGTTGGAAGGTTTTGGGTTTTGGTAAAATGTTGTTGTGTTTATCCTTTGAGTTTTATTAGATCTGGAAGTATCGCTGCAAGGAAATATCGTTTGAATGTGGTTGTTGATTTCATTGATGCTTGTGTCACGGCCTAGAGCCTAGGAAGTGTATTTGCTAGGTTATTGGGGTTTGCATTAAGATCTGGGGCAGGGAAGGTGTACTTGTCAGTTTGTTGTTGCCTGCATTAAGACCAGAAGCATGAAAGGTGTATAAAATGATAATACCGGTTCTTAGGCTAGATGAATTTGTTGCTTATGAAGGGGTGTAATACCCATGCTCCTCTTTTATTGGCTATGACTGCATGGGTTATGGAGGTTACTAATGTTAAATCCACCTGCTCTAATAACTGTGGTTGATTTCGATATTCCTTGGTTTTAACCAAGAGAACATAGAGAAACTAAGTAAACCTTGGGCCAAAAGGCCTACAAAAGCTTGATTTTGTGAGTAACCTAAGTGCTTCCACAACCCGCAATCTATATTGCGGAAGCAGCATTGTGGAAGGGTAAAAGTGGAAAGGTTTATGTACCTTATGCAGACTGTCGACCTTACTTTGTATGTTTGATTGTGTGACAGGTTATCAGCTTTTCTTAC
This sequence comes from Pseudotsuga menziesii, assembly GCA_001517045.1. NCBI lineage: Eukaryota > Viridiplantae > Streptophyta > Pinopsida > Pinales > Pinaceae > Pseudotsuga > Pseudotsuga menziesii. Next base: position 508,257 of record LPNX010163919.1, read on the forward strand.
AGCATTTGCTACACGCAGCCCTTTCTTCTCACTGCATTCGCTACAGTGGCTCAGTCCTTCTTACTGCATTCAAAATGGCTCATCCAGTAGAGCCTCTCAATCCCTTCAACTATCACCAGTGGAAGGAAGACATGGTGGTAATGCTCTGCACCAAGCAGCTCTTCAGACTCATAGAAGAAACATAGGTAGTGCCATCTTTAGATAATGACAAAGAAAAGTACTGGAACAGGCTTGATGAAGCCCATGGACACTTGCTCTCCTCAGTCTCTAGAGATCTTCGATTCCGCATCCAAGGATTGAATACTCCCAAGGAGGTTTGGGACAAGCTTGCCTCCTTATTTGATAAGTAGGATGAGATGAGAATCCATTAGCTAGAAAATGATCTGATCACTCTTAATCCATCCAACTTTGAATCGCTGAATGAATTCTTCACAAAGTTCAAGAACCTGATATGTCAGTTGAAGCAATGCAAAGTGGAGAAGGATGAAGATCAGCTCATCCTTGCCATTCTCACAAAGATCAATGCAGACTACTCAGTCTTTGTATCCACCTTCCAAACAGTAAGGCTCACTACTCCAAATTGGAAGATGCCCACTCTTAATGCCTTCATCCAATCTCTTATTTCTGAGAATGATAAATTGATCCAAATGGGGATCATTTGATCTTCCAAAGATCTAGCTTTGGTTGCAAGAGGAGATAAGGTAGTGAATGACAAAGGGAAGCAAAGAGATGAGTCTCCTGTGAAGAAAGAGCAGTCAAAAGAGCCTTCAGGTTTCGAAGAGAAGCAAGAAGAATGGCAAAGGCAAGGTCCTCTGCTCTTACTATGGAAGGGGCTTTCATTCAGAAAGCTCCTGTATGAGAAGACAACTTGATGAAATGGCTCTTATTTTGAAGAAACATAACATTTATGTACCTGATAGCGCAAGGAAGGATGACTCTGAAGAAGAAGAAGATGAAGAATACCAAAGGAAAGGCCATGCATTGAAGGCTTGCTGCACATCAGCACATGTCTTCCTCATTGATTCTGGAGCTTCCAACCATATGGTTGCATCCAGAGAATCATACTCTTATTTTCAGTCCTTTGATGGTCCTAGTATTCAGATGGGAAATAACAGTAAAGTCCAAACAAAAGGGAAAGGATCTATCAAGCTTGAACATGGAAGGTTCAAAGATGTGCTATTTGTTCCCTCCCTAGCTTCAAACCTGTTATCTGTCTATCAGATGACCCATGTTGGATCTCCAAAGTGAGTGATCTTTGGTCCTAATTCAGTGGAGATCATAGATATCTCTACTGGGAGCATCATAGCAAAGGGTACTGCAAATCATGCTTCAAAAGCATATGAGTTCTCACATTTCATGCCTCCTTCAGAACCAGTGCACTCTCAGCAGCCACTTGCAAGGGAAGGTAAAATCATTGCATCTACTTCTTTTACAGCTTCTACTAGTATTGCAGATCCATCTTTATCAGTTTAGTAGATTGAGATTCAAGGTGACTCAGATCTAGATTCAGTCCCTACTTCCAAACTGGAAGATAGTAAGATGACTGGAAACTCACCTGACACTCAGAAAGGAAAGACCCTTGCGCTATGCCATTCAATCTTACCTCCTTCAAAGAGATGCAATAGACTCCCTGTAAGATGTTATATGGCAAGGGCTCAGTCTCACTACATTCAGAAGAATGGATATGATCATACACCTCTTCATTCAACAAGAGACAAAGGTTACATTCCTCCTTCCTTGCATCATCATTTTTGGAGAAGAAGGAGAATTCTACATACCAGGCCCCAAAATACCTGTCCACAACACACCATGCATGTTGCTTCGCTACCTCATAGAGATGAAGATTGCAACAACATATTTTCAAGTTTTTCAAACTTGAGACCTGATTCTACCTGCTTAGATAGAGGGGGGGTTTTTTCCCATGTGGTTTTCTCCCCAGCTCCTTGTATTAAGCAGTTACTTTATTTTACTTGATGTAATGGGTGACCTATGGTCTTAGTTACCAGGGCCCATAGATTGTCCAAGTTAGCATGCAGGGGGGGTGTTAGGATTATTAATCCTCCCTTGTCCAATTTGGTCATATGTCTAAATCAGGAGTCATGTCTAAATCGGGAGTCCATCTAGTCTATTTTTAGTCATTAGCACCATTGGGTCTAGTTGGCCTAATTGGGGCACATGTTTAAGTTACTAAAGTGTGGGGAACACTAATTGAGGCTTACTGCCACTGATTGCACTTAATTGCATCAATTTAGGAGCCTCCTAGACCAATCCCTACAATTTAGGAGCCACTGGGAGTGCCGAAACCAACCAAGGTCAGTTCAGTTCAATTGATGACTAGTCAAGCTAAGTTAGGAGTCAATTACATTCAGTTCTAGTCCTCTACATTTAGTTAGTGCTAGGTTTACATGACTGCACTCAGGAGGGGTGCATTTCTCACCTACCACAGTCAATTAGCCTTACTCAACACTGAATGTAACACTTGAGTTATGTTTTAGAGCTCCGATGAACTCCGATTATGGTTTAGACAAGGTCAGTTAACTATTGAGTCCTCCAATAGTGCTTTAGACAAGGTCTTAGTTACCTACAGTCAAGTAGAGTTTATCAATTCAAATTTCCTCACGTGGATTCGAAATTCATGTGGCTATTAAAGCCATTGTACTTCATTGTAATTATTATATGATTACTTTTTTTATTAATGAAAGCATTCACAGCTGCAAGCCATTTTTGCACTGTTTCATTCTTCAATTGCTGAGTAAATTGTGTAATCTATTTTGTGAGTTGTGTGTTTGTCTATAGATCTATGTGCTCAATTTAATAGCCAAACATATACTTTATTATGAACACAATTGAGTTAGTACATGGTGGAGCTGAGATGTGTTCACTTGATTGATGCAAAGCATGTATTGAGGTACCTGCAGGGTACAATTAAGTATGGGATCAAGTATGCGATGGATTAGAATATTAACATGCATGTTTATGTTGATTTGGATTGGGCAGGCAGTGCCATAGATAAAAAGAGCACTTTAGGATGTTGCTTTAGTTTGGGATCCAATATGATCTTTTGGTTTAGCAAGAAGCAGTTGAGCATAGCACTAAGTACAATCAAGGTAGAGCACATTGTAGCTTGTTGACTATTTTTGAGGCAGTATGGCTTCATAATCTACTGTCTTACTTGTTTAATCTCGACTTAGAGGTGACTTGTATCTTTTGTGACAACCATAGTTATGTGAAGTTGTCCAAGAATCCATTGTTCCATGACAAGTCGAAGCATATTGAGATAAAGTATGACTATATCTCGGATGTGGTGCAAAGATGAGCAGTGAAGCTCTAGTTATTAGGATTATTAATGCTCCCTTAACCATACTGTCTATTAGATTATTTAGCCTAACTTAGGAGTCTTTATTAATTAATTGGGTCCACTAGTACCGTTGGGTCCACTTGGCCTAATGGGGCCACATGTACCAGTTACTAGAGTGTGGGGAACACTACGAGAGGTTAACTAACACTAATTGCACTTGCACGCATCTATTTAGGCATCTCCTAGCCCAATCCCTACATTTTAGAAGCCACTAGGAGTCCCAACACAAACCTCCTTCAGTCAGTTGGAGTTGGAACTAGTTAAGCTTAGTTAGTTTACAGTTACATTTTGTTAGAACACAATCAGTTCGGTTAGTGATAGTTATGCATAGCTAAGGCATGGTTGCATGTGGAGTAGGCGCCTTTGCTCACCTACCACTTTAGTTAGACTTAGTTAACTGTTTATTACTGATTGTATTAGTTGTTTAGACATCTGGAGTTAACCAATTGGACTCTGATATTGATTGAGACATCTTGAGTTAGCTAGTCAGTTAGGTATAGTCACGTCCAATGGGGAGATTCAAATTCATCCCTAATTGATTCAAATTATTTTCCTATGTAAACTATTGTAACACCGGATTAATTAATGACAATGATACTATAATTATCTAAGCTATACTCATCTGTTTCCTGTGTGATTTGATTTGTTCAGTGTGTATCTTCATTCTCCTTTTACTGCATCAATAATATTTAACTCATTGCTTGAAGATCTAAATGGCACATCAATTTTAACATGGTATCAGAGACATCTCAAGTAGGCTTCATGTTTGTTTCTCTCCATTGAACATCAGAAGCAGCTGGGTTTCCATAGAAGTCCCCAATCTTGATTTGCTAACTCTGAATTTATTCATAATAGCGGTGCAGGTGTGACGGACCCTGAATACATGTTCATGTCAAGAGGAAAAGAATGATTCTAATATAGTTTGAATGTTTTAGTGTTTTATAGTGAAAATCTACAGGTGCTACACAGCTTGTGTGAAGTTTTGTGATCTTTCAGCCGAAGAATTATGGATTCTCTACCTTCTACTCCTCTAATCCTTACACCCTTCAATTACATTGATTGGAGGGAAAATAAGCAGCTGGCCTTGCACAAACTTGGATACTACAGGATAATACTTGGAAGGGAGGTTGATCCCCATCAGCCAGTTGAGAAGAACACATTTTTGAACCGCTTAGATGAAGCTTTTGGATATCTATGCACTCATATATCCAGAGATCTCCTCTTCCACCTTGAAGGTTTGAGGAATCCCAGAGAATCCTGGGAGAAGATTAAATATTTGTTTGGCAAGCAATATGAGCTTCGGGGACACATTCTGGAGAACGAGTTAGTAGCCTTACATCCAAGCAGTTTTGAGACGGTACAACAATTCTTTACTAAATTCAAGTCTCTTGCACTCCAATGCAAACAGTGCAGAATAGAAAGAAAGGATGAGCAAAATGTGCTCTCCATTCTTAGCAAAATCGACCATGACTATTCTGTATGTGTCTCAATATTTCATTCCAAAAGGGATTCCTTTCTCGGTTGGAAAATTCCCTCACTCGATTCCTTTGTCGAGTCCTTAATACAGGAGCAAGAGAAGTTGATCCAGATGGGAGCCATCCAGACTTCCAAAGATCAAGCTCTCCTAGTGACAGACTCTACCAAAGCGCAAGCTAAAGGGATACCTAAGAGGAAGAAGCCTAAAGAGAATCAGAAGACTTCTGAAGGAGCCTATGTCTCTAAGAAAAAGAAGAAGTTCGAAAAGAGAAATTGTCCCTATTGTATGAGGGGTTTTCATCCAAAAGACTCGTGCATGAAGAAGACCCTCGACCAGTTGAAAGCTCTATGCGTACAGAACAATATTGCCCTTCCACAAGGTGCAAAGATGTCTGATGATGAAGAGAAGACTGAAGACTATGAGAGATAATAGCATGCAAGCCGCACTCCGTTGAAGGCTTATTTGACAGATTCTAGAGCATCCAACCACATGGTTGCCTCCAGGAAATCCTTCATCACTTTCCCTCTATCAAGAGGACCTAGTAGTCATATGGGAGATGACTCTAAAATCCCAGATGTTGAGAGAGGTTCAGATAAAATCCAGCATGATCAGTTCATTCCCTCTCCTACAAAAAACCAAATTGTTGATGATGAAGAAGAAGCAAAATTTTCCCTATAGTCAATTCGAATTGAAGAAAATCTTCTTGGAGTGACTCATTCTCCTGCTGCTCCAAAAGTGTATGAGATATCTGATATCTCATCTCCTCACATGGATGATCTAGAAGAATACATTCGAATCTCTATTTTTGAAGAAAAACACTACTTATATTCTTTGCAAAAATTCTCCAGTGATTCTTTAAATTTTGTGCATAGTTTACCGATGATTGTTTTAGAAAAGGAAGAGGAATTTGATTTCTCTATCTCTAATGATGTTGCTAGTGTGCATATAAGTAATACCATGGATATTCTAGAAATAATACCACACTATAGGAGTGGTCCATTCACTATCATTAATCTAGAACTTCCAATAATTTCCTACAGGATTGCATGCACCAAAAATCAGAATTTTGAAGAAGGAGAAAATTGTGCATCTACCATCTCGGTGGAGCAAAGTTTTGGATCTGATATGAACCTATTTGGATCTGATTTATTTTCTGATCTAATAATACTTGGTTCAGGTTTTAAGATTCAAGAGCTTACAGTATTACTTGTTACTAGTTTCATCAATTTTGGTGTGACAAATCAAGCACTGCAAGTCTCCTTCAATTTTGCTACTGAGTATTCGATGTAGTTTTCTCTTATGAGATTGCTGATATTAGATTTTGTGAATTATTGGATATTTCTGAAGCTATATTAGATTATGGAGCTCAAGAATTCGCTCTCCACGGTCCAAGATTATGGAGCTCTACCTATCTTTTTTATCACATGCTCATCTCCTCACAGAACTAGTAAAGTTGGAGAAATTCTGCATCCGCTTGAACACTTGCTCCTAACACTTGGGGATGATTTTGCCTCACATGGATTGATATTCAAGGATGTCATATATCATTCTCTTGGGTTTTCCTCACATGGTTCGAACTCTCAAGAACTTTTTCTCTCTCATCAGTTGATTTTAGCTGCTCTACATGGGTCTAGTTTTCACCATGTAGCTGTTTATATTTATAATTCAGTTGAGTACATTATTCTTCTTCCAAAAAGGAAGATACCTCAAGACATAAGCATTTGTTTGGATTTAAAGGTTCACATGCACAGATTCAGGATGGTGTTGCACAGAAGAGTCAGAATACTACATATTGATGCAAATTGCAGCAAAAGATTTTCCAAGTTTTTAACTTGTATTTCTTGATTTATGCTTATATTGAGGGGGGGCTCCCATGAGGTTTTCCCCTATTTCCTCAGTTGTATTAAGCAACATTATGTCTTTTAGATTGTAATTAGGTGACTTATGGCCTTGTTGCGAGGGCCCATAGTTGTCCAAGTTAGGATTCAGGGGGGTTGTTAGGGTTATTAATCCTCCCTTGACCATACTATCTATTAGATTATTTAGCCTAACTTAGGAGTATTTATTAATTATTTGGGTCCACTAGTACCATTGACTTGGCCTAATGGGGCCACATGTACTAGTTACTAGAACGGGGGAACATTGCTAGAGGTTAACTGACACTGACTCCACTTGCATGCATCAGTTTATGCACCTCCTAGCCCAATCCCTACATTTTAGGAGCCACTAGGAGTCCCAACACCAACCTCCTTCAGTCAATTGGAGTTGGGACTAGTTAAGCTTAGTTGGTTTCCAGTTACATTCAATTAGATCGCAATCAGTTTAGTTAGCGCTAGTTGTGCATGGTTAATGCATGGCTACATGTGGAGTAGGTACCTTTGCTCATGTACCACTTCAGTTAGACTTAGTTAACTATTTATTACTGATTGTATTAAATGTTTAGACATCTGAAGTTAACCAATTGGACTCCGATATTGATTAAGACATCCTGAGTTAGCTAGTCAGTTAGGTATAGTCACATACAGTGGGGAGATTCGAATTCATCCCTAATTGATTCGAATTCTTTTCCTATGTAAACTATTGTAACATCAGATTAAGTAATGACAATGATACTCTAATTATCTGAGATTTACTCATCTGTTTCCTATGTGGTTTGATTTGTTCAGTGTGTAGCTTCATTCTCCTTTTACTGCATCAATAATATTTGGCTCGTTGCTTAAAGATCTAACTGGCTCATCAATTTTAACACTAGTATGTGGCAACAGACAAGCAAACAACCGATGTGTTGACCAAGTCACTAGCAAGAATGAAGTTCAAGTACTTCAGGGAGAAGCTTGGAGTTATCCAGATCGATGTTCCTCAAAAGTGGGAGTGTCGAGGCATGTCCGAAAGACACAAGTGCCAAGTTGGGCTGCTCTCTACATGTTAGGAAGATGTAAGAGGCCTAGGATTCTCTCCATTGAGTGGAAGACATAGATACTCATGGGCTGCTCTCCACATGTTAAGAAGACGTTGTTGGTTCAAAATTCATAATACATCTAGGTTTCTCTCCACTAGTCGGAAGACGCATATGTTCTTAGGTTGATCTCCGTTGGGTGGAATACGCAGGTTGACTGAGGGATGTAATACATCTGGGCTGCTCTCCACTGGGTGGAAGACACAAATGTTCCTGGGATGATCTTCACTAAGAGGAAGATGCATGTTGTTCAAGGGACATATTGTAGGCACCTAGGCTACTCTCCACATGGTGCAGGAAGATGTGTATGCACCTGGGCTAATCTCCACTAGGTGGAAGACACAGGTTGTCATAGGGATTTAATGTATGCATACAAGATGCTCTCCACATGAGATGATGAGATGATCTGGATATGACGAGATGACAGTAGGAGATGAACGTGATTGCTCTCACAACGTAATATATGGTCCTGGGTTGTACTTACTTGATGGCTCGCTCGTAGAGATAATAAAGTCCTAGATGGGATCTAGGCCAACATTCAACATGAAAAAGGGATGGCTCTGTAGCACTTCTTATGATGTATATATTTGAGAGATGCCACTAGTCAATTGTTGACAATATGAGAGTTACTGCAATAGTGACAATGTGCAACTGTGATGATGATGTCCAAAGATTATTTCTGGTTGTGGTGATGACCATGTCAAAAGAATACCTTCCTTATGTTGACATAGATTTGTTGACAAGGTTTCACACTCTGTTGACACCCCTAAACACATCGATCTCCTTAAGCATCAGCCTACACAAGTTTTACCCTGTCCAACAACACCTACGAAGTAGATGAAGACTCACCCGAGATGTTCAAGGGAGAACTGTCAGAACCACATTTCCGCAATAAGCAGGAGGATCTTGCACATCTACTTTTTGGCTATCTTCTTAATATTGCAACATTAACCAGAGATTCAGGCAGGGGTTTTATTATCATTCATTCATGTTCAGTCGTATCGGTAACCATTCATATTAGATCGCATAATTATGTTTACTCATAAACATATCAATAAATATGGCATCATTCAGAATGCATAGACATCGCATCATTCAGGAATAACAACCATATTGCAGCATTGAATCATTCATATTGCATCACTAAAACAGTAAAAACAACAAAACACAAGACAAAGAGGTTCCATCAAGATCCGCTCATGTCATATTACTTCGTGCATCAAAACAGGTTCCAAAAATACATCACAAAATTGCAAGAAAAATAACAAAATGCAGATTGATATTCCGTAGAGGTAAAGAAGACCATCACCATACAATCATAATCTCTCAAAAGCTACCAAGAAAAACTTATCTTCCTACTACATTCCTTATTCTATATAAAGGATTGTACCTTTACAAAATGGTCCACTTTAACCGACTCTCTAACTGGCTTGGATCAAAAACTACAAAATTATGACCAAGAAATCCAAAACTATGACCAAGTCGACTCTTTGTCAACTTCTCTGCCTTGAGCACCATCCTTTTCCTTACACACCATCCTTTGCCTTGTGCACCTTGCTTTGTATTTCGCACCAAAACCACCTGCCAACGGGCCTCCAACACAATCTAGTGGCTCTCCCTCGAGCCATGTCAACTAGAGACTGTATACTCATTGATTTTTATCTTGAATTGTTCGTATTGTTGCTTGAATTACTCAACTGCAGCTTTGTTCTTTTCGATGATTGTCATGAATTCTTACACGTCCTGCTTAGAGGGATGTTCAACAAGTTTGGTGGTTACCTCCTTTTGATTCTCCTACACAGCTTGAAGTGCATTTACTGCCTTAAGCGCTAACTTCTCACCCACATCCTGGAACTCGTCCAGCTGAGTGGTGTGACGTTGATGACGCTCTCTTGCCTTGGTTGCACGTTGCTACAATGCTTTCAACTATGCTACCTTAGTGACTTGCATGATGGGGGGCATCACTCTAAGTGACGCCCTCATCGCTGTCAATTGTGCCTCTACTTCATGCAATTGTGTGCTCAACTACTACAACTATGTGCTCAACTGCTGAAACTGCTCGTCTTGAACCACATTGCCCCAAAATTGTGCAGTTTCATTAGTGATTAACTTAGCGGCCTTCTCACTTTCTTCTAGTTACACTGTAACATCCTCTATGGTTCCTTTGCACACTACAACTTGCTCTGGTGGTGTGCTCGGAACTACATGCACCTGCAACTCTTCGTTATCTCTTCTTAAGTCTACGATAACCTGCTCTAACCACAGAGCTTTGGTCTCTGTAACCATTTCAGTTGTTATATCTGGGATTTCTTGATAGGGAAATGCAACGACTTTCTCTAGCCACGCCTTATCATCCCATAGTTGCACTTCCTCTACAATTAGTATGTCGTGTGTCTTCTTAAGGCGCTCTATCTCTTGCTTTGTCAATGCTTCCTGCTCCTACGACTTCAGTAAGTGGTCGCCAATGATGTGTTCTAGATCGACAAACTCTTGACTCAGTAACTTTTGCAACCACACCAAAGTGTGGGTTGGAAATTCATTAACATCCAATGAGATTGTCCGAAACTGATAAAGTGAGGCATCAACATTTTCACTGTTGGTTTCCAATGATCACAGCGGAATCTGCACTATCCGGACCCGCTTACCTGTGCTCAACTCACTAGTCCTCTACAACACATTGACTTTGGGTACCTTCTCCAAAATAGCAATAATTAAAGATTGCAATTGATTCTTTACATCATGAAATCCTTCTGTCGATTGCTAACTTATATGTGCCTCACTCGTAGTGGTCGCCATGGTGATCCCCGCTATGATGTGATTTACCTGCTCATTTGCCATCTGCGTAGTGTTGCTCACTTGTCCTTGTTCTTGCCTTCGCTTCGTCTTTATCTCTTCGAATTGGTGATCCATCCTAGATTCCATAAGAGTCCTTTAGGAGGCCTCCTACGACTCTTTCTCACTCTCTTGTACTTGCGCTTGATCCACTCAAGCATCGAGACGGGGACCCGCCGCAACGTCTATAAGATCTTCGACGCTTACCAGCGCTCTCCACTTAGCAGACCAATCATCCACTATCGTATCAAGCTCCTCATCAGTAAACTTGTATTGAGCAGTCCACCACTACTTTTCCTGGTCTCTTCTTTCTTGTATATGAATCACGTGCAGGCCCATCGCAAACCTCACAACCCTTCGATACTTTGTTGTCGCCTCTTTAGATAAGCATAGAATATTCTCTGCTGCGATCTGTAGCACATCCCAATACAACCAAAATTGTATGACATAATCAGTCAATCGTTCCTTCTGGTTGAGATACCAAAGATTTTGGTATCTCTTGCCCTTACAAACCTGGGCGATCTCAACGTCCATCCCTTGATAGTCTTTGGGCTCCATCTATGAAACTAATGCGATCAATATCAATAACCAAGAGTAAGTGAATGGTCGCTTACCCTCCTGCACCAGCATCGCATCCTCTGTTAACTAGTTGAGTAGAAACAACAACCAGTTCATTTGCACGCCCTCTATGCACAACTCTGTGAAGGCGATCACCCCAGATGTACATTGGTTGGGGTGATACTTTCGTACTACTTTAACAGCCAAAATCTTCGCCACAATGCAAATTGCCTGATCATTTATAGTGTCGACGAAATATGCTCTCTTGTCTTGATCTACTCCATATTTTTGCTTCAACTTAGTAGCTAATCGCTTATCATTATCCTTACAGTGAAACTATTGCGACAGATCGAGCCCCTGCATGGGCAACCCAGTGATTTGTAATATTAATTCCACAGTGACTAGCACCTTCGTGTCCAGCCGCAAATAACTCGTGTGAAAACACACCAATAGCTGCTTGGAAAGCGCATTGGATTCCATTGGCCTCCCAAAGTGCAGGATGTGTATGAGGCCTAAGAGCCTTCACCTTTGCAGTCCCCTCGCCCACTACTGAGGTGTGCACACAACTGGTTCGTTACCCTTCCAATCTTGCGACTCAAATGGCTTTGTTGTGCATTCAGTGTATGGCAACAGATCGTTGTCGATGTATTCCATCCCCGTGAGACAAGGCACAATATTGAATGTGCAATGCATCACCATTGGCAATGTTGACATCTGAATCGGGTACCTCTGATTCTTCGTCAACTTAGGTCGGGTTGCTCCAGGCTTACACAGGGGAATAAATCCAGGGATGTTCGCAGATGTCGGCCCATGTCTTGCCAGGGAGCCTTCTACCCCAGTTGTCGACGACCCATACTACGTTGTTGCTTCTGCTTTGGCTCTACTTGAATTTCTGGTCGTCTGCTTCTTTTGCGAGGGTCACTTGGTTCGATTGGCACCCCTCTTCTTTCGCGGAATCTGTGGAGACTATTTGCATGCTAACCCCCTCTTCTACAATCGGCATGCCGATAGGTGGTGAATTGTGGATGCTGCCACTCGAGACCACATGTGTCATTGCTATAATTCAATCACTTACAACCTCATAACTCTGCTTTGTTATCACTCGATGTTCTCTATGCTATGCTCACTCAACAACAATGATAGTTCATCCGACTCGCACCCCTCCAACTCTTATAGTGCAGGAGCACCTGGGAAAAATATTTCCAATCATTACAACCAAATCTGCCACTTATTAGCCGAATCCACCGCTGATCCACCCGATCTAATGGTCAGATTCTCCATAAATGCCCATCTCATCCATCGACGTCGCCACTCGACTCGTTTAATTGTTGCATTAACTACCTGATTTGACTGTATTGTTTCCTTGTGGACATCGCAAAATTGTTCCTTGTTGTGACTCACTCTAATTTCTCTTGCATTGCCACTGCTTTCCAGTGCGCCAGCATCCTCTATACCACCTCTTGCATTTTTTTTCATTGCGCAATGCCTTACGCATCACGTCACACCGTGCCCTCCTGATAGGGCTTGAGACGAATTCCATTCTCTAACTTAGGTAGCATCGCACCATCTAACTATTGCAACTATATCGCACCTCCATTAGTAATGAAATTGATTACATACGGACTTAACCAATGCATTTGCAAGTTACCTGGGTGTTTCACAAATTTGCTGTCATAGAGCAGCACTATATCACCTTGGTGGAAGTGCTTGGTTTTGATGTGTCAATCATGCCATGCCTTCTATCGATCCTTCTCAACTCGCTAATGAAATCCTGCGACAAACTGATCTTCTTCTAGCTACAACAATTGTGTTAAGCGTTCTTCCAGCGCTCCTTCGTCATCCATCACTGTCATTGTTGTGATGCACAGACTTGGAACAATATATTCCATTGGCATCACTGCTTCTTGGCTATACACTAACTTGAATGGTGACTGCCTTGTCAACCATTTGCACGTAGTTCGATAAGCCCATAAGATTGCTAGAATATTCAAGTCCCAATCATCGTGGCTCACATTACAGACCTTTGTGAGCTCATGCTCCAATACCTTATTGAACGCTTCGACTGTCCCATTAGCTTGCGGATGATAAGGAATGCTCTTCTTGTGCTGAAACTGGAACTCCTCTGACATTGTACCGATGGTGCGATTGATGAAATGACTACCTTGATTGCTGATCAAAATCTTCAGAAAACAAAATCGAGTGACGACATTATCGAACAGAAACCTTGCTGCAGTCACAATAGTGCAATCTGTCACTGGTGCAAATTTTTCCCACCTTATCAAATAATCTGTCGCTGTGATGATTTACCGTGCACCTGTCCTTTTTCTTGGTGGGTTGATGAGGCCCACAAAATCCATTGCCCATTTATCAAATGGTTGCAGTGTTACCTGACGTACTAAGGGCATCTCATCCCTTCGTGAAGGCTTCCCCATTCGTTGGAAAACATCGCAACTCCTCGCATAATCCACCGCATCATTATGCATAGTTGGCCACCAGAGGCCTACACAAAGTATCTTCATGGTCATTGCACGACCTCCATAGTGTCCTCCTGCAACCCCATCATGTGTTTCCACCAATATCCTTCTATTAATTTGAGCACATAGATCTGTGGACCAACACACAACTCACAAGATAGATCACACAATTTTACTCAAAAATTGAAGAATGAAATAGTGCAAAAATGGCTTGCAACTGTGAATGCTTTCATTAATCAAAATTAATTAGATAATCAATTACAATGAAGTACAATGGCTAAATAGCCTCATGCAATTCGAATCCATGTGAGGAAATTTGAATTGGTTTGACTCTACTTGACTGAATGGTTAACTGACCTTGTCTAAATCATTATCGGAGTTCAAAATCCAAACTCAAGGGTCTAATTCAGTGTTAACTAGTCTAACTGACTGAGGTAGGTGAGTAAATGCGCCTCTCCTGCATGTAGCCATGCAAACCTAGCACTAACTGAGTGTAACATACTAGAACTAAATGTAACTAACTCCTAATTGAGCTTGAGTAGTCACCAACTGAACTCAACTAATGGAAGTTGGTATCGGCTCTCCCAGTGGCTCCTAATTTGTAGGGACTGATCTGGAGGCTCCTAGACTAATGCATGCAAGTACAATGAGTGGCAGTTGGCCTCAATTAGTGCTCCTCACACTTTAGTAACTGGTACATGTGCCTCAATTAGGCCAAGTGGACCCAATGGTGCTAGTGACTAAAAATAGATTGAAAGGACTCCAGATTTAGACATAATTGACCAAATTAGACAAGGGAGGATTATAATCCTAACACCCCCCTGAATGCTAACTTGGACAATTTGTGGGCCCTGGTAACTAAGACCATAGGTCACCCATTACAACAAGTAAAGAAATTGCTCAACACAAGGAGCTGGGGAAAAAACCACATGGGAAAAAAGCCCCCCCCTCTAACTAAGCAGATAGAATCAAGATTCAAGTTTGAAAAACTTGAAAATATGTTACTGCAACCTTCAGCTCTGTGATGTAGCAAAGCAACATGCATGATGTTATGTGCACATGTATCATGGGGCATGGCATGTAGACTTCTCCATATTCTCCCAAAATGATGATGGAAGGAAAGATGAATGTAACCTTTGCCTCTTTCTGGATGAAGAGGTGTATGATCCACTCTATTCTTCTGAAGGTAGTGTAACTGATAAGCCCTTGCCATGTAGCATCTCATAGGGAGTTTGTTGCATCTCTCTGAAGGAGGTAAGATTGCATGACATAATGCAAGGTTCTTTGTCTTCTGAGTGTCAGATGGATTTCCAGTCATCTTCCTAGATTCCCGCTTGGGAGTAGGAACTGGATCTAGATCTGAATCACCCTGAATCTCAACCTCATAAACTGATACAGCTAGTTCTGCAATACTAGTGGAAATTGCAAAAGAAGTAGATGGAATGTTTTTACCTTCCCTTTCAAGTGGCTGCTAAGAGTGCACTGGTTCGGAAAATGGCATCAAGTGTGAGAACTCATATGCCTTGGAGGCATGATTTGTAGCACCCTTCTCTATGATGTTTCTAGTAGAGATATATGTGATCTCCACTAAGTCAGGACCAGATGTCACTCGCTTTGGAGAGCCAGTATGAGTCATTGGTATATAGATAACAGATTTGCAGCTAAGGAAGGCACATAAAGCACATCTTTGAACTTTCCATGTTCAAGCTTGATAGAACCCTTCCCTTTGGCTTGAATCTGACTGTTATTTCCCATCTGAATACTAGGACCATCAAAAGACTGTAAGGAAGAGAATGATTCTCTGGATGCAACCATATGATTGGAAGCTCTAGAATCAATGAGGAAGGCATGTGCTATTGAACAACTAGCCTTCAGTGCATGGCATGTCTCTTCATGTTATTCGGTTTCTTCTCTATGGTCAGCCTTCCTTGTGCTAGCATGTACAATAATGTTATGTTTCTTCAGAAGAAGATCCATCTCATCAATTGTTCTTCTCATGCAGAAGCTTTCTGGATGAAAGCCCCTTCCATAGTAAGAATAGAGGGCCTTTCCTTTGTCATTCTTCTTGCTTCTGTTTGAACTAGAAGGCTCATTTGACTACTCTTTCTCCACAGGAGACTCATCCTTTTGCTTTCCTTTATCATTTGCTACCTTAGGTCCTCTAGCAACCAGTGCTTGATCTTTGGAAGATTGAATGATCCCCATTTGGATAAATTTGTCATGCTCCTGGGTGAGAGATTAAATGAAGGAGTTAAGAGTAGGAATCCTCCAATTTGGAGTAGTAAGCTTCACTGAATGAAAGTTTGATACAAAGACTGAGTAGTATGCACCAAGTTTTGAGAGAATGGCAAGGATGAGTTGATCATCCTCGTTCTCCACCTTGTACAGCTTCACTTGGAACACTAGATGCTTGAATTTGGTGAAGAAGTCATTTAGTGTTTCAAAATTGGTAGGATGAAGAGAAATCATCTCATTCTCTAGCTGATAGATCCTTAGGTCATCCTGCTTGTCAAATAAGGAAGCAAGCTTATACCAAACCTGCTTGGGAGTCTTCAATCCATTGATGTGGAATAGAAGATCTCGAGAGATTGAGAGGCACAAGCATCCATATGCTTCATCAAGCCTATTCCAGTACTTTTCTTTGTAAACATAATGAATTGGCTTAGCCTCTGTCTCCATTGTGAGTCTGGAGAGTCTTTTGGAGTGTAGTTGCATCTCCATGTCCTCCTTCCACTGGTGGTAGTTGAAAGGAGTGAGAAGCTCCATTGGAGGGGCCATTTAGAATGCAATGAATGAGACCAAACTATTGTAGCGAATGCAGTGAAGGAGACTGATAAACCTGTAAATCACACAATCAAACAGACAAAGTAAGGTAGACAGCCTGCACTTTGGGAATTTCCTTCACACCCAGCATAGTTGATCAAGCAAGCTTGATCAACAATTCCTTTACTTGGGATATTAAGTGGTAAATTCTCCGCTTCTGGTGCAGTACTAGAAGGAGCAATTTTGCTCAATTTTTTTTTGATCCAAGTATGAATCTGAAGTAGGAGAAGTGCCTTGTCTTGCCGAAACTCTAATACCATATTAAATTGAGCACATAGATCTATGGACCAACACACAACTCATAAGATAGATCACACAATTTTACTCAAAAATTGAAGAATGAAACAATGCAAAAATGGTTTGCAATTGTGAATGCTTTCATTAATCAAAAGTAATTAGATAATTAATTACAATGAAGTACAATGGCTAAATAGACTCATGCAATTCGAATCCATGTGAGGAAATTTGAATTGGTTTGACTCTACTTTACTGAATGGTTAACTGACCTCCTCTAAATCATTATTGGAGTTCAAAATCCAAACTCAAGTGTCTAATTCAGTGTTAACTAGTCTAACTGACTGAGGTAGGTGAGTAAATGCGCCTCTCCTACATGCAGCCATGCAAACCTAGCGCCAACTGAGTAGAACTGAGTGTAACAGACTAGAACTGAATGTAACTGACTCCTAACTGAGCTTGACTAGTCACCAACTGAACTGAACTAATGGAGGTTGGTATCAGCACTCCCAGTGGCTCCTAATTCATAGGGATTGATCTAGGAGGCTCCTAAATTGATGCATGTAAGTGCAATCAGTGGCAGTTGGCCTCAAGAAGTGCTCTTCGTACTTTAGTAACTGGTACATGTGCCCCAATTAGGCCAAGTGGACCCAATGGTGCTAGTGACTAAAAATAGATTGAAAGGACTCCTAATTTAGACATAATTGACCAAATTGGATAAGGGAGGATTATAATCCTAACACCTTCCCTATTCATGCGGTAAGACATATCAACGTAGAATCTCGTTAGGTCCCATATTATAGAGTTTTCCGGCAATCAACTGAAAATCTGCAACTCGAACAACCAGTTGTTTCTTCTGACTTGTGGTGAAGTCATACAATGCTTTTCTTGTCCCTAAAAACTAAATTATTTGCTCATAATGGTCATCGACCATTCCCACCTTGAATAGTTGCGCATTAGGTAGCCCATCCTCGATGTTAGTTGGTTCTTCGCTTATCTCAAGTCACGACAAATGGTCAGGTCATGCATTCAACCGACCCAACTTCACAATGATTTCAAAATCAAACTCTTGTAAGAGTAGGATTCGGCGGCATATCTCCCCCCCC
>LPNX010163919.1:526149-595305 GCA_001517045.1 Pseudotsuga menziesii
CCATCGCCAACCCTTCTCTTTCAGTCATCATGTAATTCATTTCCACAGATGATAGCTTCTGGCTGGCAAAAGCAATTGGATGATCGATATCCCCTTTGCTTAGTTGCCCCAAAACCACTCCTAACGCAATTGACGATGCATCGACATGGACATGGAATTCCTTCATCCGGTCTCGAAAGACCAATATTGGTGTTGTGACCATCTTCTTCTTTAACGTGCCAAGAATCCCTTGACACTCGTGACTCCACTCGAACGGTGCATCTTTCTTCAGTAACTTCTCCATCTGCACTATGATTGTAGCATATCCTCTTATGAACTTCCGATAATATCCTATATGTCCCAATGTTGCTCTGATCTGTTTCACATTCGTCGATGGGGGCAAGTTAACAATAAGCGTAATCTTAGTTGGATCGACCAACATCCCTTCCTTACAGAAAACGTGCCCCAACAAAATCCCGAACGACGCACAAAGTATGTATTTATTCGAATTCAACGCAATTTGGTGCGATCGACACCACTCCAACATCAATCACATATTTGCTAAGTGATCCTTTACCAACCCATACACTGTCAAATTATCCATGTAGACTTACATAATTTTTTTAATAAAGTCCTTAAACGCATCGACTACGATCCTAGAGAATATTGTAGGTGCATTCTTGAGTCCAAACGACATCACCGTATACTGAAAGCATCCCCACTCGGTTACAAAAGTCATCTTATGTCGATATTCCTTTGCAATCTTGATCTGATGATAGCCTGAAAAGCCATCCGTGAATGAATAGATCTCCTCACCACCTACACCTTCCAATAATTCATTTGTAAATGACATCGGGAACGAATCATGAAGGCATGCATTGTTGAGCTTCTTGAGATTGACATAGCTCATGACCTCACCTGTCTTCTTATCTTTTACGACCATTTTACTGATCCACTCTGATTCTTCAACTGGTTCGATGATTCCTGCATCCAACATTCTATCAAGCCTAACCTTCACTCTCTCCTTGTATTGCAGATTCAGGCGATACGGACGCTGCTTCATTGGCTTCACATCTGGCTTCAGTGGGATTTTCATTTCTCCCAAATCTCCTAAGATCCTTTTCATTTCAAAGAATTTAGACGGAAACGGATCCTGAAACTCATGCAACAGATTAGTGATCTTCGCCATAGTTTCTACATCCCAATAATATCCTATATTAGTGAACTTTGGTTCCTCCTTTGTCCCAATGTTGACCTTCTAAATCTTCAATGGTTGGTGAATTTTTTCTATCGGCATCTCTGGTGCCGCGATATTCTGACTTCCTTCTAACTCTGGAATGTTGATGTTCCTTGGTTCATCCCCATCGTCAGGTCCTCCTGTTACGTTGTAACACTCCATCGTTGACTGCATCATTGGTACCTCATGTCATTCTGCAAGATATGTGACTGGAACTATCTCCAAGATGACATTGCGGATATGTTGTAGTGCACTATAAATTACTGGATCAACATCCGTGAAATTAAAAGTGTGACTGAAACATATCGTCAAGTCCTCCCATGTGGTGATCTCCCTTTGGAGTTCTACATATATATACCATTGTCGCGACATTTTGTCCAATGTGTGTACAAAAGCATGTACCCACTCATCCTTCAGTCGTGACACCCACATAGTCTGACATGCAATCAAATGATCGTTGGGATCAGTTCTCCCATCATACTTCTTGACTTGATAGTGCTCTGCTTCGCCAAAAGGAACTTCCATCAGGCTACGACACAACGACCACCCATTAATTGGTTTTTTATGTGTCGCCCACCAATGTGCGGGAGTGGCCTTCAGCGCCTCGTCCAACACCAATAGTATCTATGGTTTTGAGACCCTGTCTTCAAAGTCAACAAGAAATTCAGGCAAATCAGGCAATCCTTCTTATGTCGGTAACTCGAAAACCTCAGTTGCAAATCGACGTAGCGACCGAGTGATTCGTTCGCACTTTCGAATCGACACCTCATTTAGCCGATTCTGCCAATTTTCCAGCACGTCATCAAAATCCAATGACACAAAGCTCGAGCTTCACCATCCCAACTCTCCATCTATAGTGGGATGGACATAATCCTCCTAAATATTGTATGAATGGTCCCATCCTCCTACAACTTCTTCCTTGACAGGTTCGACATACCTTCTTCCTTCGCTTGGATCCATTGGGGCTATGACTCTGATATCACGGTTCTCAAAATTCATGACTCGCTTCTTGAAGTTAATCACCGCCAAGTTGTCATTAGCCCATCTAATCCCTAGTAATGCAGGATACAAGCTTCCTTCATCCACAATTTCAATAACATCGAAATCTACATATGTCTTCATTCCTTCGACTTCCACCATTAAGTGTGGTACCCACCCAATTGGCGACACTCTGGCCTGATTGGCCTGTTGCAGTTGCATAGGGGACCAACACAACTATGGTTTCCCCATCTTCTCCCATGTCTTCTTCGTCAAAATGTTGACATCTGAGCCTAGATCCAGAATAACTGAATTCACATCATAATCACCAATCTGGACATTCATCCTCATCTCCTTTTTGGTTTTCTTCTTATGTAGGGAATTGACAACAAAATCCTGTCGACCCTTCTCAGGTTAATATAGAAGACTTGCGATCTCATCTAGTGCATCAGAATCTTTTGCCAGTGACAAACAACATTCAAAGAAAGTTTGCATTGTACCATGCCTCCGCGATGGTCTTGCTGCAAGTATTGAATGAAAAATAGGCGACATTTCATAAATAGACAACTTACCTGTATCTCTTCTGATGGTGTCCCTTGCGTCAAAGAATGTATCCCTCTAAGCATCGAGATCAAATAGCACCTTCTTTTGATTCGCCAGTCGAACTTGTAGGATCGGACCATCATCTTCTATTGTCGCACCTCCATGAGTAATGACTCTAATATCCGTAAGTTGAGCCCTAGGTTCCGTTGAAATCTTGCCAACTGTTGGACTTTGGTTCTAGTTTTATAGTGAATTCACAGGTTGGTTCGCATTTTGATTTTGTACTTATGGCGGCGAAACAATATTTGCTTGCCATTTCGCAATTAGTTGTGGGAAATCTTCAACAGTGTGATCTGCAGCGGTACAGTAGGTACATTGTGACTATAGGTTTGGACAATCTCGCAGATAATGCCCCAATACTCCGCAATTGTAGCATTGCATAAGTCCAGGGCCTCGTCCTCCTCCTCGACCAAAGCCTTTGTTTCGTCCTCCTCGGAATCCTCCGCAAAAGCCTCCTTATTGTTGATATTGCAGTTGATTAAACTGTTGCTATTGCGGGGGATTTTGCTGTGGTTGAACATATTGCAGTTGAGTATACTACAGGTGTTGCAGATCATACTGCACCTGATTATATTATGGATATGTCGAAGCAAAGAAAGGTGGTGGTACAAACTATGATTGTGGCTATACAAATTGCGGTTACACCACTTGTGGTGGCGGTCTCTCCGTCGATCGATGTTCTTCTCCCTACATGTAGTACGTATCCATTGTCCTATATTGGAGCAAGTTGTATGCCCAAAAATCCTTGTCTTCATGACCAACATAATGACAAAAAGTACAAAACAAATTCACAGGCTTAGATACCATCTTCTGGAGGTACACACATTCTTCGTGTCGATGTCCATGAATTTGACAGTAAGCCACCTTGATTTAGCGGATTTGGAGCTCCCAACAACAAGTAATTTCGGAAATCTAGGCATTGATCCTTATGATGTCCCTCCGTGTGACATTGGGTACACCATACTTCCTCACGAAGCTCTCTTCCGTTCTTAATATCTTGCAATTGGATCGTTAGATTCGCTAGTTGTGATTGGATCTGATTCATGCCAACTCTAGTTTCGCCAACTGGTGAATCTTCGAGCTTCATTGCGATCTCCAATGCTTCGTTTTGTGTCGCAATCTTTTGCTGCATCAACGACATTCAAATATGTGGTACTAACGCGATGATGAACCACTCTTTGTGTTGTACATCGCTCATTCTAAAAAATGACTTTTCCCATCAGCATCTTGAATCGCTGATCGAAATCCCAGATCGATTCATTCAGATATTGCTTGATCTCTTTCAATTATGGGATATACTATGACTCAGATTTGGTTTTTCTGAATTCTTCAATCAATCCACTTCTAATCTTTGCTAGAGTCTTATGTGGAGTCCCTATCAGAACTTGCATGAACTTCATGTACCAGTCTAATGCGCAACCTTGAAAAGTTGTCACCAACTCACCCTTCTTAATATCTTCATCGAGGACTTGCTTCACAGTCCATACCGCTTTGCAGAGAAACCAATATTGTTAGGGATCTTCAGTCCCGTTCCCATGGAACAAAGGTAATTTCACATCATTGATCGCCATCTTGGGCCTTCTTACTATGTTCACTGATCCACTACTATTAGTGTGTTAATGACACACCAGGCAATTTGGTGTTGAGCTAGTGTTTCTTCCTGACTGTGTTGCAGTGCACAGAGGTGTGGGTACGTTTTTGCTCTAGGTTGGTCTTTCCTTGGGCTGGGGCGTAGCCTGATCGTCTCCTTCATCACTTTAGGGTCCTTTAATCCACAATCGCAAGGACAATAGAAACCTACCTCTTGGTCCTTTGAAGAATTCCCTTTCCATGTCGCTATAAGATTTGGCTGTGTCGACCGTGAACTCAGTGATGTATCCCTCCAATATCATGTCGAGCCACAGTTCAGTGACCCTTAATGCTTTGTTGTCTCCTTCCTTCAGCTGTTGGATTAGCTCCATAGTCCAGCAAGTAGGTTCGCCTCCTTAAAAGTTTGTCTTTCGAAAGGTCAATTGCACCAACCACTCATACAAGATAATTGGAAACTTGATGAAGAAATATTCGTGGATATCTGAATAGATATGCCTTCCCAGCCACTCTTATGTTGTTAGCCTGGAACTTGGGTTTTCTTCTGCTGTGAATTCTCAAGCCTTCTGATCGAACCAATCTTAAATCTCTGGTCTCATAGGATGCCACAACATATTCTCCTTCTTCTCGCATTATGGCAACTTAACCATTTATTGACACAGATCTATCGACAGGGGTTCACACTCTGTCGACACCTCTAAACAAAACGATCTCCCTGAGCACTGGCCCAGACGAGGGTTGCCCTGTCCAGCAACACCTGCGAAGCAGATGAAGTCTCACTCGAGATGTTCGAAGGAGAACTAATAGAACCATGTTTATGCAGTAAGGAGGAGGATCTTGCGCATCTACTTTTCCGCTATCTTCTTACTATCACAGCATTAACCATAGATTCAAGCAGGGTTTTTATTATCATTCATTCATGTTCAGTGGCATTGGTAGCCATTCATATTAGATCGCAACATTATGTTTACTCATAAACATATCAATAAATATGACATCATTCAGAATGCAGAGACATCACATCATTCAGGAATAACAACCATATTGCAGCATTGAATCATTCAGATCGCATCTTTAAAACAATAAAAGCAACAAAATACAAGAGAAAGAGGTTCCATTAAGATCCGCTCATGTCATATTACTTAGCGCATCAAAACAGGTTCCCAAAATACATCACAGAATTGCAAGACAAAGAACAAAACGTAGATCGATCTTCCGCAGAGGTCAAGAAGACCATCACCATACAATCATAATCTCTCCAAAACTTCCCAAAAAAACTTATCTTGGTACTACATTCCTGATTCTATATATAGGCTTACGCCTTTACAAAATGGTCCACTTTAACTGACTCTCTAACTAACTTGGACCAAAAACTACAAAATTATGACCAAGAAGTCCAAAACTATGACCAAGCTGACTCTTTGTCGACTTCTCCGCCTTGCACACAATCCTTTTCCTTGTGCACCTTACTTCATCTTTCGCACCAAAACCGCCTGCCAACACCTTATTAAGAGGGAGTGTTGTTGAAAATGTAACTTCAGAAGATATTCTTTTGTATGTTTGTTGTATTATTATTTTACTTCCTTTAGTAGATGTCATTGATGTACTTGGTAATGTAATAATATCAAGGTAAAACCTTCGTTGTAAGTCAAGGTAATAGTCCCCAAAATAATTATTGTAAAATCTATTTTTGAGTCTCCCAAGATGAAGTAGACCATGTTAGGGTTTTAGGTCACCCACTCGAAGAGTATAAATGGAGAGGCACCCTCTCTCATTTGGACAAATAGCAAGCTCAGGCTAGTTCGCTCCGAGGAGAAGAAAGACAAGTTCGTTGGGGTAGAAGAGAAGAAGAAACTACGAAGGATATCTTATCTTGGGTTTTATCTTTGTATGACGTTGTACTTAGTGACAAATCTATACATAAGAAATTGTTGGGTTTTTCTTGAGAGAGGATTTCCCATGATAAATCTTTGTGTCTTTGTTTTATGCTATGCTTGTCTATCTTTCAGTGATCCTATTGCATTAGATTAAAGATCTAACATGTTTGAATTAAAGTGCAAACTCTAACATGGGTAAACCAAACCAACCATAAAACCAAAGGTTTTACCACTGTTTTCCATATGGAATCATTGCAAGGAGTATTGTACTAATATCCCAAAAAGGGAGAGCAAAATATATAAAGTTTGAGATTGATAGTCGTAACATCTAGAAGCCTATAATAACTATCATACTTATGAACAAAACAAACATGATTAACGGTCATGGAAGAAAATTAGACACGAAATGAAGTGCTATTTCTTAGAGTCATAAGAAATTATCACAAGGGAAAACTCAATTTTCTTCTTTGTTACACTAGTTTGCTTCGAAGGGACTCGTTCTTTAAAAACCATCCTTGTGGTATCCTTTGCACGTACGTTCATTTTGGCCCATAGATTGATTTGAGCCTTGCAAACCAATCTAAGGGTGAATTCTATTCCTTTGATCCTAGCTTGATTGTCCCATTTATGAAGTCGAGCAGCTTGCTTCTATTAAGTCTTAACCATTAGGGGTTTACCCATAATGGTTTTGACACAACAGTGAAGAGTAAGACTCATCAGGAGCTTTTTTCATGGGTTTGAGATGACCCAATATCCTCAACCATTTGCCCAAAGTTGGCTTGGATGTCACCCAAGTCCATTCCTTCTTGCTTATGTGAGACCATCATTTCTTGAAATATAATTACATTAGGACTAGACACCTCCACTAACCTCTCAAGGGCTAAAAATTTATGCATTTCTCTCTCTCTCTCTCTCTCTCTCTCTCTCTCTCTCTCTCTATATATATATATATATATATAAGGCTCAATGCACATTCTATTACTTAAATATCAAAGAATACATGGTTTGGTGTAGTTGGCTTGCCACTGGGAAAACCAAACCAACCATAAAACCAAAGTTTTACCACTATTTTCCATATGGAACCATTGCAAGGAACATTGTACTAATATCCCAAAAAGGGAGAGCAAAATCAATAAAGTTTGAGATTGACAGTCCTAACATCTAGAAGCTAATAACTATCATACTCATGAACAAAACAAACGTGATTAACGATCCTAGAAGAAAACTAGACACGAAACATAATGTTATTTCTTAGAGTCGTAAGAAATTATCACAAGGGACAACCCAATTTTCTCCTTCATTACATTGGTCTGCCAAGACGAGACTCATTCTTTAAAGACCATCCTCGTGGTAACCTTTGTAAGCACATTCATTTTGGCCCCTAGATCGATTTGAGCCTTGGAAACCAATCTAAGGGTAGCTTCTATTCCTTTGATTCTGGCTTGATTTTCCTGTTCCTGAAGTTGAGCAAGTTGCTTCTTTTAAGTACGATCCATTAGGGTTTTGACATGACAATAAAGAGTAGGAGTCTTCATGAGCTTTGTTTCATGGGTTTGAGATGACCCAAAATCCTCAACCATTTGCCCAAAGTTGGCTTGGATGTCACCCGAGTCAATTTATATATATATATAAAACTCAACACACATTGTATTACTTAAATATAAAAAATACATGGTTTGGTGTGGCTGACCTGCCACTAGATAAACAAACCAACCATAAAACCAAAGTTTTACTACTATTTTCCATATGGAATCATTGCAAGGAGTATTGTACTAATATCCCAAAAAGGGAGAGCAAAATCTATAAAGTTTGAGATTGGCAATCCTAACATTTAGAAGCCTCTAATAACTATCATACTCATGAACAAAACAAACAAGATTAATGGTCTCAAAAGAAAACTAGACATGAAACATAATACTATTTCTTAGAGTCATAAGAAATTATCACAAGGGACAACTTAGTTGTCTCCTTCGCTACACTGGTTCACCCGGATGAGACTCATTCTTTAAAGACCATCCCAGTGGTAGGCTTTGCAAGCACACTCATTTTGGCCCATAGATTGATTTGAGCCTTGGCAACCAATCTAAGGGTGGCTTCTATTCCTTTCATCCTCGCTTGATTGTCCTATTCCTGAAGTCGAGTAACTTGCTTCTTTTAAATTTGATCCATTAGGGGTTTACCCATAAGGGTTTTGACATGTCAATAAAGAGTAAAAGTATTCATGAGCTTTGTTTCATGTGTTTGAGATGACCCAACATTCTCAACCATTTGCCCAAAGCTGGGTTGGATGTCACTCGAGTCCATTTCTTCTTGCTTATGCGAGACCTAGTTTTCCCAATCCCTGATTTTCTGTTGAGCGGAGACCGAAACCATACTGTTGTAGTTTGTTATTGCTGCTCGATTTTCACCTATGACTCTTAGAATATGCGCGCAATGAACTTTGTTTGCTTAACTTGCGTGCAATTTGCATACTTCTAAGCATCCTACCTATACCAAGCCTCTAAGTTGGGCATTCCTCAAGAACCCCCTGTCCTAGACCAAGCATCGAGAACAAAAAATGATAGATCCAAGCTTGCCCGATGACGACTTGACTCTGATACTTTCCTTGCCCAAACTCCAAAAAAGCAAGGGATCTAAGCACATTTAGATTGGAGCTTAGCAAGGTTACCTGTTTTGAAATCGGGCCTTCTCAAATCATTGTCACGAGGGTTCTTGCAAGGGCTACAATATCCTCCATTATCATGATCCATAAACCAATAAGAATCCAAGCCATAATGCTCATGGCCAGGGGTATGATCAACATCATGTCATTACCTCCAAGCATATCGATCAAAGCTTCCCCAGAGGTGTTACCACTCTTCACCATCATCTCATTCCAGACGTCCGCGAACCTAGGAGTTAGGGCATGTCCCCTTCTCTGCCACTCCTCTGTCTCTCGCTACCACTTGTCCCATACCCTGTGCCAATTGTCCATGTCGTAGGTGTGTCCATGTTGTAGGTGCGATATGACTAGGCATCGGAGGATCCTCTGATCGCGCTTCCACCACTCGTTGTGGGGTATACTATAATAAAATTTTAAAACACATTAAATCGCATAGGTCAGAACAGGTAGATTTTTTTGGCACTATTTTGAAAAAATATAGTCATAATTTTTCAAAACCCAAGTTACAACTATCATGTTCTAGAGTTTTGGATCCCCCAGGGTTTTCTTAGGGTGCTGAATCTCTCAACCATCAAAATCGCAATTAAAAGACAGTTAAATTCTGATTTTGCAAAATAAAAAATGTTGGATTTTAGTAAAAAATGGCCATACGATATATATATATATATATATATATATATATATATATATAATTTTTTTTTTTAAAATTTTTTCACACCATGCTAAGCTTGGGCCAGGGCCAACCCCAATGTTGGATGGAAGAACAATCTACCCACCACGAGAGGTACCCGAAACCAGAATTGTGAGAAGACGAGGTCCACATTGGACTCCCCATAGCCTACTTTATTTCATAATGGCTCCCACCATCAACCCCTCCCAGGAAGTTTCGAACCTAAGACGTAATGGGGACTAAATCCCACACAAACCATGTGCTAGACCTCATGGGTATATATATATATATATATATATATATATATATATATATATTAGACAAACTATGTTAACAATATATACTTCATTTATTTTTTAATTAATAGCTGATACACATATGTACTAGCACACCTACATAGTTTGTGGTTGGATCAGGCCCATATGAATCAAATGGTTGAGAGATAGTGATGGAATGGGAGACACTTTGGAATTTTTTTTATCGCTCATATTATTCTAGTTAAATGGATTCAACTCTCAGTTATCCAAGCCTAGCTACATGTTATCGCGGACATTCTTCTTGTTATCTATTTATCAACTATTAGTTTTATATATATCTATCTTGAAAATACACTTGCCTTAATCTCACTCGCATAAACCCTAATCCACCCCAAATCTCAAAATCTCAAATAAAAAAAATCGTTTTGTCAAACTTTTTAAAAAATCTCAAATAAAAGAAATCGTTGTCAAACTTTTTTAATAATAACAGTATATAGTTTATTTTTTAGTTAATATTTAAGGTTGAGAACCAAACGTGAAGACATACACAGCAAATCGATTCTTCACCCTTACTGTTGTCAACTAAACCTAAAAAGTTCCCGAACATATAGACGAGAACAGCAGTATCCCGAAATCCCAGGGTGGAAGTAATAATGTGAAACGAAATCCATGAGTGTTGTGGCATGAAATTCCAACATTAGCTACCCATGAAACTGTTTTTTCTGATTGTGAAATCGGATTCAGTTGGGTGTGAACAAAAGATTTCACTCTCCCACTGTCTTCGCAACTCATACACGACAATTTATTTTCTCGTTCGTGGAACTTGAGAACCAGAGTTCCTCCTAAAAATGGCGAAGAAGAAAAATGGATCGAAGAAGAAGAAGAAGAATCGAACCCTAGCTCCGGAAGCTGTTGCATTGAAGGCAAAGCCTGTAGGTTCAGGGCAGAACCTGTTCGAGACGCTGTGGGCAAGAAAAAAATTCGACCTCTTGGGCAAAAAACAGAAAAGCCAAGGGCAACGCGTGGGATTGGCTCGTTCAAGAGCCATAGAAAAGGTATGCGAATATATCCTCTGAAACATCTTCTATTGAATGTATTCAATCTATTTGAATAAATTAGATTTAAAAAATAAACAATTCGTGACAACAGCAGCAAGGGTAAATTGAAAACCGTTTAAACTATTTTTTTCGTAAGCCTGGAGTCCATTTTAAAGCTTTACTGGCATAATGCAAGGTAATGACATAACAGTGGGGTTTTTATTTGAAACTAGCCGCTTCCTTTTCTTCTTAATAATTTAAAAGTGATCGGAGAAACCTGACCCGGGGGGCTGAATCACATAACACCGACTTCCTTCAGTTAAGGTGCTCCAGGACTTTCACCCAGCTTCACCCCTTTGGAGCTCATGACATTCAAGTGGCGCGGGGCTGAATCACATATGACCGACTTCCTTCAGCTAAGTTGCTCTGGGACTTTCACTCAGCCTCACTCCTTTGGAGCTCATGCCATTCAAGTGGTGTAAACCACTGCAAAAATGGAACCCTGGTGAAAGACTTAGTAATCCGTCGACCTTACAGAGGAGCCCACGTTGTGTTAGCCAAATTGTTATATAGAAACACTTTACATATTTGGCATTGGAAAAAAGGGTTACTAGGTTATCCACCATTAGCACAAGCTATTGGCAACAAATGCCACAAACACTACCAAAATTGTCCTAGATCATCTTCCAAATCAAAGCAGCACATGGCGCACAAAAAAATTTGACAATCCAATTATTAAAAATTGCAAAGGCAAGCACGATGTAGTTGCAATATTGTAGAACCAAAAGATAATGCTGCAACCGCTAGAAAACCCATGGTAGGCAAACCGGGTAATTTGAAAAGGCTGTAAACTTTTTAGTTTTAACATCCCACTTTTATGGCTATGATTTTGTTTATATATCCTGTTTATGGATATTGCATACCCCTAAGATGACTCAACACCCTTACTTAGTGGCACCAAGGTTACAAAAACCGAACCTGTGGTCGAATCCGCCGACCCTGAAAATCGGACCCGGACCGAAACCAAACCAAAACCGGGAAAAAAACTGGATCACAAAACCGATCCACCAAAATACTAAATTTTAAAAATTTATATATATATATATATATTCATGTGCAACCATGTGAATCCAAACCATTATACACAAATTTGCAAAAAGTGCTCTTGCTATGTGCCATATGCCATCATATTTCACTAGAACCTTTCCCACTCAACCAATTTTTTTTTTTTTTAAATTTAAAAAATACCCTGTTAAGTGTTGTTGTACAGTTATGTAAGGAATCGGTCAAAACCAGTAAAACCGGTCAAAACCGGCCGGTTCCGTACAGAACCGGTCAAAACCGGGTTGAGACATCGGTTTGACCTGGTGAGGCCCCAAAACCGGTCGGACCGGCCGGTTTTACCAGTTCCGGTCCGATTTTTGTAACACTTGTTGCACTGCCACTACTTTGTCATGTACATCTAGTCGTCATCCATTACACTAGGGTTAAAAAAGTGTCTACCAATGGAGGATTGAATTAATCTATTTTGGAACGAGATTCAAATGCATTATAGAAATGATTTTAGGTAAAGTGAATATGGTCACTGTATGCAAAAATGAGTTCTTCTAAGAGAGGATACGAAGGTGTTGGATCACAACCTTAGAGACTTGATTCTATCCCAAAAATGTTACAAAAAGTAAAGACACATAGCAAGGGATTTCATAGAAGCTAGATATACAAATATGCATTCCTTTCAATTGCATCAATTTCATTTTGCTTGCGTCCATTCCCTACTTGCATGAGCTCGCTTTGCCTATCGATAACCTTCTATCCATGGTTGACCTGTTTGCATTGTGTTTGTCCTCTTGTGCATGCCCTCTCCTATGTAGGTTCGCCCACTTTCTTGCTTGTTCTCGCTCCGTAGCCCAATATCCCTTCCTCTGTTTTGTGACCCTCACTCTCACTCCATTCCTTCCTTCTTCTTGCTAGGTGAACCTTACTCCCTTGCTTCCCCCTTCTCCTTTCTTCCCCTCTACGCCTTCATTGGGTGCTGTTACCACCTAAGTTGTACTTAGTGGTTTTTTATCATGTGAGCCTGGTGAACCGGACAAGGATAACCTTGTTCGGACTTCAGAAGACCTTTGGAAGTACTTCTGGGAAGTGCTTGTTGTACTATATCACATGTTCATACCCCATGGGGGAATTGTAATAAATGTTCTAGCATGATAGTGTCTGTAAAAGACTCGGTCTCTTAGACTTTATTTGTCAATCCGATCAGCCTAGGGTGTTTTTTCCCTTGGTTATTATTGGTTGTTGAATAAACGATTGATAATTTCTGAGTTTTTCACTCCATACCTCCAAAGTTGGGGTGGTCGGCTTGGCATTTAGGCCTATTGAGGTTATTAGAGTCTATGTGTCAATGTATAAACATGCTAGACATCATGGTCGAGTCATATGAACATGTCTAAGTCCCCCTAGGTTTTTTCAATTTTTCAATTTTTTAGTTTTCAGTGTTTTTTATTAGAATTTAATTTTTCCAAAACTTAGGCTATTTTTTAATAGTTTAATTGGAAAAAATGATTTTGTAATAAAAGTGGGCCAAATAATCAGTTTTAGTCATGTAGGTGCTCATTTTCAAGCTAAGAGCACCATGTAAACCTATGGACCCCCTATTTCCTAGTTTTGAGTGATTTTCCATCACTCAGGTCAGAAAGCCCCAAAAAATCATTTATTGATTATTTTAATTAATAAATTGATGAATAATGGAGCAAATCCAAAATCATAGATCAATGGATTCTCAGCCGATTTGATTGAAATCAGTTAGATTTGAACCAGCTTGACTGGATTTGACAAATCCTTGACTGAAGGAGGTGATCAAATCAGATCCAGAGTTGATCTTCAGCAGCTTTTATGGGGAATTGCGCCCTCTCTCTTTCCTCCACACGTGTGCACTCTCCTGGATGCTATGTGGATTGATGTGTCAGTTTATGGGTTGATGTGTCTGCTCAATCAACCCCCCGGTTGACAAGTAGGCTCAGTTCAGCCTCAGATCTGCATTGATTGACTCTCCATCAGCTGATTTGGTCTGTCTCCTTGGGATTTGCGCCCCCCCTGGGCTGGATCTCCTAGTTTTTGTATATATCCAAGCATAACCCTCCTCTTCCAAGCTAGTTAGAGTTGGATTGAAGGGCTTGCTATTGTAATTTTGTATTGATCATCATTTGTTGAAATAAAAAGAAGCTTTGGAGGCTCAATTGTGGAGTACCTTTCATGTGTGGATCATCATTATCATGCTGCATTTGAGGTGAAACTGCTATTTTTTCAATTTTTTGCACTTAACTGTTGTTTGCCTGAATGGTTATTGGAATCATAGGGATAGATCATTGTAAGTAAGCTTACTTACTTCTATTTTGCTACATATGTTTGAATGAGTTAATATTTGTATGCTAAATAAGATTATTTGCATGCTGTATCATCTACTTCGCATATGTATCTTCAGATTTAATGGTTTTGTTTGCAGGATTTGTTGTGTAGCTTACAGGTTTGCCGTGATTGGAAGAGCTGTGGTTCATGTTTGATTCCACTGGTTTTCCAACAGAGATTGCGAAGATTGTGCCCCTCGGTGCTTCACTAACAAGTTTCTTTTGCAGATCTGCTTCAGCAACAAGCACTTTTCTTCTCCTTTTCCTCCTTCAAAATCTTAAATTTTCTTCAAACTGGTTACTATTAAGGAATCTTATTGCTTAGAGCTGTCTCATTAAGAAAATTACATATAGATCTAGCTAGTAAGATCCTTTCTTAAGTTTAGATCTCAGTTCTGTTTTGCATATAAAGTTATATTTCAAGAGATCTAGCTGAAATTACCTTCTCTTTTGCAAGCATTTTAAAGAAAATTTGTAGCTTGCTTTTAAGGTAGTTTCCTTTGCTGTACTTTAAAGTTTCATATTTTGCAATAAAAGTGCACATCTCATTGGTTGCCCAAACAGCAAGCCAAGATCCCAAGGAAAGCTTGCTTTCCTTGGTTCCTTTTCGCAGAAACTAGATTACCCCTGTTTAACAATTTTTACATAGTTTTTTTTTAGGTAACTAGTGTGGTGACCCAAAACACTTTTAAAGTGTGTTTGGGCACATTTGATTTTAATTGCTCGCTATTTTTTAGCAGGTCTAACTAAAAAGAGAAGGAGATTCTGCCCAATTTCCGACTCTTGGACGAACCAAGGCTTCCCAGAAGCTTCCCCCACCGCTGTGTTTTAATTCTAGCTTGTTACAAGCTTGTTGTAAGCCTTTGGATCCCAGATAACAAGGACCAAAGTGCATCAATTTCAATTTGCTGATATTGTAAATCGCTGCTAATAAAAAGAAAAGGTCCTTTTTTGAGCCTATTCACCATCTCCCCTGGGGGGAATTACGTCCGTGTCTTTTTTTGCTTTTCGTTTGCAATCTAGCGTAGTTCTAATTTGCAGGGTAGTATACTTTGATTTATTATCAATTCCATATTCCATATCTAAGGTTTCAAAGTAATTTAATACTTACCCCACGACTTCCCGATTGACCCGAAAGGGGAAAGAGATGCATGGTAGAACTAATTAGAAAATCGAAAGTGTGTATCTTTGTTTTCCTTTTCATCAACTTTTTGTTCAGTTTTAATAAAATTAACCTCTCCTTGATTCCCCGATTGAGATCCACTTGGATCGAAAGAGGTTCCTGGAGGGTTTTCTTTTTAACAAGAACACCCATCTCAAAATTTACTAAAATTAACAAGACTCCGGTGTGTATGCTCTACACTTGGCTGTAGTTCGTCCGATCAGTCAAGCTGTATCAAAAGCACTTGAGTGACTAGAATAATTAGGGTTCACTCTCCCAAATTGACAAACCATCAGGTGAAAATCCAACACCTAGATCAAACCATTACGGTGGCAAAATACCCAAAGGAAGCGGGAACTTCTGAAAAGTGACCTCGGGGTGCCGATCTCTGTCACACCCTAACGGGTGCGTTATGAACAATGGCCTCAGAGACTCCATTCAGCCCACATATTCCTTGCGGGTAGCTGTGATGGTTTAGTTTTGGACATACTCCAAGTACTCTCGGGTAGATCTAGAGTCCCCCCCCTTCGCCTAATTTTAATCAACTCATATTTCACATTAACTTAAAATGTACCAAGAGGCAATCACAAAACATTCACTCCAAGCACATGCAAGTACATTGATTATCTTTTGACTCCATTTTAAGGCACTGGTTATTTTCTTGCTATACATATATATTGGGTTAGCATTGTGCTTTCATGCGCTCATTTTTGTATCTTGTCATCTATGGTTGTTTATGGTTAAATTTCAAACTCCTAAGTAACTCATTCAGTTTAACATCACCATACTAAATAATTTTGCCTTAGTAACTTAATAGGGTCTACCCCCCTTGGCTTTGTTAGGAGTTGAGCCTAAACGGAGGAGTCAAGAACAAGGTGACAGCCTTGACTCGAGACTTGCCCCCAAGGACACACCGAGTGGCTTGAAGATTTCTGCCACGTGACCCAGGTGTGTGAAAGGCGGCAACAGGTGCTCCACCTCTTGCCTCTCTCTTTTAACTCAAGCCCCCCTTTCCTACCAATCCACACGAGCCCCTTGTAGGTTGTCCTTCCTTTCCCCTTCCTCACTCCAACCATTTCTAACCCATAATAGAAGGATGACTTTGCTATGGTGGATCCTTCCACACCTGGCCAATGGCAATAAATAGGGCAACACCGTGGCAAACATAGGTTCCAAAATCTAAGATCTCGATTCACCAAGTGACGTGGACAACAAAAATGAATTTTTGGAGGTAGCCTTGTAGACTAAAATATTGGAGTTGTTTAATTGAATGGAACAGATAGAACCACTGAATTTCAAATTGTAGGCAAAGGTTTGTTCATTTGTCGTCAGGGTGTCAAAATTGGAGTCCGAGAATCTAATTATAACTAGTAGGTTAGCAACATCGAAACACAAGAAAATTTCCACCCCCCAATTGATTCACTACATGTAGAGATCTTGGACTTTAAGTGTAAGCAAGAGTAAAGTTTGTTAAAGATAGTGCCGCTGTGAGACCCATTCTCAGGGAGGATGGTACCCTAATCAGTTAACTAGGGGTCTTGGTCAGTTAATCAGGTAGAGTAAGTCCTTAGAAGGTACACTAGGCCCCCAACAATCTCCTGGGGTTTTTGGTTTGGGACCAAGCAGGTTGATGCCATGGCAAAGTCCCTAGCATGTGGCTAGGTCCCTTATATGCCTCTAGGGTATCCTGGTCTAGGATTAGGCAAATTCTTGGTCTGGGACCAAGCAGATTCTGCAGGTTGAGGCAGAGACTTCTTGGTCTGGGTCCAGGCAGATTCTTGGTCTGGGACCAAGTAGTTCTTTAGGTACATACCTGGTCAGTTAACTAGGTGGATCTTGGTCAATTGACCAAGATGATGATGTGTGATGTCCTCTTTTCCTAAATGGTTATTGCAAGGTTGTTTCGCAAGGGATTGGCCACTCCTTGATGATGTCACTAGCATTTGACCTTTAGGAGTAGTGTGGAGGACCAAATGATCACATCATCTAGTTTGGACCTTCCTTATATAGTGATGATAAAACTCATAGTTATTGTATGGAACACGTGGACAATATACCTTGAGAGAGAAAGATTAAAGTCCTTGGTCTTGTTTCCCCACCTTGATGGTACACCTTGGTCTTGTGGGTGAAGGGGTTGTCTTCCCACCTTGTTATGACCCCTGTAGTTGACTTATGGTCTTATGATTCCCTATTGGTTCTAGCACCCTTCTTGTTTATGGTACCTTGACCCTTTTGTTATGATGATTTAACCTTATTGTTTTTTACTGTTTTATCTTGTGTAACCACTTGACCTTTGGTACCCTTTACTAAGTCAACTTAATTTTATTTTTATGTTTTTGATTTGGTAAACCTTCTAAAAGCTAGGGTTAGTTGGGTGACCCTTCTAGAAGGCTTGCCAAGATTAAAGTCCTAAACTCTCTTTTAGTGTGAGTCTTGACAAGAGAAACTTGGAGATCTAATCCTTTATCTGTTGTTCTAAGGTTTGCTGCTGCTCCTTGGGTTGACGTCTAGGGTTTCTGCTACTGTTTTGAGCGGCCTCCTTCTCTTCTTTAGCCTGCTAGGGCTGTCGCTACCTTATCCATATTGTTGTTGCTGTGAGAGTTGGGTCGTGACCTCTTGCTGCTGTTGGCCGTGACCTTCTTGCAGTTGTTAGAGCTGGGTCGGGACCTTCTTGCAGCTGTTATGGCCGTGACCTTCTTGCAACAGTTAAAGCTGGGATGTGACCCGTTTAGAGCTGTCTAGACCTGTTTGATGATGCCTAGCTGGGCCGTAACTTGTCTAGGGCACCTTGGACTTAACTGTAACCCTGTTTGATGATGCCTAGTTGGGTCGTGACTTGTCTAGGGCATCCTAGACTGAACTGCGACCTGTTTGGTGCCTACTTGGGCTGGGCTGTGGCTGAGTGGTGGCCACTTGTGCTAGGTCTTGGTTGTTTGGAGCCCTTTTGGGCTAGGCCATGAATACTTGACCCCTCTTGGGCTGAGTTATGGCTGGGTGGAGCCCTCTTAGGCTAGGCCGTGACTGTTTGAGCTCTCTTAGAGTTGCGCTGTGACTTTGTCTACTGCTTGGACTAAACCATGAGCTGCCTTGACCTTTGTTCAACTATTGTATGGCTGCCTTGACTTCTGACCACCTCTATTATCTCTGCTGAACATGGTTAGTAGACTGTGAGCTTGCTGGAATTGATTGTGACTTGTTTGGGCCTACTTTGACCTTGATTAAGCCTGTTTGAGTAGGCGGTGACCTCTGTTTCACTGTATGAGAGTGCTGAGCTGGTGCTGGGCTGTATTTGAGGTTTGAGGAAGCCATAGGCTTTGTGAGGGTTGCAATTTGAGTCTTGGTCTGTTTATGGTCTGCCAACATTTCTTGTGGACTGTTGGTTCTTAGCTTGTTGATGTTTTACTGGGGTTACTACCTATTGACTGGTTTGGCTTGACTGCTACTATACATCTCTATCCTACAACAACGTTTCTCTCTCTCTCTCTCTCTCAGGATGTCCTTTGTTCCTTAGTGACTTGTCCTTAAGAGACAAGGTCTGATCTAAAATATGTCTGAGTATAAGTAAGGTCCAAACCAACATTGTTTTACACTTGATCTTCTATTGATGTTAGTTGTTTATTGTATTACTATTCATGATTATGCTAGTACTGTTTTGATGCATTGTTTATATACTGTACAACTGTTATGAATTTGTTTCAGTCATGTTACTTTAACACAGGGATCTTTGGGAGTGTTAAAGTGGAAAAAATTGAAAATTATGTTTAAATTTACTTTATCTTGTTACTGCTGCACTTTTACTTCATACTTCTGAGTACTTGGTTTGATTTGTTGCTCAAGTAAGTAAAATTTTGAAAAATTCCTAAAACTTTAACATGGTATCAGAGGTTAGGGTTTGTAGCTAATAGCTAACTCTGATTTTGCAACCTATCAGAGTCTACATAGATCCTAAGGTAAGGTTGTGAATACTAACTTGATCTCAGAAGGTTCTTGGCTAAAGTTCATCAAGTTGGCAAGAAGAGTTTGAATATCTGGCCACAAGTGGAATCAAAGTTGGCTATGGTACTGTTAGAGATGATGGTAGGCTGTGGACTTATTGCCTTAAAGAGGTATGTCAAGTATGACTAGCATTTTAGAAGGTTTACCTCAGGTATGTATCTCTGAGGTAGGATGCAAACTAACTCTTCATGTGATCAAATCTTGACTTGATGGGCTTTCATGATCATAACATTTTTTAGTTTGATCATTTTGTTATGTAAAGAGTTTTGTGATGTATTGATCAATGTAATTTGAGTTTGCAAGTGCAAAGAAGCTTAGAGCTTGTTGTCGCCTAAAACACACTCGAACATGGAGAAGTCTCCCAACCACTAGGTGTGTTCCTAAGGGCAACTATGAGTTTAGAACCCAATGTCACCTCGACTCCTAACTCCTTCGTTTAGACCCAACTACTAAAAAGGTCAAGGGGGGTAGTCCCTATTTACTATGTTTTAAATGTTGTGTTTTAGGAGTTAAAAGATGATTAGATTAATTTAAACTTTATGGCAATCAATCATGCTGAAATGCAATAATTTCAAATGACATGCAAAATTTTCTTTATTTGTACCAAATATAATTGCAAGAGAAATATATATTACTAAACCAGTGCTTGCCTGAATCGGGCTGTGGAGTCACAAGCTAAGATTACAATGAATTTGCCAAAATGCACAAATTGCTCTAAATCATTCGTTCAACACAATAATCAAAAGACTACATTCATCAAATGTAAAATACTTTAAGCAAATGAACTAAAGTGTACGAGATGAACTTGAAGTAGAATTGAACCAAATGAACGATGACTACAATAGTAAATAAAATGAAAGATCGTGATGTTGTGCAAGTGGTCCAATAGATTTTGATTTATTTTAAGGTCTTTTTTCAACTTAGGGGATTAATGCGTTTGGATGAGAAAATAAACGAACTAACTAATGTGTCTACCTCCAACCCTTATCCATCAACTGAGAGAAACTGTTGGGTGCTCAACAAGAGAGCACAAGGCTCTCTTCTAGCTCCACAAGTCAGTCCCAAGAACTAGCCGGGTGCTCAATAGGAGGACACTAAGTGCCATGAACCCCCCAATGACCTCTACCCGTCGAGCTCCACACACTAATCTTCTTTTCTCAATCTTGCAATAATAGATTGAAATGCTTATTATTCTAGCCAACTCGAATCTTCTCCCTTTCTTGTCACCCAGGGTTGGACCAACCGACAAGCGGAGTGAATATGGGTGAAGATTGGGGCAAGGTTTATTTTAAACAAAATGAAGAATTTATCAATTATTAACAACACAAGCCAACATGATATTGCAAGGGTGGCGTAGCCAACTCACTTGCAAGGCGTGGGAAATTGAAAATAACAAAAATTGAATGTTTAGCCAGCACGATTTTGCAAGGATGGCATAGCCAAATCACTTGCAAGGTGTGGGCAAAATGATATTGAAATAAAATAGAATGCTAGCCGACACGATTTTGCAAGGATGGCATAGCCAAATCACTTGCAAGGTGTGGGCAAAATAAAAGAAGAAAATAAAAATAAAATGAATCTCTAACTAAGCTAAACCTAAGCCAACCAACAATTTCTTATGCAAAGGTGGGCAAGCCCAACTTCTTTTGCATGCAAGGATGGCAAACAAAGGAAATTTCAACTTAACTTAAAATGCAAAACCAAGAATAAGGTTCAAGAGACTCTCTTGGACTTGTTAGGCTGAAATTTCAACATAAAGAATAAGAGGAAAGAAGTGGGAAAAACCGTGTTTTCACCTCTTTCTTGTGATGGCCTTGAAGCTCTTCCTTTGGGGTAGCCTTTGCGCCCTTTTTGGTTGAAATTTGACAAAGTTTTGCCTTGTTTTGTTACCAACTTGCTAAAAACCAACAAACATAAAATGATAAAATGTGCCCAAAATCACTTTGGGGAGGTTAGTATGTTAGTGCAATATATATACCAAATTTATAGAAAGTTTCCAAATGAATAATTTTGAAAGAACTTGAGTATATAATGATTAAAATTAGATTTGACACACTTAACAAACTAAAATTACAATGCAGAAATTTGTATGTAAAGAAAGAGAAAATTGGTCATTTGTTCTTCAAGAAGTGAAGCAATGGGGCATCCAATCGAGGAATCTTGTTAAAGTTAGTGCAGCTGCGAGACCCATTCTTAGAGAATGGTTTCCTAGTCAGTTGACTAGGACAGAGTAAGACCCTAGAAGGTACCCTAGGGCCCCTAGTAGTCTCCTGGGGTTTTTGGTCTAGGACCAAGCAGGTTGATGCCATGGAAAAGCCCCTAGCGTGTGGCTAGGGCCCCTATATGCCTCTAGGGTATTTTGGTCTGGGACCAAGGATGTGATGTCCAAGTAGAGCCTGCAGGTGGAGGCAGAGATATATTCTGGTATAGGACTAGGGACATGATGTCCAAGTAGGTACTGCAGGTAGTTGATCAATTTTCAGTGTGAGACTGAAACTCAGCTTAGTACTGAGAACCATTCTGCAAGAGAATGGAGGACCCGGTTAGGGTCTAGGGATTGATCAACTTGATTCAGTGTGAGACTGAAACTTAGCCTAAGGCTGAAAGCCATTCATTAAGAATGGAATATAATGATGTCCCCTCTCCTAATCGGTTATTGCTAGGTTGATTCTCAAGGGACTGGCCACCCCTTGACGATGTCCCTAGTACCTAACCTTTAGGAGCAGTGTCAAGGACAAAAGGATTGTACCATCCGTTTGGATCTTCCCCCTTATACAGTGATGACAAAATATATAAAACTATGTACCTTGAGAGAGAGAAAAGTATTTGGTCTTGTTGATCTTATTTGATTGCTTGGTTCACTTTGATCTTGTGGTTGTTGACTCATGGTCCTATTCTTACTTGGTCCTAGCACTCTCACTTGTGTGCATCTTTGATTATGATGCCTCCTACTTTATGGAGTGTATGTACCTAATTGGTTATTAAAGACCTTTGGACCTAGCATTGTTATGGTTACCTTATGTTTTGTTAAAAAAACCCTTTAACTCACTTATGGTTAACCCACTTATGGTTTTGGACTTTTCACTTTATGGTGGACCTTTAGACTCTTATTTTATGACTTTGTTATAAATTATTTGATTAATTATTTTATAGTCTTATTAATAAAATCATTTATGATTTTATTAATAAAGACTCATTTTTACCTTTTAGTTTTATCTCATATTTGAGACACTTTGACTTCCTATTATTGGGTCACTTTATCTTACCCTAAGTTATTTTATAATTATTATTGAGCCACTTTATCTTACCCTAAGTTATTTTATGATTATGTGGACCATCCTTTGTATATCATTGGACCATGCTTTTTAACTTGAAAACATGCTTTTTAACTTGAAAACATTATAAATTGAGACTTGATTTATCATTCTACAAGCTCTGCGATTTTATGATTTTGATTTTTCACGGCTTTCTCCATGGGCTTGATTTTTGACTGCTGTTTTCTCACCACGGCTTGGCTCACGGCTTTCTCCACGGGCTTGATTTTTGACTGCTGTTTTCTCACCACGGCCTGGCTCACAGCTTTCCCCACGAGCTTGATTTTTGACTGTTGTTTTCCACCACGGCCTAGCTCACGGCTTTCTCCACGGGCTTGATTTTTGACTGCTGTTTTCCTTCACGACTTGGCTCACGGTTTTCTCCCTAGGCTTGGATTTCTGATTGCTGTGTTCCTTCACGGCCTGGCTCACGGTTTTCTCTGCAGGTTTGGATTTTTGATTGCTGTTTTTCCTTCACGGCCTGGCTCACGGTTTTCTCCACAGGCTTGGATTTTTGATTGCGGTTTTCTCCACAGGCTTGAATTTTGATTGTTAGCTTGTCTTCTTCGGATCACTCCACCGATCTGCCTGGATTACTCGGTCTGGGCTGCGGCAGTCTGCAGATTTTACCTCTGTGTTATTTTGCATGGGATTTACTGCGATCTATTCTCTGCACAGGTTGAGTCTTTCTGTTTGATCCACCTTGACTGGTTTCGGGAATTTGTTCACCGTGAATCTATTGCTAGAGTGCTTGACTGCACATCTTTCACTCTGAGTGCATCTGTGTGATTCTCCTTGATTGCACTGCTAAATTGATTGAAGAAACTAAGGTCTGTTTACTCCCTCTCTCTCTCAAGGTACATATATGGTTCAACTAGTTTGACTTGTCCTTTTAGTGACAAGATCAAACTCAGAACTAACTGAGTATAAGGCGGATCCAACAATGGTTAAGATTCTTTATCTTCTGTAGTTTACTGCACGTGTTATTTATTATTTTTCTGTACATGACTGTTGATGAAACATTTCAATGATCAACTTTAATGCAGTGACCAGCAGAGCGTTAAGTTAACGCAGTGACCAACAGAGCGTAGTTGAAAGAAATGAAACTTATGTTGTTACGTTTTATTACAGTTTGAATTTTACCTCAGTTCTTTATATGTTCATGTATTGAATTTTATTATTGGTACTAAAACTCATCTAACCTGTAAAATTTAACAAATCCCACTCTTTAGTCCAAATAACCTTACAACTTATAAGATTTTCACTACACAACTACTATAAGGTGAGAATCAAATAATGAGCAAAGAAATCATAAACTTCAAATTAGAAAATATATGAACTTCTATTGCTATAAGAATGAAAACTCATAAAATTTATGGAATGCAAATACCATAAATCTTACCAAAGCAAATAAGTTTGCTTCCTTGGCCAACCAAACTTGTGTAGCTCCTCAAGCACGAAAGCAAATCATCAATGTGAATAATGGACACAAGATTCCTCTAAAAATTTTGATTAACAAAGCCAAATGACTGAAAATTACAATGGCCCAAGCAAGAGTAAGGGCAAGAGAGCAAGAGAAAAAGAATGAGAGCAAGAGCATGAAAGAGTGTGGGTGTGTGTGTGACCCAAATGAGGAGGGGAGGCCTTCTTAAATAAGAAATGAGTGAGGAGAGAGCTCAAGTGTATGCAAGCCACTTTTCAAAATGAGAGAGTGGGAGCTCAAAGAAGGGAACCACTTCTCTTGGGGGCACCTCCTAGGGTGAGAAATCAAATAGAAATGGGGGGGGAAACCCCCCCTCGAATATTTTTAATCTTCATTCTAGGCCCAAAGGGGGAGACCAACAGGGTGGGACCCCTTACTTTGGTTTATTTTTAAATATCTCAATTTCCATGAAGAGGGAGGGTGCCCTCTCTTTGGTGACATCTACATTCTTGTGAAACACTTGCATCGGGGGCCATTTTTTCTTCTAAAGTCACCTTAGGAACATAACATAACACTTGGAAACTTAAATTTCCCCTTCTAAGTGACTTTAGACACTTTTCCAAAATTTGACTTGGTAATTAATTGCCAATTTTTCTGATTTCCTTGATTGACTTTGACAAATATGACCAAAACCTTAGCAAGACTTGTCCGAATGACTTCAAACTTTTTGCCCAAGCGTGTAGAGGGACTCATGCCATTGATTTCGAGTACCCATATCCCAATCCGTGGGCATTAGATGTCTTTTCACCATTTTTTTATTGCAACATTTTTATGTTGAGACATTTTTTAATCACCAAAAATTAAAAAATCCTAGGTAAAACGTAATGAAATTCCGTAGGACTCTGGACAGTTTCTAGAATGCTTACATAGAACATTCTTAGGCCTTAGTCGCCCCTTGGACTCGATCATTAGAACACCTTTCACCACTTTGGAGGTATTTTTGAGTGAAAAACTCGGATAATTAAAATCATAAAAAAATAATTTTAATTATCCAAGGGAGAAAACATTCGATGAAAGGACTTCCCTAATGAAAAAGTCCTAGGCAACTAAGTTATACAAAAACTAGACCTTCATGCTGACATATCTTTACAATATCCCCCGTAGGGGTGTGACAATTTCATGGAGGAAAGATAAGAAGAATAGTTACCTAGCTTGAAAAAACTTTATTAGGTACTTTTTTGTCATCCTCAATGCACATGGTACATGGTTGGCCACCTAGTTGGTTAGGTGGTCAACAGAGCTCATCCATGTATGAATTTATCATGACCTCATATCTAAGGTTATGCTCCAACCTAGATTGTGCATGTATGTTATTACATAAGGATGATATGATGATGATGCCATTGCACCTTCCGAAGTACATGTTCAATATGATGTCATGGTCAAGATGCACACTGTGGTTTTGCATGAGGGCAAACATAAAGAGGGAGGACCTTCTATCCCAACTTGTTTTGATTTTTTATATTGTCATGCTCTTGATGGCATCTAGATAGCTGCTTAGTGCATGGATGAATGATAAGACCATGCCATTATGTGAAGTTGATATTGGTTATTGCTGGCTATCAATCTTAACTTGTAGGTAAGATCTATAAGAGGAGGATGATGTGACAAGTAATGGAGGTCTATAGATCCTGTTTATTCTCAGAATTAAATGCACGGTTCAAGAGGGAGCTGAGTGCTCTAGTACAGAGGGAGCAAGAGGCTCCACAGAATGCATGATCAGTTATGCTAGATGTTCACCCTCCCAGGTATCAACATTGTGTTAGCAAAAGAGAAAACTACCATACATTTGTTATTGATGGCTTGTTCCTTACTAGAAGGGAATAAATTGATAAGGTTAAGAGATCAAGAGGGGAGCCAACTATGCTCCTCAATCCTCAGCAGAATGGGATTGCAAAATAAAGATGTGATCTCCCTTGAGAAAGTTATTTAGAGAAGCCTTCCAGTGATATAGACATGGAAGTAAGCCCAATCCATGGGTTATCTCTCAGATGAGCAGAGGGAGAAAGTTAGGGAGTCTTCGGTTGATCTCTTTGAGAAGCCTATTGAGAGGTTTCATGATTGCTCTGGTTTGATATCTCAGATGAGCCACGTCATTGTTTCAGAATCCTCCATTTATGAGGAGGCAACCAAACATCAGGTTTGGAAGATGTAAAGATGTTAAATGACGTGCGAAAAGTGGTTCTCAGCTATGGAGGGAAGTCAATTATAACTTCCAAGTGGATCTATAAAGATCAAGCTTCTTGTTTACAATTATAGTTGTTTGGAGCTCTCAAAAAATCCTGAGCTCTATGACAGGTAGGGACACATCAAGAGGAAGTACACTATGTTAGGGATAGGGTGTAGTTTGCTCTGTCAAGTAGACATTTTATCAATGTGTTGACTAATCCTCTGTCAAAGTCTGAGTACTTTTGAGACAAGCTTAGTGATTGCTGAGAATGTCTCTCTTGCTGAGAGGGAGTGTTAAAGATAGTGTAGTCGCAAGACCCATTCTCATGGAGGATGGTACCCTAGTCTTGGTCAGTTAATGAGGCAGAGTAAGTCCCCAGAAGGTACCCTATTCTAGTAGTCTCTTGGGGTTCTTGGTTTGGGACCAAGCAGGTTGATGCCATGGCAAAGTCCTTAGCATGTGGCTAGGGCCCATATATGCCTCTAGGGTATCATGGTTTGGGACTAGGCAAATTCCTGGTCTGGGCCCAAGTAGATCCTACAGATTGAGGCAGAGACTTCTTGGTTT
The DNA here is from genome assembly GCA_001517045.1 of Pseudotsuga menziesii. NCBI lineage: Eukaryota > Viridiplantae > Streptophyta > Pinopsida > Pinales > Pinaceae > Pseudotsuga > Pseudotsuga menziesii. Next base: position 553,133 of record LPNX010163919.1, read on the forward strand.
GGGACAAGGCAGATTCTTGGTATGGGACCAAGTAGTACCTGCAGGTACATACTTGATCAGTTAAACAGGTGGATCTTGATCAATTGACCAAGATGATGATGTGTGATGTCCTCTTTTCCCAAATGGTTATTGCTAGGTTGTTTCTCAAGGAACTGGCCACCCCTTAATGACGCCACTAGCACTTGACCTTTAGGAGTAGTATGGAGGACCAGAGGATCACATCATCTAGTTTGGACCTTCCTTATATAGTGATGATAAAACTCATAGTTATTGTATGGAACACATGTGGACATTATATCTTGAGAGAAAAAGATTAAAGTTGTTGGTCTTGTTTCCCCACCTTGATGGTACACCTTAGTCTTGTGGGTGAAGGGGTTGTCTTCCCACCTTGTTGTGACCCCTCTAGTTGACATATGGTTTTATGATTCCCTATTGGTTCTAGCGCCCTTCTTCTTTTTGGTACCTTGACCCTTTTGCTATGATGACTTAACCTTATTGTTTTTATTGTTTTATCTTGTGTAACGACTTGACCTTTGGTACCCTATACTAAGTCAATTTAATTTAATTTTTATGTTTTTGATTTGGTAAATCTCCTAAAATCTAGGGTTAGTTGGGTGACCCTTCTAGAAGGCTTATCAAGATTATAAATTAAAGTCCTAAACTTTCATTTAGTGTGAATCTTGACAAGAGAAACTTGGAGATCTAATCCTTTGCCTGTTCTAAGGTTCGTTGTTGCTCCTTGTGTTGATGTCTGAGGTTTTTGTTACTGTTTTGAGCTGCTGCCTCCTCTTCTTCATCTTGCTAGGGCTGCCGTTACCTTATCCATATTGTTGTTGCTGTGAGAATTGGGCCGTGACCTCTTGCTGCTGTTGGCCGTGACCTTCTTGTAGCTGTTACAGCTGGGCCTTGACCTTCTTGCAACTGTTATAGCTGGGCCGTGACCTTCTTGCAATTGTTAGTATTGGGTTGTGACCCGTTTCGGGCTGATTGTACCTGTTTGATGATGCCTAGCTGGGTCGTGGCTTGTCTAGGGCATCCTTGACTGAACCGTGACCTGTTTGGTGCCTACTTGGGCTGGGCCGTGGTTGATTGGTGGCCACTTGTGCTGGGTCGTGGATGTTTGGATCCCGTTTGAGCTAGGTGGTGAATACTTGAGCCCTCTTGGGCCGAGTTGTGGCTGGGCAGAGCCCTCTTGAGCTAGGTCGTGACTGTTTGAGCTTTCTTAGAGTTGGGCTATGACTTTGTGTACTTCTTGGACTAAACCATGAGCTTCCTTGACCTTTGTTCAACTACTGTAGGTCTGCCTTGACCTTTGACCACCTTTGTTATCTCTACTGAACATGGTTAGTAGACTGTGAGCTTGCTGGGATCGATTGTGACTTGTTTGGGCTTGCTGTGACCTTGCTTGAGCCTGTTTGAGTAGGCGGTGACCTCTGTTTCACTGTATGAGAGTGCTGAGCTGGTGTTGGGTTGTATTTGAGGTCTGAGATGTGTGATAGGTGGTATTATATGTAATGTCCTCTTCTGCTTAGGCATTGAGGACCAACTTGCTAACCTATGTGATTTCTATAGGTTTGAGTGAGTACTGACAATCAAGGAATCAGCCGAAGACTGATGCCATATATAGAAGATCTAGGGCATCAATATTATATCACCATTGGGTCGAAGAGGGCCACTAGAGCCAAAGGCCACCTGCATGCGTGACTTCCGGGCATTATTTAATGATGCATGCACCCGATTAAGTCTCCATGCGCATGCATGCAAGTCAACCACAAATTAGAAGATAAAATGACCTAATTAGGTCAAAAGTTAGGGTTTTCGCAGTTGAGAGTTATAAAAGAAAGATAAAGTGAATGGAGAAGTCACTTATGTGATAATTGATTTGTGGAGTCGAATTGGAGAGCTCGACGAGCTAAGTTGGGGTTGAGCGCATGCTCAGCTAACTGGTGTATTCCGGCAACGAAATCTATCTGCCCTAGTTCATCATCAGGTTGGATCATCCAGGTTCAACACTAGTTCATCATCAGGTTACATTCAACAGTTATTCCGGGAGGTTGATTATTCATCCAGCCAGAGGGTTTCACTGTCACACTGTGTCACCGTGATTAGAGACAAAGCAATTCGTTTTCCTACCTACAGGGTTCAAAACTTCCGCATGCTGCTTCCATCATCATCAGAGGGGTATTATAACCCTAGTGCACATCATCCGGGCTTCCAGCAACAGCTTATTTATTATTCTGGAGCTTATATAGTTTGAGAGGAGGGCGCATTCACCTGTGGAGGACGATTTGGTGTATCTCCTTATTCCTCCAGCAGAATCCTTGCATGTTGGGACTAGTCTCTTCACCATCAGCTGATCTATATACTGGTATGTACATGCATTGATTTCTCCTATTTTATAGCATCTTAATATTTTTCTAGGGCACATATTTGCATGCAACTACATGCATGCAAAGTTCGGGGTTTTGCTTACCTGTTTGATTAAGGAGTAAGTCTATTAGCCATCTACAGTATACACATAAATAGGAAAATATCAGTTTGGGATATTACATTATACCATCATTCCACTAAAGGAAGCCATTTGACCCATTGATATTGCTTGTTTGAAGAAAAGCAATGGAGATAACCTTCTAAACATTTGTTAACAGTTTCTATTTGTCCATTTGTTTGTGGGTGATATATTGAACTCATAGCCAACGTTGTTCCCTTTATCTTTCATAACTCTTTCCAAAAATTTCCTGTGAATTTTGGATCTCTATCATTGATGATTACTTTATATAAGATAAGATAAGATAATTTTATTAATGTCCACTAATGACCACAAAGTAGGTCAACGGGATTGTCGATTACATGATATGTCATGCATGTGGGAGGATCAAACGATCTCCCTTAATGGAAATACAATATAAGCAATGAGAAAGAAGTAAAAAAGTGCAAGGCAAGCTAAGTTGAAGCATGGAAGAGCTTCTGCTCTAGATCCACTTCTGTAACTCTGCATAGGGGCGAAGGTGTTCAGGTGGACAAGATCCGGGAGCCGAAGCGACCAAGGAAGGTCTGGTACTTCTAACATCCGAGGCTGAACGAAGAAAACAGAGGGAAATGTAAAAGTGTTTGCTGCCTCGGTCCGGGTCTGGTGGGCTCAGGGCGCTCTCTAGAGTGATGTCGGCAGGGTTAGGAGGGTCTTGAGCGCCTCTCAAAGGGAGGTCTAGTCCGGAGCTGTCGCTGAGATCTTGTGGGTCGAGAGCTCACAGCCCTTACTGATCTGGTAGCTAGGTCGGTGTCGAGGTTAGTAGATCTCTTGATGCCTCTGGAAGAAGGTAGCATGCTGAAGAATGCTGTGATCCACTATGTGGTGTCTAGTCTAGAGAATCCATGAAGTCTATGAATTTTCTTCATGAACACTTCAACCACTTGACTTGCAGTGTAAGTACTTTGAATTCCACAAAATGTGCATATTTTGTGAGTCTATCCACAACCACAAAAACAACATCCCTACCTTTTGATTTTGGTAAACCTGTAATGAAGTCCATTGATATCTCTTCCCTTCTTTGATTTAGAATGTTGAAGTAACCTTGGAGGCTTGATTGTCTCAACTTTATTTTTTGGACACACTTGACTTTCTCTTGCAAATGTTTGAATATCTTTCTTCATTCCTTCCCAAAAAAATTCTTTTTTGATCCTTTGATAAGTTTTAAGAAAACATGAATGTCCCACAACTGGGGAGTTATGATCCTCCCTTAATATTTCTTCTTTCAATTTTGATTGAGGGCATAAAATATTCTACCCTTGTACCAAAGAATATCTCTCTTCGATTTACAAAGTTCCATTGATATATTCCCCTCTTTTAGACATTGTATTCTTTTTTCTAGTACTATTATCGTTTTTCCATTCATAACAAGCTTCTTCGAACGACACGGGAATGGAAAATGTGTTGGAATATAAGTTGGAGGATTCTTCTATTCTAGAAAGGACATCTGCTACCACAATTTCCTTTCGTTTCTGTGTAGATTTTTTCAGAATCAAACCCTTGCATTTTCGATACCCTTTTTTGTTGCTCTTTTGATGACACACTTGTTCCAAAATATACTTTAGGCTATCATGATCTGTCTTGACTTCAAATTGTTTCCCAATGAGATATTGCCGCCATTTTTTTACCACATGCAAAAATGTTGCCATTTCTTTTTCAGATGTAGATTTCACCATGTTGTTTTCTTTGAATTGTATTCTTTCAAAAGCCAATGGCCTCCCTTGTTGCATCAACATTGCTCCAATTCCTTGTCTTGATGCATCACATTCGATTATGATTGTTTTACTAAAGTCAGGTGTTGCTAATATTGGTGTAGAAGACATAGTGTCCTTTAAAATTGAGAATGCCAAGGTAGCTTCTTCATTCCATACAAATGAAATTTTCTTTAAGAGAGATGTGAGTGGACCTGCAATGCGTACATAATTCTTAACAAATTTCCTTTAATGTCCTGTAAGTCCCAAAAATCATCTTAAGACTCTTGATGTTCTTAAGAATAGACCATTTTGTGTTGGTGCCAATCTTTTGAGGATCCACCTTGACTCCTTTTGAAACAATATGACCCAAGTACTCTACTTCTTGTTTTCCAAAATCACATTTGAATCTTTTTACATACAATTGATTGTTCTCGAGAATTTGCATGATTTGATTCACATGATCAATGTGTTGTTTTTCCCATGATTTGCTATATATAAGTATACCATCAAAGAAAACTAGCACAAATATTCAAAGACAAGGTAAATTGTTTTTTGTTCACCAGGCTTTGAAAAGTGGAAGGAACATTCTGCAAGCATTTTCTTTTCTTTTTGACTATCACTACTGGTGCTGAAAAGGAACTCTTGCTTGGTTGACTAATGCTTATATGCCACATGTCTTGTACCATTTTCTCAATCTCTCCTTTTTGTTGATTTAAATATCTATGAGGACTTTTATTAGGAGTACTTCTGAGAATGAGTTCAATTTGATATTCGTGATCTCTAGATGGGGGTAGTCATTGAATATCTTAGAAGACTCTATAATGTGTTTCCAAGGTACATTTTAAGTCATCTAGAATATTTTCATCTTCATGCTTCACTTCCATAGTGTGAATTCTAGCAATAACTCCACAACAACCCTTTGAGTAAATTCTAGCAATAACTCCACAACAACCCTTTTTTAGGAGCTATTCCATTCTGTGAGAGCTGATGATCCAAGAGGGTGGAGATTTTAACCCTTTGAGTACATATTGAATTCCTTCCAATTCAAATTTTATGAATAATTCATTGCAGTTTTTAAAAACTATAGCCAAGATTCTCAACCATTGAATCCCTAGGACAACATCTACTCCTCCAATGGGAATAACATGCATGGGGCTTGATATATTATAATCTCCCATACTAAATTTAATGTTATGGCATTTCCCTCCACAATCAATACTTCCTCCATTAGCAACCAATACTTGAAAATTTGTCACTGGATACACAAAACAATTGAGTTGCTTTGTTAATTTTTTATAAATGAACTTATGTGTACTACCTGAACTGATTAGTACTATGACCCTTTGCTTCTTTATATAACCTGCAATTTTGAGGGTTTGAGATGTTGACACACCTGTAAAGGCATGGATTGATATTTTGCATTGGTCTAGATTTATGTTGTGAATAATTTCTACATCTTTTTATTTTTGTTGTTGGTACAAAAGTTCATCCTCACCCATTTGTGTTGATGCTTCTATTTCCTCCTCATTATTCTATAAAGTAAACAAATTTGTTTCTTGACATTTATGCCCTTTAGACAATTTACTCTTACAACCAAAACATAGGCCTTTAGCTCTTCTTTCATTTATTTTCTTTTGTAATATTTGAGTAGCTTGAGGTAGTGTTGCCCTATGAGGCAAACTTTTGTCTCTGCTTCCTGCATATGTTCCAATTGTAGACTTTGTGTAGCCTTATTTTTGGGTTGATTATGGCGAGAATATTGCATAGATTTCATAACATTTTTCTGTTGTTTTAAGAAAATCTCATGTTTAATATTTGTTTTAATCCACCCGTGTAAGCTTCTAACAAACGCTGGTCACTTATATTGTTTACCTTTGTGGACAATACTTGAAATTTTGAATTATAATCTTCCACATCACGCAAGTGCTCGATTCTTGCCCATTGACTGAAATAATCATGTTCCCAAACTTTACCATATTCAACTTCGAGGTCTTTTCTAAATAAATTCCAAGTATAATGATAAGAAGGAAGATTCCTTTTACTACCTGTTGATACCATTGACAAGGTTTTATTTCAAAATACAATGTAGGTAAGGAAATCTATTGCTTATCATCGATGATATTATGCAATTTAAATATTTGCTTTATTTGGTTAACCCATTTAAACACATCTATTCCATTAAACTTTCTGAATTCACCCTCGACAATGAAGTAGTTCCTTGGTGCGGAGTTGAACCCATGATGATGCGATGAATTGTCAAATGTTGGGGACTCAAACCTCTTATTCTCCAACTGTTTTTCAATTTTCTCAATATGCATCTGGGACAAATCCCTTTTGTTCTCTTTATTCTCTTCTTTAAGATCTGAATTTCAAGGAAGGCCACGCCTCTTCAAATTCAACCTTGAGATACTCTTTTCTGGTCATCTCCCTGAGATCCTCTTTGTTGGCCATCTCCTTGAGATCCTCTTTGCTGGCCATCTTCTCAAGATTCTTTTTCAACCCGTTTTCTATAACACACTTTTTTAGTTTATCAATTGAAAATGTGTAACTGACTTATCATTTAGTTCCTTCAATTTGACATTCAATTTGTCCAACTTGTGTCTCATTTTTTCATTTGGGATTTCAGGAGGTTTAATGGGTGTAGAATTTTTTGCCGCACCTTTTTCCCGTTTGATCCCAATGATATTTACTATAATTCTTATGTATTTACTGTTTATCATGCTTTTGAATCACCCAAAACAAATATTCCATTCAAAAGTTATGCAAATTTCAAGTTAAAATATGTTTAAAAACCCTAGTTTGGAGCTTGTCTTGCTGGCTGACATTCCAATTGAGGTGACTATGCAATTTTGGCCTAGTTTGAAATTTCTTCTGTAATAGCTTGATATGCCTTCTTTGCAATGCCACGGGTTTGGCCCAACTCTGATGTGCCAAGAAAAAGTTGTGGTAACTTTATCAAAACTTGTTATTTTTGTCTTTTTCAGGAGAGCAAAAGTTTTTGGCTTTACATGTGTCCAATTTTTTGGATATGATTCTACAAATTATACTATGAATACTTGGTCTGTCTCCTATCAGATGCAACAAGTCTCACTCAATTTGGATCTTTCAAGCTTCAGATATAACAGTTTTTCCCTTAACACTTGGTTGAAACTAGTTTTTGGACTAGTCAAAAACCCTATCTTTTACATGTTATAACTCTGCACCTGTACTGAATCAAGACCTGAAATTCGTATCAAAGATAGTTTGCTATGTCCTCTGAATTTCCTCCAAGATTCGCTGTTTGAAATGTCCTAGAAAAAAAAAGTTATAGCAAAAATGCCAAGATGACTTGTTTTGCAAATGTCCAAGCTCTAATGCCAAATGTTATGCACCAAATTTCCCAAAAGGACATACAATAACCAAGAGAGAGTAATCCGCGCCTTAAGAATGGAGAAAAGAGATGAATAAGAAGCCTCTTCAAGGGGGCAACCTCATTATACAGTGTACCAAATAGACTAGATGAAGTGAGATGATTATACAAATGGATCTCCTTTATTATAAATAGGAGATGAACTGGTCATTATGTAACCTAATATTGAGCCGACCTAACCATAACTAATATAATAATAATAAATAATTGTACCATAACTAATATAATAATAATAAATGATTGTTAGGGCCTTAACAAATTGTTTGGGAGATCTGAATTTGCTATGTTTCTGGTTCATAGTTTTTGATTATATATGTGTGTGTGTGGCTTTCCCCCGTCTCTACATCCTGACTTCTCAAATAATTTAGTGGATCCATATCTATTTTCATAGCTGTCTGTATATTAGAGAGCAATTTGAGTGAAACTCTTTTGAAGATCAGAATTTGCTATTGTTCTGGTTCATGGTTTTCCTGATGAAATATATATATCCCCTTTCTCCATTTCTAAATCCCGACTTCTTAAAAAATCTAGTGGATCCATTTCTGTTTCTATTGTAACAAACGAATCATACAGATGCTAAATGATTATTCTAAGAGAATGGTATCTTTTAAAACATGTGGATTCATTATGAGCTTTTAAACATTTTCTTTGTTTGAATGTTTGCTTGTTGATATTAATTTGACACTTGCAATTTCTGCCATTAAAGAATTTCCTATCGGGATGGACTGCATCATTTGATTCATGATATGTTCTGGGACCTGATGACAAATATTCTAGTGCATTTGAAATTATTTGGCAGCTACATTTTAATAGGACTATGAAACAATTTCCTTTGGCTTTTTGACTCAGCAGAGTCCAAGTTTTAGAACCTTCTTTTGGAAGTTGAAATGCTTCAAATGTCCAATTCTTCAAGTTCTTATTACGTTAGGTTAATAACTAAATGTGGAGTTTAGATTATACTAATATGAATTCAATTTTGAGAAAATACTATATATTTGCCTAAAATGTAAAAACCTCATGTGGTGGATTGTGATGTTTGTGATTTTGGGCAGAGGAAGAAGACTCTCTTACAAGAATACAAGCAGAGTGGCAAAGCTAATGTTTTCTTGGACAGGCGGTTTGGGGAAAATGATGACACTCTTGAAGATTCAGATAAGGCTATTATTAGATTCCAGCGCGAGCGCCAGGTGATGGTTCACTATTACTTCTTGTATCCATACCCCAGCATATCTTGCTGGATGGATATTTACTTCATTTGGTAATTCAATGGTATATGTTTTATATTTTCATTAGGATGTTAATATGTAAGTTTATCGAAGTGAGGGAAATATAATGCTGAAAAATGTCTTCACTGTGTCAAGAATTATATCTTTTAACAGAAGATTGTGAGCATGTCTAATTTTACTGGTGTCAGTTCTGAAGAGTGCAATATCTTCGTCAGGTTGGAATAGAATAATACTGTTATTCCTTGTTCACAATTGACATTGCAGTGAAGTTTCTTTTCTTGGTTAATGTTGATTAGAATATGTGATTTGAAGGTGTCGTTTCAGTTCATACTATACAATGGAATTCTTTTAATCTTTTTATTTTTTGGCTTGTTCTCTCTCAGGCACGTATGCTTAAGAAAAACAAATACACTTTATCAGATGGAGAAGATGACATTCTTACTCATCATGGAGCTGCTCTATCAACTCTTGATGACTTTGATGATGAGATTGTTGAAGATGATGATGATGGTACAGCAGAAAGTATGTTCTCTGTTTATTTAGAAATATGGAAGGCAATTTTGCTACTTATTCAGCTCAAGAAACTTCACAATATACCTATATTTTTAACCCAGTTCCCCTTCTGAGTTTCTATTTGTTCAATCGTTGATATCAATGCTTTACATGTTCTAAATATTCTTTTAGTTTATGGAGGTTGTAACTGATTATTGTTTTTTCAGAGTATCCACTATATATTTTTTGACAAGCTCTTCAGTTTGTGGTTGGTCACTTTTTTTCCTTTGTCAGTTTCTTTGGTTTTCTGAAAGATGAAATAAATAGTGTAAAATAGAAAAGACAAGAAAACATTGTGAACTTCTATGTAGAATTATTATAAGTGTTTTACCTCTGACACAGAATTTTTTTTCGACATCAAGCTTCCTTTTACTATTAATAAAACAAGATCTATGGAGCTTTATTAAAAAATTGTGGGCTGTGCATGTGGGCACCACAATCCGTACCACAGTTTAGGCCAATAGGCCAAAAAAGAGGTCTGTAAAATCTGGCACAAGCCCAAATAGCAAAAAGATAGAAAAATTAGCCTAGAACACAAGGAAGGAAAAACTGCACACTAGGAGTTCATGCTCCAGCCTGCTTGCCGTTTTTTGCTTTTTGTTTCTTGATATATGTCCAAACTTTTCCCTCATGGTGGGCATCAGAAACATCGATCATCATCAGCTGTCTATAGTCCTCTTCAAGCCTTTGAGCACCTGCAATATCATCTTGATTGGAAGAGTCAGAGTCGTTCCTTCTTTTTTCTACATCAGAGGAGATACCTGACACAAACAAGTTTGACAAAGAGTGCCACTGACAATCATAAATGTTACTCCCTTCCTCAGAAGGTGTGACGTGGGACTTTGCAAAAATGGAAGGAGCAATAACAGGAGGCTCTGTTGTAGTTGGAGATGCAACATCAGGGATGTCTTCTTGGGACTTGGAAGGATCCACCTCGTTGGGAGTTTTTGTGAAGTTCTGCTACCAAGAAGGGTTCCGATGACTTCCTTTAAACCTCTTATGATATGCTGCCTTTTGGCATGAGGCCGCCATGTGTCCTTGCTCAAAGCAAAGCTTGCAATGGTGTGCAATATGTTTGTAGTCTACAACCTACATCCAAGAATGATCACCATATCAGAAGACTATTTGATCCGGGTGTCCTTCACTCAAATCTTCATAGATACACAAATGGGTAAAAGTAGTTAAAGATTTGGCCTTGGTGGCTTTGCAAAGAAAGAGGAAGTTATGATTTTGTGTGGGGTTGAAGCATGGACAAGGATTTGGTGTGGGGTTGAAGTTAGGATGCTAGGGCAGCATGAAGAGTCATGCACCTCCCATAATCCATGGACCATATGCTACCACTTCCAGTTGGCCCTCAAATGAGCCAAACTCAAGAATGAAGAAGCCTTTGGTAGCGTGATGAATGGCCATGTCTTCTGTGAGAAAGGAGCCCATGACTATTCAATCAAGGCCTGCAGGAGATTCAATGAAGCCCTCAGCACATTGAACCCATAGATCGCATCGTGGTCCTTGAGGTACACAATCTCTTGCTCATCCCATTCGGTCTTCAAAGTCAAATGAGGGGTATTGCAGCCTTCTCTACATAGAAGGAGAAGGGTGAGGATGAAGTTGATGACACAACACTAGAGGCATAACCCAAGGATCCAAAACTACTCACCTTAGGCTTGAGTATGACATCGTTAAAGGAGACCTTCAGGTTGTTCACTTGTCTCCGTCTTGAGTGCTTCTTGTGTGTAGTTGCTAAGGTATGGGTGACCATGACAACAGGAAAGGAAGCCCTAGCCATGGGTAGAAAGGCCAAGATCTCGGTTACAATTTTGATCCTTTATATTATGATTGTAATTAAATTAACCCAGAGAATTCAAATTATTGAAAAGATAAATTGCAACACACTGATAAGCAACAATACAGACAAAACCGAACACAAGATGTACCCTGGAAACCACAATGGAGAAAACCATCAACCAATTTGTTTTTTATTGCAGATTTGTTAATCAACACTTACAGCTTCATTTTCTAGATATGACACATCGGATCTCAGACCTGATTCTCACTATGCCCAAATCCTCAGCAATATAGAAAAACCCCAGCTTGAGTGAATCTCCCACTCCCAAGCTTCACAAGAGATATGATTCACTCCTGTCATACACGAGATACGACTCACTCCTGTCCAACATAAAAGATATGACTCACTCCTATTACTCATGTCTAAACAACTCTCCATAGACTCTTTTATAATATTAACTTTATGTCAATATCATTGGCAATACTATTGGGCTCATTTTTTGTCACATTTTCCACATGATAAGTCTTTTATTCCTAAGCCATTTTCCCACATTCAGTCCATAGTATATAATCAATTCCCGTCATCAAGCCTCCATATAAGCCTTAATATGTCCTTGTGGTTAATATATATGATTTTCTAATGTTTTTAGTAAGTAAAAGTGGATTATGCTAAAGTTTTACTAATGATAGTTGCATAAGTTCTATTTCTGCATTTCTCTACCAGTTTCCATACAAAGGCATAAATTCATGAATGGCATACTTTCATACTTCCAAATCAAATTCTGCCACTTGCATGAGTCTTCTGGGTGCTTCTATATAGTGAGGTGTCTATCAGACCTTACCCAGCTCACATGTGTGGGCGTTGAACTTATGGTCAATGATTTGCAATTAATTGGCAGAAACTCATAAGCTACCAACTTCAGGATTAATTACCCAGCAAATGGTAAGGTATCATGCAAAACGGTTGAAAACCCACTTGTACAATATGATGATTTAGCTTACTCTTGAGCCGTTTCCAAAAATTCGCGACGGTTTAAGAGTTATGGTTGTCTGTTCAACGCCAATCTGCCCAAATTAACTGTTAAACCAGAATTAATTAGTAGAAATTCCTAAATTGCCAACTTTTCCATTACTTTCTGAGGTAATTGAAGCAAATTCTCAAAAAATGAAGACATGGGTTTTTTCCAGCATAGGATAAATTGAGTAAGCCTCAGACCGTTTCTCAGAATTCATAACAGTCTAGGAGATATCAATGGTTTTTTAACACGATTTGGCCCAAATGGACTGTTATGCCCAGAATTTAATGTGGCAGTTATTTTCTAAATTTAACAAATCTGTTGAACGAATCTTAGTGTGGAGGGATCAGTTGTATGTGTAATAGTATTATGGGAAGAGTTTCTTCTTCTTCTTCTTCTTCTCATTTTTGGTGTTAGAGAGGTGTGCGAGAGAGAGGTTAAGCAAGGGGAGAACTCATGGTTTCAATTTTCTGTTGTAGATGTAAATTTTCTGAACTGAGATGTTAATGGAGATCTGATATTTTCTGAAGCAGTGTTCTTATTATTCTTTTGACATAGATTAATTCAAGTCTCACTCCCAATAGGCAAGGGCGCACTTGTTGGAAGAGAAGTCTTCTTTCTTTTCACTTTGTTTAGTTAACATTTCTAATTTAGTTTATGTTTCTGCTATTTTTCATTGTATAACTTTTTGTCAAGATCATATTGATTTGGTTTGTTGTGTGTTGCAGATATGCATTCTACTTGTTCACACTAGCATTCTTTGCTTATTCTTTACATTTGTGTTTAATTTTCATTAGCATATACATATAGTTTCATTTCATTACATGTATAGGTGTTCAACATGTACAAAGTAATTTCTGTTTTTTCCTTCAATTATAGAAACATTTCATTGTGTGAAAGAAAAATTATGTATTCAAGTTCTGAGTAGAATTAGAATTTACATTTGAATTTGTTTTAAATATGTTATTTTTTTTCATTTTTAGGGATTAGAGATATTATTCAAATTGTTTTCTTTACATGGCATTTTATGATCTACCTTGGCTACTTGTGTTAAATAGATTTTTGACTTAAAGAAGCTCTTTAGTTTAGTGTTGTTTGGCATGTTATATATGTAATAGATATCAACTCTTAAGATCTATCTTAATTGGTTGAAGAAGAAGATACTCTGTTTTTCATTATTTATTAACTCATCCATTCAGAGATCAGAGTTAGACTTTACTTTAGAGAATACAAGAACACCATCCTCAAGGGAGAATGAAAGACCGTGTTTTCAAATCTTTATTGCAAACAAACATCGTAATCTAAGATCTTAACTAAATACTTTGTTAATTACAAAACTTCGATCATTGTTAATCAGATTTAGATTTATCATAGGATTTAGTTTTAGAAAATTTTTGTGTTTCTAGCATCACATTGGATAATAGATTTCATTGATTTAGTTTAAGCATGTGTGTTTTATTTATCAAATAAAATTTAATTTGAATTATATTACTTTTGTTTCTCATTTCAGTTCATAGAAGTCTTTTGAAATAGTTTTATGTTTTTTGTACTAGTTTCGGTACTGATTTTTATACTCAACCTTAAACACAATTCTTAAGCATTAGTTATTGCATTTTTCTTGCAAATCATCATATTAGACTTATTATCATTAGTTTGCACTTAGATTAGGCTTTCTTTCATTTAATTTAGTTTGCACTTAGATTAGACTTTTGAATTTACTTTTAAATTGAGAGTTTGATTTATTTTTCTGAACTTCAATATTAGTTTGTAGTATCGATAGTATAGAATATATTCTTTTCCCTTTTCCTGTAATTGTTTTCATTATGAAGATTTAAATTAGCTGCATGCCATAGTTGTTAGAATAGGTTAGATTAGAAGATCTGGTTCTGCATTTCTTGTGCATGCACCTCTAAGTTTATGGACCCCTGGTTTGACCATTAAATGCTTAGGCGCATTATTATAGCACATATAGTTTGTTTGACATTTTTGGCGCTGTTGCCGGGGAGGTGCTAAAAGGATTAGAGCCCAGGTAGGTAGGTAGGTTGCATTTAATTTACACAACCTCGGGGAGGAGAAACGGTAAGACAAAAATGCGTTCTTACTTTAGAAATTATGAAGAGGTTCTAGCCCAACACATCCACTTCTGTGGGTATTTCCAAAGCCTCATTGTTTCCTTTCATCTTAGAGGAGGAGAAATAGTAAGACGCTAAAATGCCCTCACTTTCTGAGGGGGTTCTAGCTTGACATATCGCTTTGGTGAGTATCTCCAAATCCAAGTTTGTTCATTTTTTTTTGCAATGTTTGTTGTAGAATAGTTTCTTATTTTTATGCAAGTGTGCTTCCTTTTATGCATGGTTTGTTTCCTTTCTTGTAAGCATGTTTCTTTTTATGAAGAGTGTTTATTTTTATGCGAGTTGATTTCATTCCTGCAAGACTGTTTTCTTTCACATAAGTGTGGTGTGTTTTTTTTTCAATTTTGCATTTGGTTTCTATTTATTAGATTTAGTTTTTAATTATATATTTTGGTTTGCTTAATTTTGTTTGGAATGTGTATTTCATTTTTTGTAGTTGGCTTTCATTTCATTTTTCAAAAAAAAAAGAATTTTTTTTTTGGGTGCTGTAAGAACCCCATGCACTTATCCATTTACGAGACAGGACCATCAACCAACAAGATGGATTCAAAGCTGACCATGAGTTTGGAAGAATTCTCCCAAATTCTAGTAGCAGCTGGTATCTCTGCTTATGCCTCTTAGGAAGAGCAAGTCTTGAATGCAATCGAGAGCATATATGCCTCTCCAGAAGTGATCAAAGAGAAAAATTCCCATGAGTCACCTCAACAAGAAGATCTAGAAGTCTTCTTTGATCTTCCTTGTCATTCTACTAAATCTAATAGGGAGAAGCCATTTGAACCTGAGATCGAGGAGGCTAAAGAAAAGAATACACAGAGTGGTTTAAATGAAGAGTTGGACCAAAGACATCATGACTACATTGAGAAATGGTTCCAAACAATCATCACATCAAAGAAGCATTATCTTCTTCAACAACTCTTGGTATCAGATCATTTGGAAATGTTGGTCTTTCATGCTCTTGTTTTCACTAAAGTTTATATTTCAAATCTGAGCATGAATATATTTTTACGCCCGTTATGCACATGGTTGCATTGGAAATACACCTACAATTGAAGGAGATTCTGTTTTCTTCATAGTAGAGTAGGATGATGTAAATAAATAATAAAAAAAGTAGAGAAAAGTAAGTCCTCTTGTGAGAACCAGTTTACTGGTTCAATTGGACACGGACCTTTGCTTGCAAACTGGTTAACTGGCGGGCAAAGTTCTCAATAAGTTTGTAAGTTCATGTTGGTTTTTCAAATCTTGTATTTACTATTCTTTAAATCATTTATGTTTTGTACTCGCATTGGTTGATGTGGAATTCCCTAAGGTCCACCTTCAGACAAATCTCATTTCATCGACTTCAACACATCATCTGGGATTGAGGTTAGAGATCTCATAGTGCCTTGGAATTTGCATACATCAATGGAAAATCTTCATGTTGTTAATCATGGGAATGCATCAATGTCTTTTGATTAACAGATCTTGCAGGTGACTCGACATCAACACATTTATTCGTACCTGTCAAGATGCACCAAGGTACTATGATGATCATTGATGCATCATAGTGAGATCCCGTTGGTGACTTGACTGATTGACCAAGTCAAAACGTCAAACTTTGGTAAAAAATTGACCATAGCTCAAGATAATCAAATAAACATGTCAAATGCCTGCAAGAGGTGTTAGAGCATTTATCATGATTAATATTGATAAAAAAATAAATGCTAAGTTATGCTAATACAATGGTGATCAATTCAAAACAACAAGAGTAAGACAATTACTTAGTGCAATGTAGGGTAAGAGCAATTAGTTTTACATACATATTTCTACTCACATTAATTACAAATGCAATGCATAGATCAATCCTCGCCTTCTTGGGTGAAAGTGGGGTAAGTGATAGTCATAGGATTTGGTCAAAGTGAGGGTTGACTTTACAATTGAGTTAATTTACCTTTGGAGAGAAAAGGATTTGAGGGGCCTCTGTGAAATTTTTTGGAATGATCAACACTAAGGAAGCATAATGTCTCACAAATGGATGAAGTGCTTAGAAGGCACCCTTTTGACTCTAGTAAGTCCCCCTTTCTTTCACAACTTTACAATTTTGCATTTACATTTCATGGTTGCTTTGGATTTTTCCTTTTCCTTTTCACTTTCACTTTCTTCCTTTGGATATATCTTTGAAGCACAATTCATTTTTGCATTCCTTTAGTTAGCTAATGGCTAAAAGGTATCGAACTTGGATAGCCCTTTGGGCCCTAGTTATGTCACTACCTAACTCCATTGCCAACAAGCGTCAATAGCCCCTACAAAGTTGCCACAGTAACGCCTTTTTAGGAGCAAGTAGGCTGAATCTCATACAAAGGAGGAGTATGTAGCCTTTTAACCACTAAGTAATTTTAAGGATGGGAGTACTTGTTTTGGATTTAGGGGATACACTTCTAGTGACTAGGCATACCTAACTACACTCAATCTACCTAAGCTACAAGCAGAAAAGGATCAATAGGTCTATAGACTTTGCCACATACTCCAGAGCTGAGACACCAAGTGAAAACATGGAGGTCATCTAATCAAAGAGGTCATAGAGGGGGAGGTCCTTGGGCTAATCACTCAAGTCCAAGCCAAGAGGGTTTTTAAAACAACTAATGGATGATACCGATGATGGAAAGGTCTAAGCATGGAATTGGGAGAAAGGGAACTAATCGATATTTTACATATGCAATTAACCCAAACAAGAGCATGTTTATGGAACTACTACTAATGCACCTATGCCACTCCGAGTACAAGTCCTACTAATAACAACCAAAAATATAATGTGATTACCAATGCACAACAAAGTCTAGCATAGTCAGTGTATCAATAAAAGTCATGAAATCCATAATATTCCTCTGCCATATACCTGTTTTGAGTTGCAGCTATAAACTGAAATTCACTTGTGCTAACTCTGCTGACTCTGAATGGCAAGGAAAGATAAGATCCAGCTGGATAACTTCGCACCTGAATGTCCACTGAACCAAGGTTTGAAAAGTATGACAAGGGAGATCATGAAGAGGGCTCAATAATGACATGGGTGGCCCCTCTGCTGCTATGCCCTTGCATGATACATCTGCTCAATACTAACGTAAATCAACTAGTTACCATCCACTGACATCCTCTGATAAAACATTGCCTTGAGTGTAAGGACTAGGCTCATGGCTGTGGTCTGCTCTAGAAAAATGATGAGTATCTTCCAGCTACAAAATGTGATAACATGTCCATTTGAGTAGTACATAAGTCTTGCTTTGTCTATCGCCATATGTTGTAATTGTTGATGAAGATTTATTCCTGGTACCTATTGCCGCCTAATTCGCACCTCGAGTAATGTGGCAGAAATCTTCAAGCCACTGGGTGCGACCTTGGGGGTAAGCTTGAGCCAAGTGCTGTCACTTGATACTCAACTCCTCCGTCTAGGCCAACTCCTAGCGAAGCCAAGGGGGTGGACCCTATGAAAATAAATCTAAGGTTGTTTCTAACTATGAAAGTAGGAGGCACAAATTTTCTAGGAGTTTTAAAATGGAATGAATTTAAATATTACCCACCAATTACTGCAAGTAAAATTACTTTAGCGACCCTTAGTCAAATAGACACACAATATTCAAAACACATTGCAGATTTAACTTATGCAAAAAATAACATAATAGATTAGTGCCAAAATGAAGAAAGTGCTTTGCGAATTGTGTGTTGCTAGTGTAGTCTCAGTGAAAGTTTTGCAGTGTCTCGGTTGGTAAATTTTAGATTATTAGATGAGTAATTAAAAGAGTGGGTAAATTCTTGGTCGATTTTATTTATGTGGTAATTATCTGGATTATTAGAAAGGAGGGGGTTTCTCGATATACCACAAAGGTACAAGGAATATGTCTAGACTCACCAAGTGTGGTAGCACACGAAGAAATGTGGGATGAATGGAGTCACAGGGGGATGTTTAACACTACACAAACAAGGATGTAGCCTAACGGGGCCCCACGGTTGCTTTTCAGTTGTTCCCGCTTCCTCTGCACAATTTCCCCACACGAAGCAAAACGCAAAGCTGGATTTTCGTTGTTTGGGAGATTTATTAAGAGATGAAATTAATTACTAGTCATTCAAATCCTTTTCTAATACAACCAACTAATCAGACGAAAGTTGAAACTGCAGTGGAAGTAGAGCATACGAGGATGAGGGCTTTGTTGATTTTAAAGATTTTTGAACATAATTTGTCTGATTTGAAAATGCAAGTCCCAAGAATCTCTTTTTATGTTTAGTACTCGGGCAAGACCTTATCCATGAACCGTACTCGAGAGAGCAAGGGGGTTTATTTTAAATACTGCAGAAACAGAAGGAAAGATTTTCTAATTAAATCCTACCACGAATCTCTTTTCCCTTTTCAGGATACTCGGGAGAGCATGGGGTAAGTATTATTTTTACTTTAACACAAAATAAAGCATAAACAGAAAGAACCAAATAAACTAGTTAAAAATCACAAATCACAAAAATGGTGCATCGACACGGATCCCCCCTGTGGAGATGAGGAGTGGGCTCTAGTGAGCTTACTCTAAACCTTATTTACTTTTTATAATGATGAAAGAATTCACTTTGGTCCACAAATCCGGATCCAAAGGCTTACAACAACTTGAAAAATGAATTTTTTTCAAAAGGGGAGCTTCATTAGTCTTCTATTACTTCAAATTTTCGATTTTTGGCCAGAGCTTCCTTCTGTTTTTTCGTCAAACCTGCAAAAACAACAAGCAAGCATTAGCTAGACATGCCCAAAAACACTTTAAGAGTGTTTCCAAAGTTTGCCGAAAAATTTCTAAGTAAAAAGCCAAAATGAACTAAGTAAACGAAACTGAAAAAGCTATTTTTTCAGGGTCTTTGTTTGTTCCATAAGAAAAACAAAACAAATTAAGGAACTTAGATGCTAGATCTGAAACTTAAACTCGGCAATTAATCTTACTAATCAAGACTTTTTAATTTTATGATGCAAATAACTTGAAGCAAGAAAAACTCGGTTATGTAGATCTATACTAGAAAATAATTATTCTTTTCGACCCTAGATAGGTCTGGAAATGAAAAGTAATAACAATATACTTATGCAAATGAACTTTTGGATGTAGATATGCAATTGCTTTTCAACAAAAAAGGACAAGATTATAAACAATATTGAGAAGGATAGAAGCGAAGCTTGGAGAACAAGATGATCCTCGAGGCTTTGATTGTGGGGCACTGAGGGACTTTATTTGTAAACAAGAATGTTAGAAATAGATAGATAAAACAAGATCTTCTATATCTCCAACTAAGATGACCTGTACATCACACAACTTAACAACCGAGATAAAATCTAACAGCATATATACTTAGAAATCAACATGAAGATGTTCATAAACAAATGAAAATATTCGATTTGGATCTCTAGGCATCCATATTAAATAAACTAAAGCAGTAAACAAACAACTTAATTCACCTTGCAAAACTGATACTAGTCCTTCAAGCAAGCTAGATTCAGTACTGAGAAACAAGATGGATCCAACAAAGATTATCTCCACAAAGCTCAATGACAATTCATCCACTCACCAAAGCACCACACAAATAGACCTCTAAAGTCTCTTTTATCTCTTAGATAAACAAAGGTTACAACATGCAAGCTTGTCCCAGTACATTCCAACTAGTTTGAAAGGGAGAGAGCATTGCTTTATTTATATCTAGACTGGACCAAGGGGGCGCAACCACCACTGGAGAAGGATAGGGCGTCAATCTGGAGAGTGGGAAATCAACCACTCTCCCTTCCACTTCATTTCAACTCATTGTGCCACCTCTCCACCTAACTCTTACTTACCCATTCCCTGATTACCACTTAACATCAAATGACAACCACTAAGAGGGGACACAACCTCCAAGCCTTGATGAACTCCTAGCTACCCTCTTCATCACTGAAGCTCACGTTTTTGACAAGGAGTGAACTTGCCTTTACTGAATGAAGCTGATTGAAATTGATTTTAATCAAATCAGACAAGAATCCACTGATTTAGGATTTTGGATATTCTCTCAAATTTAATTAATTTTTAAAATTTTATTTGATTTTTAAAATTTTAATTGATTTTTTGATTTTTTGGAGATTTTTTACTTAAGTGATAAATTTATCACTTAAAACTTAGGAAAAGTGGGTTAAAGGGTACAACGAGTGCTCTAAGTTAGAAAACGAGCTCCCCCATGGCAAAATCTGACTTTTAACCACACTTTTATTACATCCATAATTTTCCCAATTAAACTATTGAAAAATAGCCTAAGTTTACGGGATTTTTTTTTTTGAAACATGAAATAAAACCTGGGGGGACCTAGCACATGTTCATATGACTCAATAATAATGTCTAGCATGTTCATATACATTGACACATGAACTTTAATAAGCTCCTAAGGCCTAACCATCAAGACGACCATTCCAGCTTTGGAGGAGCGGTGAAAAACTTGAAAATTAAAAGTCGTTTATTCAACATATAGTTAACAAGGAAAAAACACCATGGAATACCCGGATTGATGTTTTAAGTCCTAGGAAGCCAAGTTCTTTACAAAAAGCCCATGCTAGCACATTTTTTACAACTTCCCCACAAGGTATGAACATGTGGTAAAAATTAAAAAAAGGGGCCCTGGAAGGCTTGAATGGACTCCTGAGTTCTTGAATTTGAACAACCACTTGTTCATCTTTGGTGGCTCACTGAAAGTCCAACTAGATGCAACCTAGTCGGTGACAGTACCAATTTAAATTTCTCGTGTTATTGTTGCATGAACAAGAGGGCATGCACAAATTATATTTGCTAAGTTGCTAGGAAACTTGGGTACGGGTACGGGGACGCCACTTTTCGAAAAATGGTACTTGGGTACGTCAGGGTTACTCTCTCTCTCTCTCTATATATCAATGTTACAAATATCGTGTCAGCGAATATATCGCCAAGGGTCCAAAAAGAAATTATCAGAATTATCGGTGAAAATGTCGGCAAACATCGTCAATATATCGGGAAAATAAAAAATATAAAAATATAAAAAAATACGAAAACTACAAAAAATCACAATACATTCGAATATATCGGCAAATATCGCCATAAAATCAGCAAATATCGCCGAAAAATCGGCAAATATCGCCAAAAAATCGTCACATATCGTGAAAAAATCGAGAAAAATCGCCAAAAAAATCGAGGAAAATATCGGGGCAATATATTGCCGATAGATCGCCAGCGAGTTGCCAAATATATCGGCGATGTTTGTAACACTGCTATATATGTCTTAGTCACATCATATATGCATATAGATTTTTTCATAAATTATGAATTATGATTCATAATTATAAATTCGATGATTATTTGAATAAACATTCGATTATTTGAACAATGAACATTCAGATTGAAAAATTGAAACATAAAATTTGATAAATCATAGACTCGGTAGATATCAATTAGAAGACTGGAAGTTACATAAAATTTGATAAATCATTGTACCAGGCAGGTGTAACAGAGAATCAAACTCAAACATGAAAGTACACTTGAAATTTTATTTTAAACACCTATTTGTACTGCTGTTACAGGCAATAAAAAATTGAAAATTGCCAAATATATTCCTGCGTTGATGTGAGTGTATTTCTCAATATTAAATACATATGTATATTTTTTATGTGCACATTTGGTAGTCAAATTATGTTCCACGAGTGGTGAACAGTAAACCATAAAAACATTCATTGTAAATCAATGTAAAATCAATCTACTAGATTTGGACAATATTCAGTGGAATTTGAACAGAGTTGCAAAGTGTTTGACATAAGTCCCGAAGCAAACTCCATACGTAGTCGGACGTACCTCCAGAGTACCCAAACATGGGGTACAAAGTACCCAAACATGGGGTACGGCGTACCATTTCGCCTATAAGTAACCCTTTTTTTATAACGGAATCTCGGGTACGTGGACCCAGTATGGGGTATGGCAGGGTAAGACAGGAGACGTACCCTACGAGTACCCAAGTACTCGATACGGGTACCCAGTATGGGTACATGTACCCTACCCCCGGGTACGGGTACCCTGGCAACATAGTATATTTGTTTCTCTCCAGGATATTGTTATCTCATTCAAACAAAAATTACATGGAAATACCTTGCACTATTGTTATTTTTTTCTTTTGCTTTAACTCAAGAAGCTTTACAATTCGCTTGAAGAGGTCATGCACCATATGCAGCCTGTTTTCATTGGAAAAACAACCTCAAATTGGGGACCGCGAAATACAAGTATGCTTCCTTTTTGGCTAAATTGCCACAACAGTGGGCAGACTCTTCCCCATCAAAATTGGCCATCAAATAATTTGCCTTACATATTTGAAACCGGCATACCAATTTAGAGATTGAATCAACATAGGTTTTCATAAATTATGTAGTTAGCTTTTAAGGGCACATGCATGCCAGTGAATGTAGTCTGGAAACAATCTAGCAAAATTTATAGTACAAAAAATGGCTGTAACAGGAATAATATTCTGTACACATCATGTTTCCTTGGATCAGTGAAGATATGCTTGAATGAATGGTTTTTTCTGTGGCGGAAAATCAAGCTTTTAATGATAGAGTAAGATGCTAGCAAAGAGGGCTCTTTGTGGATCGAGGTATTAGGTATTTCACTTTGAATAGACATTAAAACACAAATTGTTGGAGACAAGAATTTAAGGTGTCCTAAGTAGTTGAAGGAGCTAAGATTACTGCAAACAGGGATCTTTGTGGGTTGAAGTATTAGGAACTTTACTGATTTACATTCTAGAGGCATTAAAACATGCAAATTGTCACAGACAAGATTTTAAGGTGTCTTAACTAGTTCAAGGGGTTGAGAATACTAACTTAATTTGATGCTACCAAACGATCTGAGTTATATTTGCATCCTCCATTTTTTATTTGAAACAGCATAATACATTTGCCCAATCTTGACTGCTGCTACTGCTGGTGTCAAAAAGTATTGTTCCTTGAACTCCATACTGAATATTTCTGTGCCTCTATTAGAGATCCTACCTAGTTGAGCATATTAAAAGTCATCCTGTGACATTCAGCAATGTTTCAATGGGGCACAATGTTGAGAATCAGATTAAAAGCTCTAAGAATTGCATTTCTTAGACGTTATGCAGCTTTAGATGACCATAAATTCATATACATTTTTCCTTTGCAAGCATTTTTACTTGAGATGGTAACTTTTGTCGTTGGGCTTGTATACAGTGGATGCCACAATTACGGGGAAGCTGAATTTTGGTGGGGGTCCTGATCAAAACACAATCCCAAATGCTGCTACTTTTGAAGGAGATCAAAATGTGAGATGGTTTTATTGTATTCTTGCAATAATTGTGTGCTTTCAATTTTGTCTGATAATTTCCGACCTTCTGTGTCTAAATTCTGCTGCCAAATCTTTTTGTATATCTTAAAAAAAGTTAGATACATTGTCCTATATCATGTACCTTTTAACCTTTTAGAGCACATCAACTTGTATAATCTTTTGCTTCTATTATGCAATGTTTTAATATTAATTTTTTATACCCTAGTGCGTGAACTAATATTTCTAGAGCCACTGAACGAGATGATAGCTGGAATTTTAAGAACTGGAGATTTCCCATTTTGTAAACATTATTTCATCATCATCAAATGTTGCTTTCACTGTTTGTGCTTCATGTTTATTTATATTAGCAGTTATATTGAGATTTGGTGCCCCACCTACACAGAGAAAGAAAGGAATCATATTGGTTTGCTTTAATGACATAAACATCTTCGTAAACATAGGAGTAATATTGAAAATTGAAAATACATGAACAAACAGTTCTAATAAATTGTGCTGATGTAACTGCAGAACTTGAATGAATCATGGATGCCTTGAGCATTTTTATTAAATAGTAGAAAAATAGATAAGGCAAAAACAAACAGCTTTGCCAAACGTTTTACCGAGGCAACTGCAGAAGAGATCGTGAAGAGAGTGGAGATGTACAAGCTTCCACATTTGCATGATGCAGAGCCCACACATGTCCAGGCTTGTGATTTTGTAGATATAGAGTTGTAGCGTCAATCATCAGCCACCATATGGAGTTTGTTGAACATTTGGTTAAGAATATATAATCTTGGATGATCCCCAGTAAGATAACGCATTCTGGTTGTTGCCTTGGATTCTTTAGTTGTAATTCACATGCTATTTTGAGTCCATGCTTTTGTAGTGTTCTTAGGAGAGTGAGGAAGTTGTCTATCCTTAGTCGCATGCCTAGTGGTCATGAGCATATCTTGAATTGTATAGTCTTCATAGTATTAGTCATGCGCCTTGAGGTCTTGGTTCATTATTGTGGATGTCAGCCAGAGTATAGTCACCTATTAGTCTTGTTATAGCAGGGCGGTCTGTTGGACAGTGACCGAAGTGATTCCCTGGAGCCATTGGTTGTGCGCAGTCTAGATTTGTAAGCCCAAGGAAAACAGAGCCTATAGGCAGATGATCCGGGGTTTGGGTGATCTTTCTATGCACACACTGTTATAGCATGTGGAGGAAGGTGATGCCCGAGGGATTGTTGAGCGGTAAAGGGTATGTTGTTGGTGTTGTGCGCGGTCGGTATTGTGGATCCATGCCAGCAGAGTTTGCGTAAGCGTTTGTGGTTTTGGAGGTAAACCAGATCTAACTGTTTGTCCTACTTGAATTGTTGTAATTTCCAAGGAAGTGAATAGTGTTGAGCATCGAGTGGTTTGAGATACAATAGCGCTTGTGTGACCTCCAGGCGGAATAGTGGGGTTTGGGTGGCCTTTTAACGCAAACATTGGAATAGCACCTGCGTGGTGTTGTGTGGGGTGGGTATTGTGGACCCATCTAACCATGTCTAGCTAAGAGACTAGTAAAGGCCGTGACCTTCTGGTGGAATAATGGGGTTTGGGTGGTCTTTCTACGCATACACTGGTATAGCACCTAGAGGAAGGTGACACTTGAGGGACCGTTGAGTGGTGAAGGGGTACCGTTGTAGTGTTGTGTGG
The DNA here is from genome assembly GCA_001517045.1 of Pseudotsuga menziesii. NCBI lineage: Eukaryota > Viridiplantae > Streptophyta > Pinopsida > Pinales > Pinaceae > Pseudotsuga > Pseudotsuga menziesii. Next base: position 578,470 of record LPNX010163919.1, read on the forward strand.
GGTTGGTATTGTGGACCCCAAGCTAACCGAGTCTGCGCGAGGTGCTTGTAACTCTATGGTGGGTCACTAGTTAGCCTTTCCCCTTTAGCACCTGGGAAGGCTTGTTAACCCAACAAAGGCTAGCTTGGCTTGAGAATTGAGTCTGTGTGACTTTAACAACCTGTTAACTTAGGCAGAGGCTGTCTTGGCTGTGGCCTTGTGCCTATTTCCTCTGAGAGTGAGCTCTAGATAGTTCCCCTTTCCTTAAGGTAATCATGCCCATCGCAAAGGTAGCCTACGGTTGGGTGCAACGTTGCTCTTCTGCAGCCAATCAATTGCTTGGAGAAGCTTCATTCAAGATAAGTGTTGTATGATGTTTCGTTGCTGTTATTCATTTCCATTATATGAATGGTGAGATGCATGTTATGATTATGAATATGGATTGCTTAGCTAGAAATATTTTGATTTCGGATATCTACTTGATGGATCTTTCAGGATGTGCCTTATAAATGCTTGCATCTAAATGTATGGTTTATGTAAGAAGTTCATTTATGCATATAGCGCTAACTTTGCAAGAAGCCAATGTCTTGTCACTACAAGCTAAGTTCCCAGAACGTGGTTAACCTGTGCGACTACCATCGCACAGGGGTTAAAGATAGTCACGCAGTGGATTGTGCGGCGGTCGGATTTCATGCACACAGTATAGCTACGTGATAGAGTAATTGATAGGTGCGGAAGTGCGCAATGTCAAATTAGTTCATGCAGAATCACATATGAATTAGAGAAATATGTGCACAGGGTCGTCCCTACTGAATTGAAATTATGTGGCGTGGGTCGCTGCGTGGCAAAATAACTCAATATTAGACAGTGATGGCTTGGTATCAGATGTAGAAAGAAAAGATAAAAATCCCTCGTGGTTGCGATAGGCCATAGAGGCCATAGGGGAGATGACATAGTGGTATTAGAGAGTGGTTTCAACACTAGGTCTTTGAGTGCAAAAGGAACCCTGCATGGTGATTTTAAAGTGTGATTATTAAGATCATTAATGTATTCGCTCATAGATTTTCCTTTGTGAAGAGCACCAACAATAGTAGAGAGGTCATTAAAATAAAGGAAAGAAGGCAAGCAGAAGAATCTGATTTGGGCAGTTGAATGATCATGATGGATGATGCACAAGATCTGTATGATCACACAGAAGATGCTATGGGAGAGGATGTGCATGGTGGTAACATAGAAACATAGTCTAATGAAAGGAGGGCACAAATCACACCTTCAGATATGGTTGAAACTATGAGGAGTTTCAATGAAAGGTTGACTAGGGGGAAGAAAAGCGACATCATCTCAGTGCAACCATAATGCAAAGCCTAATAGACCTTCAACAGAAAGCCAATTTGGGAACAAATCAGAAGAGTGGCAGTAAGGATGGAAGATGTGCGAGCATTCACTCTAGAGGATGGTCATGATGCCAGGAAAGAAGTGCATGCAAAAGGAGAATGGGAATTTCTCCATTAGACACCTCAAGTAGCAGATTAAGTAGATAAAAAACCTTGTCAGACAGTTCAACATTCGGCTCAAATATCTAAGAGAAGGAAGCCCCATAAATAGAGTTCCCCTAGAGAATTCCGAAGGGTAAAGCCGCCTACATTCGATGAAGAAAGTAAGTCGCGGTAGGAGGCTGAAGCATGCCTTATTGAAATGAAGAAATATTTCAGGAGTTGTAATTTGTATGGAAATGAAAAGTCTAGGACTGCCTTCTTTAATTTGAACGCCAAAGTTTCGATCTGGTGGGAACACCTCCAACAAGTGAAGGGCCTCAAGGAAAGGAACATTGTCTGGAAGAAGTTTGAAAAACATTTTAGGTAGAAGTATATTTTTGAAAAATATTATGATAGTAAGAGCAAGGAGTTCCACGAAATGAAGCTGGGACAAATGACAATGGCAGAATATGTGAATAAATTCCTAGAGCTACTTCGGTATGTGGATTACCTTAGAAATGAGAAGGCGGATATTCAAAGATTTTTACGTGGATCATCCCAAAATTACAGAGACAAAATTGAATTCGTAGAGCCCAAGACTTTGGATGATGCTATCTGGAAGGCTATTCATTGCTATGAGCAAAGCAAAGACAGAGCTAAAGAGCATCAAGCAAGAAGAGGAAATCCAAAGGGAAAGTTCGACCCAAGGAAGACAGGGTTTAGTTCTATACCCTATAGGAACCAACAGAGGAATGTTCAATAGGAGCATCCAGTGCAAGGTAGATTTGAACGCGCTATGCCAGGCGCAGTAAGGCCCAGAGAACCAATGCAATGATGGAGATGTGGAGTGAATCATAAGCTGTATGATTGCCCTCATAGAAAGGAGCAACCTTGAAGAATACATAACATTGAAGGAGCCATTACTGTGGAGGACATGGCCAGAGCAATTACTAGAATCTACACAACTTTGAATGATCATCAAGAAAACCATCAGGCAATCATAGTTGAAGTTGGAGGTAAGATTATTGCACAATCTATTTCTGTTTTAATAGACCTAAGATCCAGTCATAGTTATATTCATCTTAAGATTGTTGAAGTTTGGGCGCTTCAGAAAAGTAAGCATGGCAAGTCATGACTAGTCATGTTACTATAGGGACAAAAAGGAAAGTAAGTGAATGGTAGAAGGATGTTCGTTAGGATTGGACAGTTTGTCCAATGCAACAACTCTGAACATCCTACTGCTAGTATCTTATGATGTTCTTATTTGCATGGATTGGTTGGAAAAGAACTACGCCAAGCTGAATTGCTATAATAAGTTTCTTGAATGTCTTGATGGGGAAGGAAAGCCTCAGTCAGTGAAAGATTTGCTAAAGAAGGTTTTGTTAAGGCAAGTTTAGCGCTGCAATTGGGAAAGTATTTTAAGAAGAACTGTTAGGTATATGTGGTTCATGTGTCAGAAGTTGTAGAGGACAAATATCTAGTGCTAGAAGATTTTCTAGCGCTGGAAGAATACAAGGATGTATTTCCAGAAGAGGTGCCCAGATTGTCGCCCAAAAGAGATGTTCATTTTACAATTAATTTGGTGCCAGGTGTAACCCCAATGTCTAAAGCCCCTTATAGAATGAGCACTCCAGAGTTGGTAGAGTTGAAAATGCAACTCCAAGAATTAATGGACAAAAGGTATTAAATTGAGCGTGTTGTCGTGGGGTTCACTAGTGTTGTTCGTTAAGAAGGATGTAACCTTGAGACTTTGTATTGACTATATGTAGCTCAATAAGGTCACAGTCAAGAACAAGTATCCATTGCCTATAATAAATGATTTCTTTGATTAGATCAAAGGAGCCAAAGTATTCTCTAAGATTGACTTAAGGTGAGGGTACCATTTGGTTTAGAATCAATCAGGACGTGGTATGGCCACTATGAATTCATTGTTGTGCCATTTGGTTTAACCAACACACCGACTACTTTCATGTGCCTCATGAACAATGTGTTCAACTAGTATATGGAAAAGTTTGTGCTGGTATTCCTAGATGACATCTTGATCTATTCCAGGAACGAGGAAGAGCATGCAGAGTATCTCAGAAAGGTACTGTAGGTGCTTAGGGCACATAAGTTGTATGCTAAGCTCAACAAATGTGAGCTCTATTAGAAGAAGATTTAGTATTTGGGTCATGTTATTTCAGGAGAGGGGATTTCAGTAGACTCCAAGAAGATTGAGGCGATAGTGAATTGGTCTACACCCAAGAATGTGACAAACATTCGATTTTTCATGGGTTTAGCAGGATATTATAGGAGATTCATCAAGGATTTCTCCAAAGTGGCACATCCTATTAAGTAGCTGCAGAGGAAGGATGCCAAGTTTGCATGGACTGAGAAATGTGAGCAAAGTTTCTAGCGCTTGAAGGAATTGCTCACCAACGCCCCTATTCTGAAGATTAAAGATCTAGATAAATATTTTGTGGTATGCACAAACGCTTGCATTGAAGGGCTTAGAGGAGTACTTATGTAGGAAGGACATGTGATATGTTATGAGTCCTGAAAGTTAAAGGATCATGAGAATATTTATGTGAAGCATTATTTGGATCTAGCAGCCATAGTGCACGCCTTGCTGATGTGGTGACACTGGACACTACCTGCTCGAAAGAAAGTTTGAGTTGCGCATTGATCAGATGAGCTTGAAGTATTTGTTTGATAAGCCGAATTTGAATGCTTGACAGGGTAGGTGGTTAAATTTCCTAAGTGAACTCGATCTTGAGATCAAGCATGTTACAGGGAAGGAGAACAAGGTTGCCGACATGCTCAACAGAAGGTGTCATGTCGCAACCATAAGTTCATGTAACCTCACCTCATAAACAAGTCAGCGGGGTTGCAGCTGAAGATGGCAAGTATGCATAAGTGCGTGCGAGACTTAGGCAAGTAGAACCAGACAAGAAGTACGAGGGATATCAGTTGGAAGAGGATGAAATTCTTCTCTTCTAAGGATGGTTGTATATTCCAGACAATGCAGGTTTGAAGAAGCTAGTAATGGATGAGATTCATCAAACGCCATACTCAAGTCGCTCGGTAAATCAAATGACCGAGAAAACAACAAGAAAGTGGTATTTTTGGCCATTAATGAAGAAGGATATCATGCAGTACATAGCTAGATGTCAGAAGTGTCAACAAATGAAAGTTAAACACCAAAAACCAGCAAGATTACTACAACCAGTGCCTATTCCTGAGTGGAAGTGGGAAGAAATATCTATGGATTTTATTACAAGATTGCCAATGATAGCGAAGTAGCATGACTCGATCATGGTGGTAGTGGACAAGCTGACCAAAGTAGTGCATTTCATTCCAGTCAAGTTAATGCAAAAGACTACTGACTTTGCCAAGATTTTCATGAAGGAAATTTTCAAGTTGCATGGATTGCCTAAGGCAATAATCTCAGATAGAGACGTGAAATTCACATCGAATTTCTGGAAGGGATTGTTCAAGGAGATGGGAACTCAACTTAATTTCAACATAACATACCATCCTCAAACAGACGGTCAGGCGAAGAGAGTAAAATCTTGTGTTGGAAGATATGTTAATGATGTATTTGATGGATAAGCCAACCAAATGGGAAGATTACATACATCTAGTTGAGTTTGCCTACAACAATAGTCATCTTTGGGCATGAGTCCATTTGAAGCACTGTATGGTAGGAAATGTAGGATTCCGGTAAGTTTTGAAAACCCAGTAAACAGAGTAGTGGTTGGACCATAAATGCTCAAGGAAATGGTTAGGATTAATGTTGCACGACTCGGAATCGACAAAGACTCGGTTGGCATGTGACTCATTTACTCGAGAAAGACTCGGGACAAACTCGACAAATAGGAAAAAAACTTAAAATATGGTCAATTTTGGGCACAAAAAAGAGGTTAATGACATTTCCAATTCAGATAAGTTATAAAACTACAATCTATGCGGTTGTTCATAACAACATCTCATAAACTATGATAATACAACATAACACAATTGATTTTTGTATGCAAAATTTAAATTTTAAATAGTGAACAGGAAAATGATTCCATGATCAAAATAAAAAATGGCATCAAGTTCAAAATTCAAATACATAAACCATAACTTAGTGTCATAACATAATTAGAAAACCAAAATAAACAATGTCTCCATGTACAATCTCGAGTCTCATGCATGATCACAAGTACACCTAAAATAAGCCCTCGAGGAGCTAGTGCCAACATTGGCAGACTGAATCAACTATGATGCGGGTGTATTTGGAGTTTCCATTTGAGATGAAAGACTAGAGAGATCTCAAGTCTCTTCATTAAGCTAACTCAAATAATTAGGGAACTTCTCCACAACCCACTGAGACTCTAAATCAATCTCATCCAATATAGTTGGATCTAGGTCCTTTGGCTGCATTTGTTTTGCGAGCATCTGAAGGTTGTAGTAGATGAAAATCAACTTCTCCAACCTAATGCTCCAACCTGTTCTGCTTTTTGCTATGGATGTGTACCCAATTGCGCTTACAATTTGAAGCGTTACAGGGTTGACTCAAAACTCTAATGGCAATTTCTTGTAATTGTGGTGCCTTAGAGCCACAATCTATTGACTAATGGCCTGTAAAAAACAACAACCAAAATTTAAAAAGAGAACTAGCAAATTTACAAGCTAAAGTTTTAACATTTTAGTTTTTACAAATTAAATCTTTGCAGTTTGTACTTTTATGGCTTTTTCTTGTCCTTGAGACGCTCGGTTGAGCTGAATTCAAACATGCCAAATGCTTCTTTATACATATCATGCTGCAATTTGCATATTGATTTTGTCCAAAATTTCTTGATCCGCAAACATCTTGTTAATGCATATCATGACATCTCTGATCCCCTTAGGATCTCTTTGAATGTTAACTCCTGATGATAGAATAAGCTCACATTGAGATATGCTTCCGTTGCATGCAATTGTGAATGTAGTTGCTTGTCCCACTTGGAATCAATAATTGCCCTTATAGGGAGATATTTTGATGAATCCCCCTTGTAGAAAGTCTTGATGGCCTTTTTGACCCTCCCATGCCCTTATAAATGTATCTCATTGCAAGTTTCTCTCCATCCATGATCCTCAAGGCTTTTACAAGTGGCTTGGTGAAGCTGACAATCTCAGTGACTTTCTCTCAGAAACTATTTCCTAAGAGAGACCCCTTCGCGGCCATTGCATCTAGATTTGTGCTATCTTTCCAAAATAGCCATTACTAGCTACAAAACATCTGTCTCAAAGCCTGGTACTCATTCAAAAAGCTTTGGAGGGGAAGAAAGGTTGTGACAAACTGTGTGATAGCAAGGTGACTAAGTTGATCCAAACTGGGGTTTATAGTGGCAGCCGGCGGCTTTGAACCTGGGCCTCGCCCAGGTAATCCCGACGTGTTACCGATTTCCCTAACCTAAAAAAAAAAAGTTGATCCTCTGTGAATTCCTTCATAAGGCTCAACACCCAAGCATGGTTAGAACTATAATTGGTTATTTGTTTGCTCTCTTGCACAACAACTTTCACCCATTCCATCTTCCAAATGTCCTCCATCATTAGGTTTATGCAGTGGGAAACACATGGAGTAATAAAAATGGTAGGGTATTTTGTAGAAAGCAACCTTTTGGCTGCCACATAATTTGCAGCGTTGTCCATGATTACTTGGACAACATTTGCTACCCCAACTTCCTCCACAACCTCAACCAACAATGAAAAAATTAGATGTGCATCCTTTACATGCGAGGATGCATCAATAGATCTTAGGAACATGGTTCCTTTAGGCCAAGCTATAACAAAATTAATGATTGTTCTGCCCCTTGGATTTGTCCACCCGTCAAACAAAACCGTGCAACTCGTAAACTTCGATGAGCTTTTAATGATCTCCAGTTGTCCCTTAACACGCTCAAGCTCCTCATCTAGCTCTTTCCACCTAAGTGCATTATAGGAGGGGGCTTTTTTATCTAGGGCCAGTAGTTGCAATGATATCTACCATGGGCTGATAAAAATAAGACTTTGCATAGTTAAATGAAAGGCTGTTATGGTACCAAAACTTCCTCACTACCATATTTGCCTCCTTCCTCTTCTTTTCATTAAAGCTCTCCTAGGTTGGCTGAGATGCTAGAGTTGTACGAGGAAGAAAGAAATGAGAAGTTATACTATCTGTTTGCTGTAACAATTGATGTGGAGTTTCTTGTACTTGAATTCAATTGTGCCATTAGAGATCTACCTATCCCAAAAGCTTCAAACTTCAATCTTGCCCTCTTTTCACTTTGTTTTCTAATGGCATCTAGAGCAACTGCCATTTGGGTTGTGACTTCATCAGGGCATTTGTCACAAACCACCACATCTTTGCAAAAAATTCTTGCTAGGTGGTATTTCAACCTATTTATGCCCCCAAACATTTGGGTGGAGCAAAAATTGCAAATTACCTTGGGGTCTATGTCACATGGTTCGGGTTCGAATTCGAGTTCGACAACCTTGAAATTCGATTCGAATTCGATTTTTTTTATGAAGTTCGGGATGAGGTTCGGCATTAGGTTCGCCAATATAAAAAAATCATATATATATATATATATATAATAAAATATACAATAAAATAAAATGACTAACAAATAAAGAAAAGACATTAGATTTTATCATTATGCTCAATGTTGCATCCTGCATGTACACAAAGTCACTGTTCACGAGTGAATGTGCATTGGAGCATTGGTGCAGTAACTGTGCAGTGGAGTCGCGGGCTGTGGTGTCACGGTGTGCACTATATAGTGCTATAGAGTCACAATCTTTGGAGTAGTGAACAGTGAATAGTGAAAGAATGATGTTGGTGGCTCAATGCAAGGGATGCGGATAAGCGACTTGAAATTGTGGGAACTCGACTATGGCAACAAACAACAAAAACGGGAGCAAATGTGGCTGAATTCAGGCCCGTAGGGAATAAGGGACTCGATACTGTGGGCACTGGGTTTTGGCAAGGAGCAACACACTTGGGAGCAAATGCGGGCAGCGATATGACAGTGGAACGCGGGAACGGGCGGAAAAGTATAGTGACTCGGGTTAAAGTTTTAAAAAATAATTATATTAAAAACTAAAATCGCTGTGAAATTCAACGAATTTCAACCCTAATTTGTTCCTTTCTACTTTAAATTCGTTTTCAAGTTCGGATTAAATTCGTTTAAATTCGAATTCGATGAGGTTCGTTTAGGTTCGATTCGGTTCGATTTGGAGTTCGGCTTTGAAATTCGACGAACTTAAACGAATTCGTTTTTTTTGATAAAGTTCGGCGAATTTCGAATTTCATGGATAAAATTCGCCGAACCCTATGACATAGCTTGGGGTCATCATCGGGAATCAACTGAACACAATATTGCCATGCCAGATCAAGAAGCCTTCTAGCCTCGACTTTCAGGTGCCATGGAATATGGATTGCAAAAAATATAAATGTTCTACATTAATGAACAATAAATATGATACATCTATTTCTAAATTTAGATTTTAATTTTTTATATTGATTTAATATTTTTTTTTAAAGTGTGGCCATATGCTCTGAGATACTCAACCATAGGGCCTGTGGGCTAAGTAGAGTGGGCTCTACTCAACCCACATGCCACCCTTTCTAAAAAACATGATAAACATAAACAAATAAAAAAAGTAAATAAAAGAAAAAAAAATTAAATTAACTTAATTTAATTTGAATTTTGAATTTTCTAGGCCCTATGGGCTGAGATACTCGGCCACAAGGCATTAAAACTTAAAAAATAAGCTTAGAAATTGCGAAATAAAATTTATAAATGAAAAAAGACATACAAAACCAACCTGGTTTTGAATCTTGATGACTTCAACCCTTCTTTAAAGTCTTAGACAACCCTCCTTCAGAGTTTCAGATAACAACTATAGCCTCCTTCAACCTCTTTTAGATAGCTCAGGCAAAGAACAATGGACTGTTTTCTCTCCACTCAGCAGTGAATACTCATTGTGATTGATGAATGAGGAATGAGCGGATAAGAGGTGTTTATAACCTCTTTCCATCTCTTCACTTTGTTTTTCCCTCCAAAAACATACCCCAAAAACTCAAGCAAATCATAAAAAAACTTGAAAGCCAGTTTAATTTCCACAGGGATCTTTTTTTTCTCGTTATGGTGAGCCCGAGTGAGTACCTGGCGAGTTTGACAAGTGCACCGAGTCTCAGGCGAGTTTGACGAGTGAGCCGAGTCTCGGCCGAGTTTGACGCGTTTCCAACGAGTCTTGTCTAGTTCCTCGTCTTGAGAGCTGACTTGGGATGACTTGCGAGTAGCTGCGAGTCTCCAACGATTTGTGCAACATTGGTTAAGATCGGGAAAAATTTGAAAGCAATGCAAGATAGGTGAAAGGGCTATGCAAATCTGAAAAGAGTGCATAAATAATTTAAAGTTGGAGACCATGTTTATTTGAGAGTTAAGCCAAGGAAGAGCTCCTTAAAGCTTGGAAACTATGCCAAGTTGGCACTGAGATATTGTGGACATTTTAAAGTCCTTGATAGGATTGCATTGCCTGCGCATATGAAAGCTCATAATGTTTTCCAGGTTTCTTTGCTTAAAAAGTATATACATGATCCTAATGACATTATTGATTGGAATGTGATTTAGGTGGAACCCGAGGGAGAGTTCCAAGTGGGGCCTATCCGCATTATAGGCAGGAAGGAGATTGTGCTCTGAAACAGTGCCATTGGCTAGGCTAAGGTGAAGTGGAAAAACTTTGGCCCAGATGAGGCTACATGGGAGTTGGAAGATGCCATGAGGTAGGCATACCCATTTTTGTTCAGTTTTGAAGAGCACTTAGGACAATGTTGTTTCAAGGGAGAAGGTACTGTAATGCCCCTAGTTTTGACCCTTGACATAAATTATGTAAATGATGTAATATTGTTGGTAAATGTAAGGAACATGGTGAGGAACTCAATGTAAAGGCCCTACAATGGATTCCATGAAGGTATATGGTTAGTGAACCATGTGTTGGTCAAAGCGTTGTAGCAATGTAAATATGATGTACATGTGCATGCTAATAGTAAAGAAATCCACAACTGACTGTGCAAAGCAACAAGAGCATGGGGCATGGTTATCCTATGGTTAGGAAGGGACATATTAAGCCATGAAGCCAATAGATGAGAGTTGAGTGTCTTAGATGTTGAATTTTAGCATTAGCATGAATACTTTTAAAATTTGCAGATTAACATGACAAGTGCAGTAAACAACATCAAACACATTGAACACAAGATCTTTCACTGGGGAAACCTTTAAAGGACAAAAACCCCAAAAGCATAGTAGTTCATCTCGTAAATCAGATGATTGAGATTTTCCAAAAGATCCACATACCCTAACTGGGCTGTTCCACAATTACAGAAGATCAAATTTCCAATTTACAAAAATTGCCCAATTAGGTCTTGTGGCCCTAATTTTTCTCTCTCCTACCCAAATTAGCAGGCTGCCCATACCTTCTGTCCGTACTGTTGCCCTGTACTTGTCCGTATTGCTGCCCTACTGTACCTTGTTGCCCGGCCTGCTGCTCTGCTCCTCGGCCTGCTGTTCGCAGCCTGGATCTGCTGCTTGGAACCTGCTTGGCAGGTCTGTGGCAGCACGAGGTCTGTTAGCAGCTGCTGCAGCAGTTTGCAACAGCCCACAGCCCTCACAGGCTAGCCCAGAGGCTGCTTAAGGGTTGGCCGTATGCCAAACCCTCAAGGGTATGCTGCTCGAGGGTAGGAAAGAGAGGGGTGAGCCCTCAAAACTGCTGCCCGTGAGAAGATAGGGGTAGCCCGTGAGAGAGGAAGAACTGCCCAAGAATTTGTTGCTACCCGGATTTGAGGAAGAGGGTTAATGTAAGAACCCTAGCCAAAAACTATAACTTTCAATTGTTTAAAACTCTAGCTTAGGGTTTGTCTTCACATCAATGATGATGCCCTAGCTAGACTCATCCATGCTAGGGAATAATCATAAAACCTTCTTCAAAAACCGTGAGATCTTTTGATGGAGCAACTATACCTGTGAGAGCAAGTGTGCAATAGTGAAATGGATTGATCTTCTTTTATATCCTTTGAGTCACCTGTAAGTGGACCAAAATTAGAAAGATCAAAATAATAATATTTTATTCTTTTCTAATTTTGACTTTTGCCTTTAGTGGTACTAAAGGTCTTTTTGCACTTTCTTTTTTACACCTTAGTGGTACTAAGGGTCTTCATGTATTTTTGACTTTTGCTTTAGCCTTCTTCAAGTGCCCCCCGTGGTCATCATAGGTGGTAAACGTGGTCTTTCATCACCACTCAATGTGCATCATCATAAACATAGAGAATTACTAATGCTTTTATCTCACACTCTGTGTGACACTAAGATCGGGTACTAAGGAGTCTTAACTAAGTGTAGCTAATTCCTGGAGAAGATCACAAAGCCCACTGATCAAGGGTCAATGTGTCACACATGCCCTAGACCCGGTCTAGGGCTTATAGTGTCTTCCTGCTAACAGACCAGGTGCCTCAGCCATAGGGTGCATAATTTGACACTAGGTCAAATACTTGGTAACAGACCAAGCGCCTCCATTCTCCCGGAGAATGACCCTCAACCCTGGGCTGAGCCCTGGTAACTAACCAGGTGCCTCCATTCAAAGGAATAGCTACTCAGAACTAGGTTGAGTCTACTAGTGCTAGACTGGTTCACATCGTGGTCCTGGACCAGATGTCACCATTCAACAGAATGGTCACTCAACACAAGGTTGAGTCTCCCCAGTGCAGAGATGGGTCCATATCATAGTCAAGGACCAGGTATCATCATTCAATAGAATGATCACTCAACTCTAGGTTGAGTCCACACTGTGGTCTCGGACCAGGTGTCCCCATTCTCCTAAGAGAATGGTTCTTGATGTTGCTCAGAAAAATCAACACTCCCTCTCAGCGAGAGAGGCACTCTCTGCCATGCTAAGCTTGTCACGAAAGTACACGAACTTTGATGCTGTAAGAGGCGTGGTCAAGATATCTGCGATCTGTTCATCTGTACGAATGTACTGCAACTTCAGAGTAGCTCTCTGCACTAGGTCTCTGATGAAATGATACCCCATTTCAATTTGTTTCGATCTATCATGAAACACTGGGTTCTCCGAAAGCTTTATGCAACTCTGATTATCGCAATGGATGATCGTTGAGTCAAGCTTTCCTCCGAACAGATCCGATATAGGTTTCTGAGCCAAACCGCTTCCTTGCAGGCATCACTTGCAGCAATATACTCTGCCTCAACTGTACTCTGAGCTATGGAACCCTGCTTCCCGCTAGACCAAGGGATCATTGCAGATCCCATATTGAAGCAGTAACCAAAGGAACTTTTTTGGTCTACTGCATTGTCAGCCCAATATGAATCTGCATATGCAGATAACAATACTCCACTGCTGGAAGTATACTTGAGCCCATAAGTGATAGTACCTGGCACATATCTGAGTACATGTTTGGCAGCTACCAAGTGTATGTGCTTCGGATCGGACATGAACTGATTCAGTGCATTCATTGTGTAACAGATGTCTGGTCTCGTATGCATGAGATACATCAGGGATCCGATAGGCTGTTTGTATAGAGTAGAGTCCACACTCTGTGAACTGGTGGCTGAGTCTCGCAACTTTGTCAAGTTGGTAGTCATGGGTACGCCATGGACTTGCAGTCTTGCATCCCAAATCTATTCAAGATATCCACTGCATACTTTTCTTGTGTCAGGAAGATCCCGCTTGGATTTTTCCAGACCTCTAAGCCAAGGAAGTAATGCATCAATCTGAGATCTTTCATCTCGAATTCATAGGTAAGCTCCCTCTTACACTGTTCTATCAACTGTTCATCACCTGTAAGAAACAAGTCATTTGCATATAAAACAAGTATCAAGACATGATTATGAACAACCTTAAAGTACAAGTTAGATTCAGTTGTACTTTTGGAAAACCCTAAGCTATGGAGAAATCCATCCATCCTCGCATACCAGGCTCTTAGATAATGTTTCAGTCCATACAAGGCTTTCTTCGATTTACACACATGGGTCCTCTTCCCATGAGTCACAAAGCCTTCAGGTTGTTCAATATAGACTTCCACCTCAATCTTGCCATTGAGGAAGGCTGTCTTTACATCCATCTAATGTAACTTCCATCCGAATATTGCAGCAAGTGAAATGATGGTTCTAATGGTAGTATACCTGGCAACAAGAGCAAATGTCTCATCATAGTCAATGCCTTCTTTTTGAGTGAAGCCACGAGCTACGAATCTGGCTTTATACTTCTCCACATTGCCATCAGCAGCATGCTTGATTTTATAAAGCCATTTGGATGTCACTACCGACTTTCCTGTTGGTCTGGGAACAACCTCCCACACATCATTCTTCATGATTGAACTGTACTCTTCAATCATGGCATCAACCCATACCTGTTTACTTGCTGGCTCATAAGACCTGAGTACTTCTATGGTCTTATGCTTTCTCTGAAAGTCCCGGGAGGAGCTTTATGCTTCTCGCCTTGTACTGTCTCTCGGTACCAAGCAGGTCCTTTTTTGGAAGGAGGAACTTCAAGCATTTCTTCTGGCGGATTTTCAGTGTCCTCAGGTGCATCTGAAATTTGATCCTCAAATTCCCCTTCCTCCCTCTGAATTTCTAAATTTGGAAATTCAAGTGGAGGAACTTCATCTTTCGTTGAAAGCTCTAGTGTTTTACGAAACACAACTTCCTCATGGAAGATCACATCTCTGCTGACCTCAATGTACTTTTGTCTCGGTACACAGACTTGATAAGCCTTCGAGCAATCACTATACCCGACAAATATACCTTTCTTACTGGAGTGCTCTAGCTTGGCCCTCTTTTCCTTTGGCACATGGATGTATACCGGAGTGACAGATATCCTCATGTGGTCAACTACAGGTTTCTTTTTGGTGAAGATTTCTTTTGGAGTCTTCTCCCCCAAGATAGCATGAGGATTTCTGTTCTGGATGTACACAACACTACTTGCAGCTTCTGCCCACAAGGATCAAGGAAGATCCAGATTGGTAAGCATTGCTTTAGCAGCTTCACAGATCGTTCTATTCTTCCTTTTGGCAACCCCATTCTGTTGAGGGTTGTATGGTACTGTCAGCTCTTTCTTGATTCCTGCTTCTCGGCAAAAATCATCAAAGTCATTAGATTCATACTCACCTCCATTATCTGATCTCAAGATACGGATGTGTCTGCCAGTCTGATTTTCAATCAGTGTCTTGAACTCTTTGAACCTGTCAAAAGTTTCACTCTTGGCCTTGAGGAAGTAAATCCATGACTTCCAAGAGTGATCATCTATGAACAAGACATAATATAAACACCCACTCAAAGAGGACGAAGACATAGGCCCACAAATGTTAGAATAAATCAAATCCAAAATGCCTTTAGATCTATTCTTGCTTTCGGAAAAGGATTTCTTAGTGTTCTTATGTAGAGCACATCCTTTGCAGATTCTAGCATGTTTTGGAGATACCTCTGGCATACCTGTGACCATCTTCTGCAATCCTGGGAGAGCTCTGTAGTGAAGGTGTCCAAACCTTCTATGCCATAGTTCACATGGATCAACTGTGTGGTGTACCAAAGCATGAGTGGAATCTTCGGAAGCCTTGTAAAGGCCTCCCTCTCGAACCCCAATCTGTACTGTTGAGCTTAGATCTTCATCCTTTGTCCATAGAAATATAACGTGACTCAGTTAGAAGGAAAAAATGAACTAGTAAACTCTGTGTTGGGAAACTATTTCATTGAACTGGAACCGGGAAATTACCAAGCTGAAGAAGCCAGCAGTATACTTGATATCCAGCCCGATCTCCTTCGATTTTCACAGGCTGATGAGATTGACTGTAACATAGTAGATTTAGTTTCAGATGTAGTTCGTAATTCAAATTCAGTAGAAGTAGGAAGTTTTTGGATTCTTTATTTCGATGGTTCTAAAACATTGGAGGGATCAGGGGCTGGCTGTGTCTTGATTGATCCAGAAAAAAATAAACATTTTCTTTCATGTAGGTTAGAATTCGAATGCACAAATAACGCAGCCGAATACGAAGCAATAGAATTGAAAGTAAAAAATCTGAAAGTATATGGAGATTCCGAAATCATTGTTAAGCAAATTCAGAAGAAAATACACTGCATTTCACCACATTTGAAAGCTTACCAAAATGAAGTTTGGGATTTGTTGATAAATTTTCATGCATTCAATATTGTGTCAATTCCTAGATTAAAGAATGCAGCAGCTGATTTACTAGATACCTCGGCTGCAAGATTAGTACCTCCAAATAATAGATGCTCTATTGAATTACTTTTCAGGCCTTTTGTTCCAGATAACATCACAAATCTAAGGGTTTTTGACAAGGACCATCAAATCTTGGAGTGCTTGATGAATGATGATACTTTCAAAGGAGCAATAATAGATGATGAAGAACATCAAGCGGAATTAAAGTTCGGGAACTTTATTCCAAAAGGAGTTAGGACCTTGGAACAAATGTTTGATTTAGATAACAAGTTCAGAAAGCCAGCGAACGTCAAGACTCACAGCTCGTCTTTACAATTCAAGCTGATAAATTTAGGGACTGAAGCTGAACCCAAATATGTAAATTTAGGGAAGTGTTGTTCTCCAGGCGAAAGGAGTAAGTTCATTAGTTTATTCAAGCAGTACAAGGATGTGTTTGCTTGGACCTATGAAGATCTAAAAACTTATGACGCAAAGTGTTGAAAAACCTTGTTTGACAGCTTGCTGGTTTAATGAACAATTTCTTGAATTTCACTTCAGCCGGTTATGCATAGGCTTGAAGTTACTTATGAAATTTCTCTGAACAATTTAAACACGCTGAAAACAACTAACAGGCTGTAAATAAACACATGCACACCATAAAATTTGACACAGTAATTTTTGGCAAATTTGCCCTGGAAAATCCCCCACGGGGAAAACCAGTTTGAGATGAGAGCTTTTATTATTTCTTCAGTAAAATGTAGGACAGAAAATGAAAGATGAAAATACAACTTATCTCCACCAGAATTTCTCTCAGCAATAAATGCACATGTACAGCAAACCCTGACCGTACATCTCCTCGAATTTCGTGCCAAATCAGACAGCAGGCCGTACAACAGATCAGCCGTACAGGATCCTCGAAATTCGTGCCCTAATTATTGCAGTCCGTACACAGTCCGTACAACATTAATTACAGCCGTACTTACCTCGAAATCTGTGCCGAAATTTACTCAGCCGTACACAGTCCGTACTACTCGATTTCCGTGCAGCATTTAATTCACTGACAGCAGACCGTACACCTCGAAAATTGTGCAGATCAGCCGTACTTCCTCCTCGAAAATCGTGCCAATAAATGCAGCCGTACTCTGGCAATTAATGCAGCCGTACA